>JANHFL010003399.1:45002-63991 GCA_032468155.1 Oxyrhabdium leporinum | reverse complement strand
CGGGAACTGGACTTCTCTTTCTTTTTTGGTTTGAAGCTTTTCATTGCTTATCCAAGTAGCTCCATTCTCTGAAGCAGTGAAACCAAAAAGAAAAAGAAGTCCAGTTGCCGTGACTCAACTTCTAGTGTTCTCAGTTGTACAAAGTGTCAAGGATATTCTCTTCTTCTTTGCTAGCGAAGGAGATCAGCTTAAAAAGGAAGGAAATATCATGCCCATTTAGACTGAGTAGGGCACTGGTCTTTTGTTAGGGACTCTTCCTTACATATCCTGTCTCTCTTCCTCTGCCTAATTCAGGAAGAGACTGGCTGGATAACCTGGAAGTACCCAAGGTGGAGAAGTAGATAACGTTTCATTTCCAACAAATCAGAACCAGTAGTTATTGTTGTAGGGTTTGTTTTTTCCTGATTTCTCCTTTTTAAAAAAAATTATAGTGATTCTGTGTGAGAAGACAAGGTGCTAGCAAGAAGGAAAAGGGGGAGGACTGCAAGAAAGGCAGGTCAGCAGAACTAACTGGCATCTTTCAGGGGAGGAAGGGCCCAAATAATTTGCAACTTTGTGGATGATTGACAAGCAGCAAAATCTCAGGAAGGGTAAAGCTTGCTGAGAGGTGTGAAATTGAGGAGGCAGAGCAACCGTGAATATTTCTAACTTGATCCACTGTTCTCTAAAAACATCCACCCCACCAATTTGGTAATGTTTTAATTCTGTCTCATTCTAATTCCCTTCATGATTTTTGTTAATTTTGGACATTGCAGCAGAGAAATTACATATCTGGTGCTGTTTCATTTGTGATAAAAATGAAAGTCAATACGATACTGATGTTTATAAAATGATACACAGTATAACAAATAGCTTTTCTTCTTTCTAATCACATTTCAATCCAGGGTCATCAGAGCCAATTGAATAGTTGGAGATTCACAGACAAAAGGTGAAAAAATCTCATAGAGCATAAACTACATAGATGCAGTGATAACACCAGTTTATCTTTAAAATGGGACAGGACAAATTCATAAAGGATTGTCAGATCCAAAAAAGTTCTTGATTGTTTCACATCTGTAGACAAAATCTTGCCAAACTGAGGACTCTACTATCTACAAAATACTCTGTGAACTATTAGGGAAGGGCTGTCTTCACTCTCTTTCTCTCACACATAATATCTGGACTAAGTTGCCTTCTACTCCTCTAGAGTGCACCCACTTCTTTACTGCATTCCATCACAAGGCTAAAGCTATTGGTAGCAACATGATGGCATAATTATTACCTCCAGGAGACTGGTTCCATATTCTAATATCAATATGGGAGTTATAGCGGGTTTACTCACCTATTCTACTTGAGACCTTTGAAGGAGCATCCTAGCTGGTCACTGTGGGAAAGGTGCTGCATAAAGTGGACCTTATCTTGTGTTAATATTGATGTTTAGCATTATGCACTCTAATTGATAACATAGGATCTGATGATCTGCAGTATGTTCTCCTGCTGCTTCTCTGTAAATGTCTCTTAATAAGACAGCAAAGAAGACAGTCTCATTTAACTGACTCCTGAAATATTTTCTGGGCAACATGAAGAGGAGGATCTGCAAATAGATGCTCTGCTCTTGCCGATATCTTGTTTACTTGGAGGCTTTGCATGGGTGAGAGAATCAAACAGTTCCTAGCTGATGTTTGCCATGCTATTACAATTTTGGCAAAGAATATTCCACAGAAAAAGTACCATGAGGCTTCTCTGCAATCTATTGCCTCTGTTTATTTGACTTTCAACTCCTGGCCTTATTAAAAAAAATATAGTGTTATACAAAATTGAGGAGCTCCACTGAAATTTAATATAGTTTGACAGAGCATGTTGGTATTCAGAGACTGCGATAGAATTTTTGCAAAAACAGCTTTAAAAACTAACAAATGTATTATGACATATGCTTTCAAGGATAGAGTACACTGTAGCAGATTCATGATGTCTATTCCTCAGCTGCTGCTAGAAGTGTGCATGTACGCAAATCCACATTCACTGGAAAGGAAAGGTATATATAATATATAAGGAAGTTTGGTATAATGCTTAAAGCACCAGGTTGGAAACTGGAAGACTGTGAGTTTTGGTCCCAAATTAGGCAAAAAGCCAGCTGGACTAGTCACTCTCTCTCAGTCCTAGGAAGGAGGCAAGGGCAAATCACTTCTGAAAATGCCTTGCCAAGAAAACGCAGGGATTTCTCCAGGCAATCACCAGGAGCCAAGACTGACTGGAAATCAGAAAGGTAAAAGTAAAGTAAAGATAAAGGTTTCCCCTGCTAGTTGTGTCCGACTTTAAGGGGTGGTGCTCATCTCCACTTCATAACCAAAGAGTCAGCATTCTTTGAAGAGGCTCTCATGGTCATGTGACCTGCTGAGTAAACAACAAAGGCACATGGAACACTGTTATCTTCCCACCGAAGTGCTACCTTTGTATCTATTTGCATTTATGTGCTTTGGAACTGTTAGATTGACAGGAGCTGGGATAAGTAATGGAAGCTCACTCTGTCAGTCAGTACTTGATCTCAAATTGCCAACCTTCCAGTCAACAAGCCCAGTGTGTTAATGTCTCAGTCATTGCATCCCAAAATAATATATATACAGGCAACAAACATTTCATTACAACAGGAAATATAATATGTGATTCTCCATATATTGTTGACTTCAAGCTCCTATTCTAGAAAGTGAGGTGAGTGGAATGCTGAGCGTTGTAATTTCCCCATATATTAGATTAGATTTGGCAATTAAATAAGTTTGACCTGAATTTTGTTACCCATGCTCAGACCTAGACCAGTGATCCCCAACCTTTTGGGCACCAGGGACTGGTTCTGTGGAGAGAGGTTTTTCCACGGACAAGAGGGAGCATGGTTCCACATGCTGCTTGCATCCCATGGATGGGGCTTCTCTTGTTTGCGCAGCCCAGTTGCTGGCATGCTACAGACTGGTGCCGATCCACGGACCAGGGGTTGGGGAGCCCTGACCTAGACTATGTACACCTTTAGGGCTGGAACAGGGAAAGTTGGATTCACATTCCCCTATTCAAATCCAGGTCTGACCATATAAGTAGTTCTCAACTTATGACCACAATCTAGCCCAAAATGTATGTTGCTAAGCGAGACAGTTGTGAAATGAATTTTGCTCAATTTTACAACTTTTCTTGCCACAGTTGTTAAGCGAATCACTGCAGTTGTTAAGTTAGTAATATGGTTGTTAAATGCATCTGGTTTCCTCATTGACTTTGCTTGTAAGAAGATCACAAAAGATGATGACATAACCCAAGGATCTTGCAGCCATCAGAAATATGAATCAGTTGCCAAGCATCTGAATTTTGATCACGTGACTGTGAGGATGCTGCAACAGTTGTAAGTGTGAAAAACAGTCATAAGCCACTTTTATCAGTGCTGCTGTAATTTCTAACCAAATGAGCTGTTGTGAGTCGAGTACTACCTGTGCTGAACGCCCAAGTTCATTTCTTGCCATAGTTAACATAGACAGGAAGCATCAGCTACGTATATAGTATTATCATCATCATCATTGAGAACAAAAATGATATTGATGTCTATGGCAGAAATAAAATTGCTCAAAAAGATGACCATAGTGCATAATAAACTCTGTGTGTGTGTGTGTGTGTGTGTGTGTGTGTGATAATTCCAATGCTGCAGCAGCAAGGGTTGGGTTTGATTTGGGATGCTCCTTCTGTTACTCCCATTACAAAAGCTTACTGTGGTTGCTAAGTAACCTGGTTTTAAAAAAAGGAGACATATTTGTCTTTGCATTGCAGTCAGGAGCCCTGAAGGATGCAAAGGTTTTAGAAAGCTCCTGAAATAGCACAAGCAGGGAAAGAAGTTAAGATTGTAACCAAACCTTAAATCAACAGACGTACAAGGGTCAGTTAACCAGAAGATGTGGCCCGATATTTTTGCAAGAAGAGCAGGGGCATCTATAATAGGGAGGGAGATTATTCTTTAAAGCTGCACAGCACATGGAAATTTCCAAAGTTGCCTGAAAAAAATCAGCAAAATCATTGTGATCCAGCTGTAGCCATTGCTGCAGTGCCTGGATTATAGCCTGTGAGTTGAACAACGAATATGGAATATCAGGGCTGCTTTACGTTGGAATGTACAAATTGTGCAGGGGTGTGTGTGGTTGTTTAACAAAGAGCATTAAAACTGATTCACTAGTCATTTTGTTTGTTCCCATCAGCTAGAAATAGTGGCAAATCTGTACCAAAATCATATTGACATTAAGGTGTAAAAAGCGAAGAAACTAAAATATGAAATTGTAATGAGGCGTGCATATCATATTCTTGTTTTTCTTAATCTAAATCTTCTGAATTTCTTAGATTATAACTCCCATACTTCCTAGCTAAGAACATTCTGAGGATGCCTCTAGGGGCAGAATGTTACAATAATGGTTCCTATTAACAATGACCTTCCGATGTCCTTAGAATGAAAAGCAATATGTTTCTGTAGACTAGTTTTTGAAGCTGAAATGGCTCTTGCCCACATGACCTACTTATTTCTTAATCGAACCATCGTGTTAGCTACTATGGAATATTGGCCGACATAGATTTTTTTATCAGATCCAACAGACTTCTTCCTTTAAAAAAAAGACAACAACCATCAAAACCCTTCATTACAAGTAAGGGCACTTTTCTCTTTCCAACTGCTGTGGAGGAAGGAATTTCAGGTGTAATGTGACAAATTAAAAGAAGCATTGCAATCCAAAATTGAGAGGAATGTTTGATTTTGCAAATGAATTGATAAAATCCATCCTTGCATTATTCAAAGGGACCCTGATATGGAAGCCGTATCTAGATTAAAAAAAGCAACTTGTACTGTATTGAGATTCTTCTATGGCTTAAAGTCTAATCGCTAATAAGTCTAATTATTACTATCTTGCAGTGAACTTTGCAAACAATGTACTTTCCACCCACAGTCTGACGGAGGAATACAAACATTTTAATTATCTGATTATTTAGACCCTACACAATAGAGTGTACTCTATTGTTATTCTAATATATAGCTCATACTGTATATGATTGTCTTTCACTCATTCAAGTATCAGACAAGATCATATGCACATACGGTATATTACATACATCTACATATACTGATCAGCTCAGTTGGAATTCAGTATCGCAGAAAAATGGCTTCATCAAGTTGATTTAAACATAAAGAAAGATTTTTTTTGTTTTGTGTTTAATTTTTTGTGTTTCCTTTATTCCTGAAGCTCAGGCAGTGCACGTCATGGCTTACATATCTGGAAATAGGTTTCCTCTCACATAATGGAGGAAGAATAATAATAAAGAATTCTAAAACTGCAGACTTCCTCCCATCACTAAAAGAAAAAAGAAAAAAAGATCTTAAGAATGGAGCAAGCCTTCAAAACACTCCAATGAAGGTTGAACAAATGGAACATTTAGAAGACTTGGGAGGTTATGATATAATGTGAACTAAATAACTGAGGAAGTGGGAAAGGAAAGAAATAATTAGATTTCAGAATGGTATCGTTCACCCTACCTTTTTTTCTGGCACTTATCCCTCTATTATCACATATGTGATAGTTCCAAGGATAGGCACATTTTGCCAATTTCCTCACTACACAGAATCTTTTCCTACTTATAAAGCACAGTATGAGCATTTCTTGGCAATCTCTTTTATTCTGCAGTGTGTTTTTGATGATGCCTTCATTTTATTCTCAGGCCACAATTGAGACAGGTTTAACGTGATCTTAGTTTTAAAGTAATGTTTAAAAAGCTTCCCTGTCCATGTTGCTGGGTGGCAGCACTCTCAGGTATATCAGAGGGAGCAAGATGAATCCTGCATCAGTTGGTTGTCTGGGACTATCTTGAACCCCACACTTTCTTCCTTTCTGGAGGGTGAGCAGACGGGACATGCACTGGCTGCTTGGTACCTGCAGGGTGAAAGAGGTGCACAGCAAACGGTTTCAAAACAAGCTGGTAGATAATGGGCTGGAGGGTTGCCCAGTAAAGACTGATTTAACAGGCATCTCCCATCCACTGTATGTATCAGCTGTCAAGTGCTTCCTCTGAATATGAAACAGCTAATCCATGTGGTAGAAAAGAATGATGCTGTGAAGCACCTTCACGTGTTTCACAGTGCAGCTCCTACCCATTCATCAGCTGCAAACCCAGTTCCTGGGATGGGGTGTGGCTTTACCATTTAGTCGCATCCCCGCATGGGGAATCAGCTTTCAAGATAGGTAAGGGTTTTGAAAATGGCTATATTGTGGGCTCAACCACTTGTTAAAACCATTCATGATGACATGATCCATTCAGTCGAGTCTGACTCTTGCTGATTCTATGGACCAGGACTCTCCACATCTTCTTTGACTTTTTCTGTGCTCTGGCTGGTGTCCGCTTTGATGGTGTACACTCAGCCATTGTCATGGCCTGGTTCCCTTTTACCGCTAACTCTTCCAAACATAATTACTTTCTCCAATGACATGGCCAGAGTAACTGAGACGTAGTTTCATTATTTTGTCTTCTAATGACACATCTGATGTTATGTGCTCCAGTAATTGCTTGTTAGTTATTTTTGCTATCCAAGGAATACACAGCACCAGGCTTTTCCAGCAACAGAGCTCAAACGAGTCAATTTTATTTCTATCTTGCTTTTTGTGGACCTTAAAAAAGCAAGATGGGACAACTATTAATAATGCATGGTAATATCAGGATTAGTAGATGGTTTCCTACTGCTGGGACTGTTAAGAAAGTGGGAAGATAGCAATGCTTACGGGTTTAACTAGTAGCTTTGCTTATTATATTCTAAGAAGGCATGTTCTAAATCAGAACACCACCATCTGACAGAAAATCAGAACAGGATTTATAGATGCTCAAAGCAGAATGTGGAGAGCACATTAACCAAATCAAGGGGATGGACACACAAGACTAACTCCAGTGTACAAAGGGAAATCCATGCATTCCTGTAGTTTGTCCTGGATATGTTTGTATCTATAAATGTAAATGTAATATTCTTGTGAGCCAATTAAAAAAGTTAAAATCTGCCAGCATTAGCAATCTTTTGATACAATATAGATATAACATTTTGGTTTATGCTTGCAGTAGATACACTATAGGGATTTAGTCAGAAATTCCAGGGAAATCTCAGGACTCATTTGAGAATCATTAAGTATGTTAAGTAAATTAAATGACTGGGTATTTAAATGCAGTTATTAGTCTGTTTATCTCCTGATCCCAACTCTCCAGATTCTTACAAGCTCTAGGGCACAAATAAGGGGCTGCTCTCCTTCTTGGGGATATCAGTTGTGAATGTCTGAACTTGAAGCTTGGAAAGCAGCCTAGGCAAAAGCAGATGGCATTCATAATTGGATAATATGAAACAACGATCTGATCTCAACCCATTCAAGATTAAGAAGTACCACACGGCACATAATCTATTCATTCCTCTCCTGTATAAAGACAACACAATATTGACTGGACCCTTTTAGTGGAAGAAAAACATCTTAAGGACCACTGTGAAGAATATTCTACAGATCTGATGAACAGTCACCAAGAGCTACTCTGAGCTGTACTTCAGCTGGATAGGTCCTGTTGAGTTGGCCACAGTAGAGTTTTGCTTGATTACTTGTAAAGAGTTTGTGAGTTTTGAGAAACTCCTCAAAATTGTTAGGGTCATCATCTGGAGTTTACAAACTTGGGTTTGCATGGTGGTAAAATCGTCCCTCATGTGAAAGCAGAGGTGGTTTACCTTGCCTTGGTAGAAGCAGCACAATACCTCAAGAAGACATTGCTTTACCCAGCAGCACTAGAGATGTTTTGACCAGTTTCCAACCTCTCCTTTACTGGTACATAGTACAAATTTTTGATATTCACTGATATAGAGTATAAATCTCCAAGAGTCTGCTTTTTTTTTTTAACTGGGTAAGATAGAACACCATTTAGTATGTGGTCCTTTGTGCCAAGTAATCTTTTGCCATAAAGTTCACAATGACATCCTTCTTCTGCTTCACTGTCAAGAGTTTTAAAGATTGTCCGGTTCCTTTACTTGCTGCTTTTTACTTATGACTCCATCCTCTCATCTCTAGTATTGAATACTATAAATTCATGGCTACAAATGAAAGAGGACTTCCTACTTTAGAAAAAAAAATATTTGGCAAACTTGTGTTGCATCCAGCAAGAGAGGAACTGGTCTGAATATTGTACCTAGCTTGAAAAGGGAGCTGTATGGGTGTGTTTATGTATTGTGTGCATATTGTACATTACTTGGAGGATGTGTAAGTAGACCACTGGGGTATCCTCAGAATATGATCAAACAAGCCTATATGATGGTGCTGTAATGGTGCAATTAAACCTAAATTGTTTCTTATCTTCTCATCACAATTCACGTAAAAAGAAACCCCAGGTGGAGCTTTGATTCCATCATCACAGCCACCATCTTGACTTATTAACCATACGTTTTGGGCACTGCTGTAGATCACGTTTCTCTTTCTTGAGTGTTTAGCACAGTCTAGAGGGTCCAGGACAGTGTTTCTCAACCTCGGCAACTTCAAGATGTGTGGACTTTAACTCCCATAATTCCCCAGGCAGCATGTTGGACGAGGAATTCTGGGAATTGAAATTCACATATCTTAAAGTTACCAAGGTTGAGAAACACTAGGACACAAATACCGCTTTATTTTTTAGCTCCAGGTTGTAACTTGTTAGGATACCTATCTGTTGTTTCACTCTCACTATAGCAAGTCCTCAACTTACAGCCACAATTGAGCCCAACATTTATATTGCTAAGTGAGAAATTTGTGAAGTGAATTTTGCCCCATTTTATGATTTTTCTTGTCACTTGTTAAGTGAATCACTGGAGTTATTAAATTAGTAACATGGTTAAGTGAATCTGGTTTCCTTATTGACTTTGCTTGTCAGAAGGTTGCAGAAGGGGATCACATGACCCCGGGACACTGCAACTGTTATAAATGTGAATCAGTTGTCAAGCAACCAAATGTAAATCACGTGACCATAGGGATGCTGCAATAGTCATAAGTGTGAAAAACAGTCATAAGTCACATTTTTCAGTTGTAACTTTGAATGGTCGCTAAATGAACTATTGTAAGTCGAGGACTACCTATTTACATTTGTACATAAACTGATATTGCAGAAATCCTACCTATTGCCTTTCCCATGCAACTGAGCTCTTCCTTTGTTAGGGGCCTGCTGTAAAACAGACCTAATAATATAATACAGAGTTACCACTGAATAGATGTAGAAAATGCTTTTCAAAAACCAAACCGATCTGAACACCCAGTGATCTGTGGGATTCAGGAGGCAAGAAGACTTCAAAAACAAAAGATGTACTTTGAGAGCCAATCTAAGTCTCGGTATTCAGATAACAAGAAACATGCCCTCTGGAAGAAGAAGCATCTGGCATAAATAACCTTTGTGCATCTTATTGAGCATTGTCTAACCATCTTATCCTTTCTCCTCTTTTGTTTCTCCTTCCTCCCTTGTCCAGTCTGCTCATGCTGTCTCGGTGCTCAGAGAATGTGCAAAGCTACGACCTGCGGATCCCACCGTCCCTCTCCTGGCCGCCAAGGTCTGCATTGGACCTCTGCACTGGGTAAGCAAGCTAGCGCAGTGCTTCTTACATAATGCATTAGGTGCCGCATTAACAGCCGCACTCAAATGTGGCTTAAAGAGAGGAAGAGACAGAAGGAAGATGAGGGGGTAAAGCAAGAACAGCTGCACGGTTATATGGAACTGACCTGACTTATTGAAAGGAGTCTCTGACATGTCCTTCTTTGTTATTTTGTAGGGGGAGAGGTTAAAAAAAAAAGAAGTTACCAAAGACTGATTTCCCCAATGCAATAATGAATTATCTCTTAATTACTACACCAATATTATGCGGTCCATGCATGTTGACTTAGAAATTGCACAGAATACAATGGGATTTTTTTTCTCAATTAAATACAGTACAGATATGACTGCTGTCTGGAGAAACCTGGTTTTATTCCTACCAGCAGATGGCTCTTTTTAAAAATTTCAATGTGATGTTTATATAATACAGTTTAAAATTATTGACCTTCTAATATTTAATTAACTTAAGAGTATTGAAAATGGAAAACAGAAATAAGATATTCTATCAGTATTAATTATAGATGGCTCATTTTTCGATGGAACTTCTTGTTGTGAAGACAAGTTCATGTTACTGGTGATATTATTATTACTGCACATTTCAATCTCATTAATATGTAGCGTTAGTCATAATAAGAGGCTAAGTGGCAGAAATTGTTGACTGTTCAGATCAAATGCCAGGCCTATATAGCTTACTGTTACCAAAAGACTGCAACCTCACCCATCTGCTCCAACAGGAGAAGCAATAAAATATTATTGGAAATATTAAATGAAATCAGAAGAATAACCTGCCGAGAAGGAAAATAGATGATTACTAAATACTTGAGGTTAATGAATTCCTCCTTTTAATTTATTGCGTATATAATTAACAGATTGTAATAAAGTAGCACAGTATAAGTTATGCAGGTGGCAAACCTTGAGGGCACTTAATAAGACCTCACGTTCTGTTGACTGATCAGCACAGAGAAATGGTTTATTCCAAGAATAATAGCTATTTAGTACAGTTTATAATGCTGGATTTGAAGTGTATGTCTGGCAAGGTGGGAAAATTCATTCTTAATGCAAACATATCCAGTCTCCAACTGAAAACTTCTAGAACAGTGAGATAGTAGCTCTAATTTTTGGATTGGAGATTGCTTCCAGTCCAACATATTCTATTCCATATAATGCTTCCGTTCTTTTCTCCTTTCTTCACAAAGTTAGCCCTTTCAAGCAATCAGAACATCACAGAAAGTTCCTGAGATATGATTTGGTCATTTCCCATCAGTTGATGTGATGATCTGTGCATATTCTTTTCAGAAATGTCATTAAACATAAAGCTCTCAGGTTCTTTAAAAATCTACATTTAATAATGTGGTGAATGAATTATTTATTTGATTGCACTGGTAACTTGATTAATGCAGCTATCACTAAGTAAACATATGTGCACAACAGGATAAATTTATAGAAGGGGTTTTTAATGTTTAGGATATGATTCTGTGAGTATTTGACAGCTCTATTATTGGATACTACAGGGTTTAACTCTAAACTTGTAGAACTTATACTATTAGTGATGCCAGGTTTAGCTATATCTGTTGCACTTGCATTAAATGGGATCTACACTTTAATTACATGTCTTGTTTGGATAAGTGCTCTTTTGCCATCATTAGTCTAATAGAATCCCCAAGGCATTTATTTCTTTTCTGGAAAATTATTTATATTGTGCTTTCCACCTAAAATTGGGCCCTGACCATGGCCTACCACAACAAATGACAAGAATAGAAAAGCAAATTCAGAAAGTATCCAGTGAAAATCCCAAAGGTGCTTTTTCCAAAAGGCATTTGGACTTCCTTGGATTTTTGTTTCACTTTTCATATAAGAAGCTTCTTCAGTGTTGAACTGAAGAATTTTCTTGAATAAGAAGTAAAATGTTTCAAGGAAAAAACCCAAAAAAGTTCAGTTGCCTTTTGGAAAAAGCACCTTTGGGACAACCATATGCTGGATGATTGAGAATCTCCTTGGACATATCCAGTGAAAAGACTAACCAATTATTGACCATTTTTATTAAAATTATGCTCAAAGAAAACAGGTTTGAGTTGCCTTTCTAAGACACTCAATAAGCTACGTCATGGACTCTCTTCTTGGTTGTCTCTGCAATGCATGTACATCCACAGATATTTTTTGGCTCCTCTTTATTCCAAGCTCAGGATCCAAAAAGATCTTGACAAACTTGAACAATGGGCCCTATCCAACAAAATGAATTTTAATGTGGAGAAAAGCAATGTTTTACATTTAGGTAGGAAAAATCAAAGGTATAAGTACAGATTAGGCAAGTAACTATGAGAGGTTCCTTGAAGTCCTAGTGGATGATCACTTGAATATGAGCCAACAGTGTGCAGTAGCAGCCAAAAAAAGCTGATACAATCCTGGGTTGTATAAACAGAGGCTTAGAATCAAGATCACATGAAATATTAGTGCTGCTTTATAAAACCTTAGTAAGACCACACCTGGAATACTGCAACCAACTTTGGTCACCATACTACAAAAAAGATGTTGAGACTTTGGAAAAAGTCCAGAGCAGAGCAACTAAGATGATCACAGGCCTGGAGACTAAACCGTATGAGAACAGCTGCGGGTTTTGGGTTTGACTAGTCTAAAGAAAAGAAGAATTAGGGGTGACATAATATCAGTATTCCAGTATTTGAGGGGCTGCCACAAAGAAGAGGGAGCCAAATTATTCCACAAAGCACCACAGGGCAGGACAAGAAACAATGGTTGGAAACTAATCAAAGAGAGAAGCAACCTGGAATTAAGGAGAAACTTCCTGACGGTGAGGACAATTAACCAGTGGAACACCTTGCCTTCAGAAATCGGGGTGCTCCATCACTGGAGCTTTTTAGAGAAGAGACTAGACAGTCACTTATCTGAAATGGTAAAAGTTCTCCTGCTCCAAGGTCCCTTCCAGTCCTATCCTATCCTATCCTGTCCTGTCCTGTCCTGTCCTATCCTATCCTATCCGCAATAAAACTTTCTGGATTTTAAATATCCAGATATGTTGTGACTACAAGAGTTTTAGAAGTTTGAAAGGATGTTTAAAAAATAATGCAGGGCAGATCTTATTCATACTTGGAAATACATTCCAATGCTCATTTGGGCAAGGGGACCATTTTTATATCAGAGTCTCATAATCAAGCAAGTGATACATATGTCAAAGCCAATATCTGTTTTACAAATCTTGCAACCTGCATTAATGTATGACAGCTTGGAAATTATTATTTGATATCGCTCTGTAATGAAAACCGCACTGCAGTCCTAGTGGTGCCCATAGGAGCATTGTAATGTGCAGGATTTCACAGAAGAACCTAATTTGAATTAAGCATGAATATTAAAAAAGCAAAGCTAATTCTCAATCGTAAAGTTTTAAAATATTTAGAACTTTATATTTATATTCATGTTATATTGGAAATTATAAAGCTTTTTTTTTATAGGGGGACTTCCATGGACAAACTTCCAATATTTTTTGGAATTAAAATTAAAATTACATAACGCGTTACATTTTTAGGTATCTACTGCAGAGTTTTTAAAAGTGTACATCCAAAAATATCAAGAATAGGCAAGCAGATGCTTTTAAAAAAAAACCTGTGATGGATTTGGGATTTGCTGCTATATAATATGTTCTTTACGAGTCTCTTGGCATGGCAGAGACTGTGGGAGTGGATGAGATTAAAATGTCTTTGGTTTTCTATTCCTAAACCTCTAGAATTGTACAGTTAACAGAACTGTTTTCACTTTTTACCTCCTTTTTAAAATCTCCCACCTGATTCATCTAATTTTAAGAAATATTTATGTCCTTAAAAAAGAAGATATGCTAATGCTCCTGACTATCACCTACTTTTTCCTTGCAATATTAAATTACTATTGGTGAAAACTCATACTGTTTGCTTGTTTTTAGATATAAGGAATATAGTTTAAAATGCATGGACTTGTTCTCCTAAAGGAAAGGGGGTGGGTGGGGAAAACACAACAGAAAGAAACAACATGCCAAGATGTGCCAGCTGAACACCAGCTGGGCAGCCTCTTGCCAGGGGACAACACCTGCTGTTCCTATTCCTTGTCAGTGTGCCTGTAGGCTTAGTTCAATCATACATTCAGAAACCTGCAATAAAATAATATGGTTAGCTGGAAAAAACCTCCCTATCTCAGGAAAAATAGTTCTCAAGCAGTAGGCTACTAACAAAATGAGGTTTTCACCAAAGATGATGGCAGTGGGAAACACAGATTATTATATTTTACAATGGCTGAACATAGTTTGTTGGCATATCTTGCTGAGTGTGTTGCTGTGCACATCCTTCAATGCGGAAGAGAGTTGGAAGCCATATTATTCCTTGTTATTTCTGATAGCTGAGGAATCTTTGGAGTTAGCTGATCTTTTTAGGTCCTTTGTTCTTGTCCCAGAACATTCTAGTTTAGTGTTCTGCAAAATCATGCTGTATGTTGGTCATCCACTTCTATTAATGCCACTGTTGATGGTGATGGAAGCAATTCTGCTCTGCCTCCAATCCTTCTGGGAAAACAAGCAATAACCAACTATGTTTCACAAATGTTTGGTCACAAGTGCCACCATATCTTCCTATCACTAATAATTTCCCCCACAAACATCATTGCTCTCCTCTTCTGTCTCATAGAGAATGTCAAGGAGAAGCTTGGTTAGGAGCCTATGATAGTTTTGATTAGCAAGCATTATTATTCGGGCATATATCCTATTATTACTTAGAAAATCTGAAAGTACTATAGCTGTTTCTTTGAAAAAGAGATGCTTAGTAATCCTCCGTTGTTATAATTATTCCTCATACTGCAATTGGCAGGACACTAACTGAGAGAAAAAAATGGCTTCTTTCAATTGAAGTCATGTCTGCGGAGAGATTTAAGCTTTTAAAATATTTGTGTCTGATCTGATTTAGTTTCAGGTTAACCCCATTTAAAAAAACTCTGAGTCACTAATAAAAATCTCTAAGAAGTAGAACCTAACAGGTTGCACTACCTAGTTGGGCACCTACAGCTAGAATTTATCATACTGAATCTGAGCTGCAAAAGACTGGATGACAGCAAAGAGATAATGTTTTCCATATTTTGTCATTGTCATCTAGAGGTGGTCCATATTTTGATAAGGCTATTACACCTGACACAATTAATAATTGATACCAAAGACCTATTATCTGGTCTATAGGAGGTAAATTGTACCTCTTATCTGCATAATTTCATCTCATATTGAAAGTACAGTATATTAGGGGCATGAGCCACAGTGGCGCAGTCATTAGAGTGAGGTACTGGAGGCTACTTCTGCTGCCTGCCGGCTGCCTGCAATTTGGCAGTTCAAATCTCACCAGGCTCAAGGTTGACTCAGCCTTCCATCCTTCTCAGGTGGATAAAATGAGGACTCTGACTATTGGGGGCAATATGCTGACTCTAAACCACTTAGAGAGGGCTGTAAAGTGGTATATAAGTCTAAGTGCTATTGCTAATAGCCATCCTGTGAAATAAGTTTGTTTGTTTATTTGTTTGTCAAATTTATAGAATTATAAGGTTGAGGGAACTTTGTAGGCCTTCTAGACCAATCCCCAGCCCCAGGCAGGAGTCCTCATGCCGTCTTGGACAAATGGTTGCCCAACCTTTTCTTGAAAATTTCCAGCAATGGAACACCCACAACTCTGGAAGGCAAACTGTTGCACTCCTTAATAGTTCTTATTGTCAGGAAATTTCCTCTTATTTCCAGGTTGGATCTCCCACTAACAAGCTTCCACCACTGCTTCTTGTCCTATGCTCAAGTACTACAAAGACTAAATTGATGCCCTCTTCCCTAGGGCAACTCTTCGAGTATTGGAAGATGGCCATCAAGTCTCTCCTTCATCTTTCCTTCTCATTAAACTAAACATACCTAATTCCTTTATTCTCCAGACCCTTAATCATCTTGGTTGCTCTTCTCTTTCAACAGTCTCAGCAATATGACTCTGGGCAGCATATAATAAAGCAAAACAATGAAAATCAATCTTAAGTAACCATTAAAAAAATAAGCGTAGACATGAATAAGACCATGGGAGGAAATGTTAAAATCTCACAGTCAATGCAGCCATCTTGTGGGTTTTCTATTGCTGTGGGATTCCCAAGTTTGCTGGAAAACCCATGTTGGACTAAAAAAAGAGCAGCTGGTCCAAAGTTACCCACTGAGCTTATGGGAAAAGCCTCACTGAATATTGGACTTACTTCTTTGATTGTAGATGATGGAGAGGGAGAAGGCACACTCAGAGTGTGAGTAGAGATGTCCCTACTCTTGGCCCAATTCACAGCAAAATACTCTCTGAAATCCTAGCAACTCATTGCCTCTTACAGAAGGACGATGGAGGAGAATTAATTAGCCTGAGGAAGAAAAAGACAGAGGGAAAGAGAGAGGGGAGGAAAAAAACCAGGGAAAATAATTACAGAATCTCCTCTTGTACATTTTAATATTGTTTATTAGCCCTTGCATCAGGATAATTTTGCCTTATTTTTACATAAAAATTCAATCACATTTTTATCTGCTCTAATTTTTCTGCTAAAATGAACCACCTAGGATTACTCACAGCAAATTAATTAGAATGCATTTGTGCGTCTGTGTGTTTTGCAGCCCCCGCAAATGACTTTCTTGGTGATGTATTTGGGCCTCTTCTGCAATGAATTTCACCATATATCCTCTTCCTGCAGTATCTGCAAACAGAAGCACTGTAGCAGGGGAATTTTCAAAGGTCTTTGCTGTACTCTGCACTTTTTCCTGATAGAGCCTTGTAAACCATGCTAATTTATGAATTAAAGTCTACTTAATCTAAAGCGCTAACTAAGGGGAGTCGATTGGCAGTTGAGGAAGGATTGGATTTTGAGTTGCACTCCTGGGAAGTTTGTAGGAAATTATTTCCCTGCTTTTTTTGTTTAGTACTATTCATGGAAAGCCATGTCTAAATGAAACAGCAGGCTAATCTCGTTAGTTATGAATAATTTGTATTTTGAAATAAGTTACCCAAGACTAGCAAGGGCAATATAGAATTTAACTCTGTGTATGGCACACTGACTACTAAATGAGGAGGGTCATAACTAGAGGAGAATTTGGGATTTTGTAGAAGCAGCAGAGATGTGATTATTCAATCAAGCATCTGATTCGATTTCAAGACATCTGTTGAATCAGATACTGAAATTCAGAGACCAACAGACTTTGTATAGCATCTCTGTCATGGATGCAACTTTCCTCCCAAGAATGGGCAAATCTGAGGGGCGTGGACAGATTGGGTGGGGCTATGGGCTCTCTGATATTAATAGAAACATCTGGCTAACGGTTTGAATTACTGTGTCTCACTGTTCTGACAGAACTTGTTTAGGCAGATTTTTCTAAAAAGAAAGAGGAAGTCAGAAGAAGAGTCTTATTCTATTTTCTCCCCAATTCATAAGGTTTATCATCCTTAATTTACTCTCAGTGTATGTATCTGTCTTTTAGCCCTTGGCTAAGTCTGTCTCAACAACTCCCTTTATTATTTTCTTTCAAATAAATTTTGAAAAACAAATCTACTATTTTTCTGTTTCTCTTTTGTTTTCTACTCAATGAGTGGACGAGTGTTCTAGGTACAAATCAGTCTGATATAAGATGTTCCTCGACTTGAGACCCCAATTGAGCCCAAAATTTATGTTCCTAAGTAAGACAGCTGTTAAGTGAGTTTTATCCCATTGTATGACCTTCCTTGCCACAGTTGTTAAGTGAATCACTGCATTTGTTAGTAATACAATTGTTAAGTGAATCTGACTTCCTCATTGACTTTGCTTGTCATTGTTGTAGTAAAGCTACCATTCTCTACTATTCATCTAGTTTGATCAGGTAGTAAATGAGTTGTGGACATTTTGATGCTTAGTTTATGATCAAGTATTTTAACAATTCTCTAGATTGTACTAGAGAAACCTACCTTGAATGCAATTTAGAAGTTACTTTTTAGATGTACTCAGAAACCTTTAAAAGCTTGCAACAAACTCTTCAAATTGGTTATAGAGAGCAACTGGGAAATAAGTGGAAAACAATTGACTTTATGCAATTTTATTACAATCCATTTTTGGTCTTAGACAGATGCCTTAGGGTTAACTTTCCTATATCATCTTGAACGTGCGAATACTTTTGAACCCAATCCCATCCAGTTCCATAGAGTAAAAATGTACATAAACTCCTAAATTGGCAAAAAAAATATATCATTGAACGCTCCAACAATGTTGTTCCTGCATAAAGAAAGCCTAGGGGTTTTTAGTGGAAAAATTGAAAGATAATTAATGCTATATTATTTAATGTGCGCACCAATGATGGATAAAAATTGCTGATGTTTCTGTCAGATATTATTGAGCATTTTCCATCTTCATAAAGATTTGTTATTGTTAGGTGCCCTACAGCAACAATTGCTATTAATATGTTTAATTTCTAATAATTTTATGTTTGAATTAACTAATATTAAGACACAGATTTTTCTAAGCAATGAGCATATTATTATTTTTTATGTGCCAGGCTCTAAGAGATATTTAAGCCTCAAAAAGAAAGATCCTGTTTCAAAAGAACTATTTGTGCACAAAGATACTTGCCTACCCTGAACACTGGTAAAAAAATACACAATTACATTTTCTGATCAAGAACCTGAATTGGCCCAAGTGTCCCAAAGACTCTTTTTGTTGCTGAAGCTTGATTCAAAAAATAGAATGGAATCTGGCTACTTTCAAACTTTGAATTTGAATCATA
Organism: Oxyrhabdium leporinum; assembly: GCA_032468155.1. NCBI lineage: Eukaryota > Metazoa > Chordata > Lepidosauria > Squamata > Cyclocoridae > Oxyrhabdium > Oxyrhabdium leporinum. The sequence continues at coordinate 45,615 of JANHFL010003399.1, read as the reverse complement.
TTTTGGCTGATTTACAAAATCTAGCAATCAGATCTTGGAGCAGAGCACAGGACAGGAAAAGAACAAATAAAAGAGCTTTGGAGCATTTATGCGTTACTTGATGATAGGTAATTTCAGAAGAGAAGACAAGTCCAAATGGAGAATGAGATGGAATAATTTAATGGTCAATCACAATCCACTAATGCAGCACTTAATACTGACTGTCTCAGATCAGGATGCAGTACTACCTAAGTTTGGTATGTTGACATCCCTGTTAAAATTCATTTTTCTGTTCGATAGGGAAACTCGTGGTTCAGCTATAAATGCATTTCCCTGCAGATCCTGCTGTGACTGGGTTTGGCACTTTTGGTCCCATAAGATGCATAGTGGGACAATGCTAAGCGGGAACATCAATTTTTCCTTCAAAAAAGAAAAAAAATGTATGTGAAAATATAGAAGATATCCAGGGTTTTTGGCCTTTCTTTTCTTTTTATGTTGATAAATAAAGAAAGCACCTCATAGAAAGAATAAGGTTTGGTAAGAGTTCAACCCTGTTGTGAGGTTTCTTTCTTTCTTTCTTTCTTTCTTTCTTTCTTTCTTTCTTTCTTTCTTTCTTTCTTTCTTTCTTTCTTTC
>JANHFL010003399.1:32953-44902 GCA_032468155.1 Oxyrhabdium leporinum | reverse complement strand
CAATTTGGCAGTTCAAATCTCACCAGGCTCAAGGTTGACTCAGCCTTCCATCCTTCCAAGGTGGGTAAAATGAGGACTCAAAATTGTTGGGGGTAATATGCTGACTCTGTAAACCACTTAGAGAGAGCTGTAAAGCACAGTAAAGCGGTATATAAATCTAAGTGCTATTGCTATTGCTTTGGGGCCAGCAAGCTAGTGATGAGAAAGGTCAAACTTTCAAGTGAACAACATTTTTCTCTGTCTCTACCATCCACATTCCCATTTCTCTGTCACTTCTTTTCTTTCAGACACCACCTTTCCCTTCTTTGCTGTCTCTTCCCCTTCCCTTCCATTAGGCTACTGGTAAAATGTTAGATTTAACGAGTGGTCTCTATATAATGCTTGCTATAGGTTTTGAAATTAGGCCAAGGTTAGCATGTTGCCCAGATCAACAGTAACTTTGGAAGATCCATAAATATGCTCTTTTAAGAGGCTGTCCTTTCTGCTTGCAAGTTAATCATCATTTTAATCATTATTAAGGCTCGGTTGTTTGAGGGACCACCTAGCCCCTAGGCTTTCTGCCTGTCCAGTAAGATAAAGCAGAGTCGGTCTGCTCTCTCAATCTAATAATGCTTTCTAGAGGGATCCAGAAGTTTATCTTCTTTGTTGCAGCACTTGCCCACTGGAATGTTACCCCTACACCATCCCAAAGATTCATTTGGCTCCCACCCAGATAGCGTTCCAGAAATATTTAAAAACTTGGTTGTTCTCCCATGCCTTATGGTAGCCCCTTTCACTTGTGAGAATTTGGGTAGATGGTGCAATTGTCTGGATGTGTAAGATTTTATTTTTATTGTTTTCTCTGTTTCAACTGCCACCCAGATTCATTCTGGAGTTGGGCAACCTATAAATCTCCTCCACCTCTTCTTCCTTATCATCCTGCTGACTGGTTTAATGTGACCCATCAGCGTAAAACCATCATCCTGCTGTACTGCTTGCTTTTTATAGTTGCCTCTCTGGAAGGTATGAGGAGGTTGACTGTCATATGTGGCCCATGGACTAAGTTCAGTAAATCCTAAATAACAAACTGTTTCATTTGCCCCTTTCCTTTCTTCTTGTCTCTATTCATTCAGTTCTGGGTCTGTCTATCTCCTCAGTGGTTTTATCTGTCTCCAACTCCGTAAACTTCTATGTTTCTATGACTAGTCTGGCTTGCATGGGTCAAGATCTGTGCTCCATAGTGAAAAGTTTCTGTCTCTTCACCATTGCTCTTACCCTGCACCCCACACCTTTTGGTCCAAAAGGATGAGAAAACTAAGAAATGGGAAGCAACAGCATCTGTCTTTTGCCTGCTGATTCTCCATCTGCCAAAGAAGCAGGCTGCCATATGCATAAAATACAGAGCAATATCAGCAGTTTTAACAGTGGTAGAAGTGGCATACTTGACAGATTCCTATTCTCAAAGTCCAGAGCCAGCATTAGTGCTAAACCTTTCACGAATGATCATACACTTTTACCTGGTAGGATCCAAATGTGTTGCAGCTGGGCACCATGTTGGGAAAACTAGCTTTTTGTCAGGCACTGAGATTTAGAAGTCTGGTCTTCTGAATACACTGGAAGCATAGCACTATGTCTCATAGCAGTGAGTTCTGATGCTTGCTAATCTTGAATTCATTCCAAAGAGTTAGATATTCTATTGAGATGTCGCAAAGGACATTTACTGTAATGTTTCTCCCTTTTTCTCATCAATTTAGCTGGAGGAAGGAGAACGTTTCGCCAAGATGGTTGTTGGCATGGGAGAAGATGCTGGAGAATTCCTAGCAAAAGGTTTTTTAGCATTAGGCCTGACATACAGCCTTCAAGCGACCGATGGTAATCTTTTGATTTGTCAAATGTGATCTGAACAGCTATTGTTTGAAGAAGTCAGCTTAAGCATTTAAACATTGAACATGTTAAGAATATGTAAATGGAAGAACTACTTTGTAGGTACATAGTTGTCTGGTCCAGCAATAAGTTGCCAACATCTATTCACAAAATCTATTTGTTTTATTGATGCCGGTCTTTCATTATGCCTTTCTATTTCTAAAGCAGCTAAAAGTGGCCATGACATAATCTCACTAAACCAATATAAAAAACAATAAAGCATAATGTCTCTTGCTGATCATAAATAAGTGATGAAGCTAATTCCTTTCACCTGAACATAGGTGAGCTTATGTCCAACATCCGGTATTCCAACATACTTTCCCTCTGTATCTGTTGCTGTAAACAATCACTGGTGATCAGTTCTAACTTCCATTGTTTATGGAATTAAAGAACTGATGTGGTCATTGAGGTTGTTTGATTTTATGTATCTATTTCATTAAAAGTATTATAACTGCTCAATCCAGATGTTAGATGGATCATTTCTTTGAAGCAGAGCAGGACTGAAATGCCATACTGCCAAATATGACTCGCTTAGCCTATTAAATTTAACAAATAAGTTCTGCCCTCTTTCTGGTGAATTGATTCTATCACTTAAGACAAGAAGTTTCATCAATCTTTAACTGAAATTTCTCCTCTTGTGCCAGTATATTTGATACAATCCTGGCCTTAGAGCAGCAGAGATAAAATTCATTACCTTCCTTTCATATTCTTCTAGCATTTTTTTCTGCTTTTCTAGTATTTGAAAACTTCCTTTATCTTCCCCCTCAGTCACTTTTTTTCCAGGCTAAACATAATCCAATTTTTATCATACCTTCAGCTAGCCTGTTGCTGTCTCCTACACTTCAATTTCAATTTACAGGCCACATACTGTGATAATAAAAGCTGGGAAAAAATGAAATGGTTGTTTAAAATTCATCCAGTCATGGAAAATAGTTGGATTTAACTCTTTACTGAAGTAAAATCTCTGCTTCTGGCTTATGTGAGGAGAAAATGATCTTGCAACCCAAATAACTTAGTTTTTATTATAATCTGCATTTTTAAAAGAATCTTATCTCACTGGTAGCCAAGCACCAAAAGTCATATCTGATCACATGAACAAAGGGTACATCATTACTTGCCAGTCCCAAAGGTGCTTTCCAAAAGACAAAGAGGGTTTCTTTGTTTTTTCCTTGAAGATGTTTCGCTTCTCATCCAAGATGCTTCTTCAGAACTGAAGAAGCTTCTTGGATGAGAAATGAAACGTCTTCAAGAAAAAGCAAAATACAATTGCCTTTTGGAAAGCACCTTTACGATAACCATGACCTGGATGATTGAGAATCTGCATAGACATTACTCACCACATTGCATAGATAACTACGGGAACCTTGTTGTTATCCAGTACAAATGATCCCACAATAATCTCCCATTGAAGGATATAGAATTGGAAAGATCAGCAATTATATAATCCATCACTTTTCAAATGCCACAGATTCTATTGAATCCATGATGGCTACCCAAATGCTTCAAAATTAGCAGTGAAGGAAGTTCCACTGTTATCTAAATAGCACATTCCACTATTTGTACCATCAGGAAGCTCTTCTTAGTATTTAATTAAACATCTTTGCTTACTCTTTGAAACTAGTGGTTTGAGTCTCTGGAGTTATGATTTCCTTGATTTGGTGTCTTTACTGGGCCTACAATTCTTGAATTACCAGTTTAGCTGATAGAATATCCTGAGGATACCAAATTGGGAAACATAATACAGAGTGGTAACTCCTTTAATATTAAAGCTATCAGATCCTGTAGTGCTTACTTACAAAAGCCAAAAAGATTATTTTTAGGGAAAAAAACACAAATATTGTGCACAATTTTAAATTTCACACACGAGAGCTATGGAGCCATTCGCAACATAAACTTAAGCCGAAAATCCCAGCTTGCATTGATAGAGTACTTTCCATTATTTTGTAGACCATGCTTTAAATATGTTTTTCATCACGTGTATCTTATTACAAGTGCCAGAGAACTAAAATAGGATTTAGCTTCTTTTATATACATGTGCTGAAATAAACATGCGTGAAGTGAAATTACAACAAAAAACCCCCACACCTCCGCTTGTTGAAAAACACGAATGTAATTTGATTTGATTGTTATTGTTATTTTATTATTAACCTCTCTAAAACTAAGATAATTTACTGATGGAATGCCAATTTATCTTGTGATGTACACACTAAATGAATGACAGATGTGATGTGAGGAACCATTTGACCTACTTCTGCCCAAGAGTTCTTATTTCAATAGCAGCCATAAGGTGCATTCCTAAGGGCTTCTCTATAAGGACCATTACGTAATTGAGCAGTGAGTGAGGATAGGACCACGATCAAAAGAGAAAACCCATATTTTGAAACAGAATTAAGGAATATCTCTGAATCCTCTGTAATCAATATGAACGGTAGCCACATTATTTTCTACCAGTTGTAGGGAAAGAGGAATAGGAAAAAAACAGCATTGTGATCCTATACAGGTAGTCCTCAACTTACAACAGTTCATTTAGTGACCACACAAAGTTACAGCGGCAACGAAAAATGTGACTTACGACCATTTTTCACAGTTATGACATTTGCAACATCCCCATGATCATGTGATCAAAATTCAGATGCTTGGCAACTGTTTCATATTTATGACCGTTGCTGTGCCCCAAGGTCATGTGATTCCCTTTTGTGACCTGACAAGCAAAGTCAGTAGGGAAGCCAGATTCACTTAACAACCAGGTTACTAATTTACCAACTGCAGTGATTCACTTAACAACTGTGACAAGAAAGGTCATAAAATGGGGCAAAACTCACTTAACAAATGTCTCACTTAACAGCAGAAATTTTGGACTTAATTGTGGTCATAAGTCAAGGACTATCTGTATTTAGTCACAATTTTGTAGTGCTAATGTTGCATTCATTCTGGGCCTGCTTGATAGACAAATATAGAGATATCTGTGTTTATTGACACAATTCCTGTGCTTTAGTATCTCAAGGGATGAAATCTTTTAGATAGTAGATAAAATGTATCTTAGCATGAAGACAGAAGTAAGTAAAGAACCTTTGCCTAACTCCTGTAAATTAAGTTACAGATAAAACCAGAGGAAAAGAAGACACTTAACCAAATAATGGATAATCTCTAGTATCTAAAAAAATGACCCACTGAAATTTTATTTGATACAAGATGCCAATAAACATTTGCAATCCAGCTTTACTGTTTTCTTCTTGATTGCTTCTTCATCTCCCACATTGCCCAACTGTCTACAGAAAGACATCTGCAATTCCCTCTTGCCCTACTTGATATCACTGACATAATTGCACTTGCAGCTTCAGTTCTAACTTAATTTATTTTTGCTTCCTATGTGGTAGAGGTTGGGATGATACCATGTGAAACATGAGCTCATTTAGCTGGAGCTTCAGGAGAGCAGAAGAATGAGCAAAGATGTCATTCAACCAACCTCTGTCATTGCTCATTTATGCTTTGGCCAGGAGCCAAGTCTATCCCAAAAGAGTTTATGTCATCCCCAGAGGACATTTGTACTCTCTGACCCTTTGGCAAAGTTTTGTCCCTTCTTTCTCAAGCAGCAGACTCTTGACACGTCTTCTACATCAAGGGGACAGCAGGTGCAGTCCCTTGGCTTTCATTTTTAGGCAATCTTCCAAGAGCTTTGAACAGATGATCATGCAGAAGTGCTAGAGTCAACCTAAACTTTTGAAATCTGTCTCTGGAAAATGGTTGACACATTAGATAAAGTGGGGTAAATGTTTTAGGGCAGGGGTGTCAAAATCACAATGACACGTCGTCACATGACGTATCACAACTTTTTTCTCCTTTGCTAAAACGGGGGTTGACATGGCCAGCTCGTGATGAATCCAGTCCATGGGCCGCGAGTTTGACACCCCTGTTTTAGGGAGACAGGTTCTGTGTCCAGCTAACTTATGTTAACCATAGTTCAAGCAATAATAATTAAGCACACTAAGTGCACCCTGATATATTCAGGAAATACAGAGCAACTGAATATTTTATTAAACCCTAAAAACTTGGAATAATAAAGTAATATTCTAATAGAACTACAAAATAATTCTTAGAACAATTTAATAGAAGAATCAATTATCCACATTCTTTGATGAAAATATCACCCAGAAGATCCTGCAGTCAGTTTGTTACAATGAAATCACTAAAAAATTAAGCTTTAAATTCATAAAACCACCAATACCAATAACTACCTGCCCCTGGTACTAGGAAAGAAAGAATATGATCTCCCCCCCCCTCCTGATTTGTCAAAATAAAAAGACAAAACCTTTGGATTTGTTTTCTGTTTGTTATCACATGACTACCATTGTGACATTCATCTAAAGGTGATTTCACAGAGAAGATGCTGTAGAAGAGAAGGGTCTGCATTTGGCTTACGTGCAGTATCTTTGAGAAAGGCCATTTGAAAAATAATAAGACTGAGAAGAAGTGCTGTTATTCATATTTAATGGATTGATTCTTTTACCAGGATTAGGGAGATCTAGATTACAGTCCTCTCTTGGGGCATGAAGTTGGCTTGATTTTGGAACCATCTACATTTTTGAAAATAACCATCATCAAAAATGGTAGAGGGACGTTTTAAGATCCTAAATGCAGAAGAGTCACATTGAAAGGAGATATTCCCTAACTCAATCCTGACATTTTATTTTTCTCCTGATACTCCCTGGGAGTTCTTTAAAATAAAAAAGTATATAATGATATCTGGTACCATTGGAGAGATCAGTTTCTAAATAACTGGAAATAAAACAAGAAATATTTTTTTCAGCAAGATTCTTGAAGGAAAAAGTCTTAAGACATAACATTCTTAAGGAAATGCTTTTTGAAGACCCATATCAGACTGTTTGTATAATTTTTTTAATAATAAACAGCTCCCAGATATTCAGATATACTGTTTGGAGTAATGCTTACCCTGATATGTTAATTTTTATTGTTTTGCAGCTACCCTGAAAAGCACACAAGATGACTTGCATCAGAGAGCACTTCAGAATTTAGAAAGGTGAGAAGAACCTGGGGGTGGGGAGGAAACCAGATCCCAGTTGGCAGAAATGGACTTGTTTTTACATTATAATCTGAAAGTCACACTACAGTTCTAAATGCATTCAAACTTTTAAGAGTTTCTTTTCCCAAATCTTGACTTTTAAGATATATAAAGAATACCCTTTTGGCAGCTAGAGGGCATATTTCTGTCTATAGAACTGACTAGCATAGTTTTACATGTCTTTGAGCTTCTTGGGATGCGCGAGGGGGCGGGGTGAGTGAGTGAGGTGGCTTTAAGCAGCACACATTCTTAGACTCAGATGTAACTTCTCTATTACTGTACTATTTAGATATAATTACTGTCCCATATTACTCTTAAACTGCATTTATTTTTAGCCTTTTGACCTTTTCCCATAAACTGTGGCTTGTTTCCTTAATAGCTTAAATTCAGTTTAGAAGTGGATGAATCTTGGATGGTATTATGTCCACTTTTACCCAGCAGGGGGCGTTTGGAGAATTCAATTAGCTCCTTGCATTCTGAATTTCAATGAGGAACATGTATCCTTATTAGATGTAGAATTGTGTGTTAGTATTAAAAACATTACTTTGGCTGGAGATGAATAGTGGCTTTGAACAGAGTTGAGGCCATACAAAACAGGCATAATTTCACACAGGTGAGTATAGAAGACCTACTTAAAATTTGTTTTTAAAAAGAGAATTTCAGAATGTTCTGTGTAGAGAGTGGTGTTTCTGCATTTATTTAGTTATGAAGGGGTCAAGGATTATGTAAGTATCCTGATTTTGTACAATAAATTTTTCAGAAGTCTACAGCCTCTCTAGGGTCTTATTCTTCAATTAAATCACCTAGGAGACAGTCCTTCATTGGTCTTTTCAGTGATCTAACACTAAAGCAGGTTAGAAAGAAAGAAATTGAGTGACCGAAGATTGAACCTGGGATCTTATTTGTGGAAGTGTGTATTCTACCATTGAACAATGGCCTCCTCCCCAATATTATTTTTTTCCCATTGTGCACATAATGGATATTTCATTAAGATGTCATAATGCATTCATTTAAGAAAATAATTTCTTGAGCATTTCTTGAGCACTATAAGCTTAAGATCTTATAAAATAGTAGTCCATTCTTCAACTTCCATAATCCCCAAAAGGTAGAATCATCCAAACCACAAGATGTTTTTGGATATATGAAGAAGCTTCCTGGTTTTGTTAAGTGTTTAAGCATATACAAAAAAAGAAGCTGTCAATCTCCTAACAGATTACAGATGCATAGCTTGTTGGGTCTCCTGTAGCTTAATAGGACACCAGTTGTGCAGGCATACTGCAGTTTTCTTTATGTCATTAATTAAATTGGATACCATATTTTTTTAAAAAAATATGAACAAACTGGAATATGCCAAGACAGAAAATGCAAAAAACCAAAAAACCAAACCCAACCAATGAGGGAAGACTGAAGCATATTTAGCCTGGGGAAAAATGCTATTAAGATGGAAGAGATAACTATGTTCAAATATTTAAAAGTCGGTCACATAATTAAAGGGGCAGATTTCTATTGTTTCAGAAAACAGAATCTGAGCAAATGAATTCAAATGACAAAAGGGACAGAATGGCTGAGGAAGTGATGCAGTAGCCTAGAGGTGGAGCTCTCACCTCACAATCAGGAGGCTGTGAGTTCGATCCTAGGCAGCGGCAGGTATTTCTCTCTCTGGGCACAGAGAGTAGTAAATATCAGCTGTGAACTCTGCATTAGCGATAGGAAAGGCATCTGGTCAGTAAACACTCAGGTATATTCAGTTGCCTCGACTCCATCCTGATGCCAGGGATTACGGGGTCATTAAAAACACACACACACACACACACACAAAATAGACAGAATGGCTTAGCAGTATAGGCAGACTGGCAATGTAATAAACTGTCTCAAAAGATGGACGTCCCTACATGAAAAATCTGTCTACCAGAAAGTTGATTCCTGGATTGTCAAAGGGTTGGATAAGGTGGCCTTTGAGTTTTCTCCCCTAGTTCTATGGCTTTCATTTTAATGGGCCAGAGTTATACAGTACTGTATGTCAAGTGAGGCTATTTTGAGAGTTGCATAAAGCTAATTTCTTAGAATTGAATCCTGCAAGGAACAAACAAATTAATAAAACAAATCAAATCTGGAAAGATAGAGCCAAGACCAATTCTTTAGGGAGGTTATAGATCATGGCAGAATGTATTGCTTGTATGTAGTATAGCACTGTTTTCCTATATGCACATGAAGGATAGCATTGTTCCAATATTTGAGGGGCTCCTACAAAGATGAGGGGTTTAAACTATTTTCCAAAGCAGCAAAAGGCAGATTTAAAGGCAAGACCAAAAAGGCAAAGCAAGGCAAGACAAGACACAAAGGTTTGAAACTAGCCAAGGAGAGAAGCAACCTACTGTAGAACTAAGAAGAAATTTCCTAATGGTGAGAGTAATCAACCAGTGGAATGCCTTGCCTTCAAAAGTTGTGGGTGGTCCATCACTGGTGGCTTTCAAAAAGAGACTGGACAACCATTTCTCTGAAATGGTATAGGGTCTCCTTCTGAAGCAGGGGGTTGGAGTAAAATATCTCCAAGGTCCCTTCCAGCTCTATTATTCTATTTTCTATATTCTATGTTCTAGGACATCCTGAGTCCATACCTGTATCCTTAGCTAGCAGACTTGTGCTTGAAGTGGGGGTGAGCCAGTGCCAGCCTAATTGAACTGCAGAGCTACATAGTTTAACAGTTAATTTGGCTTGACATTTCTTGAACCCAGTTTTGAATGGGAAAGAGCCTCAGTGGGCAACTTTAGATCTGACTGGGGAAATAGTCTTCTGTGAAATCTTGGATAACTGCTATCAATTGGTTTAAACTATGCATAAATACACCAATTGTTTGACATCATTTAAGGAATTAAATGTGTTCCTAGCAGCAACTATGCTTTGCTGCTCTAGTCAAGGACACACCAGAATAGCAAAGACATTCTCTTGACCTGCTACATTATTCCAGGGACAATAGAGGTGCTAGGTCATCTCTAACCTACTGAGTGGCTGAGGTTCAGCATGCCTCAGATTACCTTCATGTCAGTCTTCAAACTCAAAGAGAGCACTGTCAATTGTGCCATATTGCTAGTAAATCCATTTGGTGGAGGAATTAAAGGAAGAGTTCTTGCCAATTGCTCAACAGTTGTAGAATCTGCATTCTTCTTAGTTCCACAGAGGGATTTTAGGTATGATAAGAATTATTTTTATTTGTGGTTTCTGCCTAATGGCCAGGCTTACAAGGTTAGAGAAATGGGAATGCTCAGTATGCTGGGTGTATAAATATATACATACATGTTTTGAATATCTGCCTTTTTAAAAGGAAGCTGTATTTTTTTCTAAGAGCTTTGATGGGATAAGATTTAATTTACTATAATCTGTAGATAGTGTACATCTGTTGGAGATTCTAAATCTGAACTAGTAGTCTTGTTTTCTAGGGGACTATCTGTATTCTCAAGATTTTAAGAAAAGAAAAACACAGAAATAATTTATAACTCCAAAAGGAAAAATACAAACAAACAAAGGAAAACATAGCTTTTCATAATGACTGCATACTATTAAGCCCAATGACCTAAACCAAGAAGGAAACTTGTTGATGCAGTCTTGACAGAACAGAGAGGTATGAACTAGAGGTATGAACCTGCCTTGTGGACAGAAGATTCCCTAGGCTTGACTAGAAGGATTATATGCTTTTTGTACCATCATTAGTTGTTTAAGAAACGGATAATTTTTGCAGATGCCATTTGTTTGGTTAATGCTGCTCTAGAGTAGGAAAAACTGCACCTGTTGACATTTGTTGCTTTACACCAGGGCTGTCAAACTCATGGCCCTTGGGCCAGATGCACCACGCGCTAGCCACACCCCCACCCAGTTTAGCAAAGGGGGGGAAAGTCCTGATATGTCATGTGATGCTGCCATGATGACGTGAGTTTGACACCTCTGCTTTACACAGTTATTGAAAGCAGTAAAAACTTTACCCTATCATGAACCTGGTAGTAATCAGTTCTTATTCAGTGAAATTAGAATGGCTCTTTTTCAGATTTTTAAAAATCAAGACATTCTCTTGAAGTTTTGAACTGCATTGCCTCCTTTCTATGTCTATGTCAAAGATTTAATCTTGACTATAATTGCCTACCAATTGGCATTTAAATAATATATTATCGGGGGGCTTCAGCTGAGCTTTTTAAAACAGGAACAATATTTTAGAACTAGAATCATAGCAAGGAAAATATGTGAGGAATCAAAAATTATTTTCTATCCAATGATTTTTCATTGTAGTTCTACTACTATGCTGGAGTGAGGGTGATGGGGAACTCTGAATGATAGGCTATTAATTTAAATTCAGTTTAAAATTACAAGAAAGGAAGATGGGGCAAGAGCCTTGAATTGCCTCTCTGGTAAATTTATGGTAAATAATTTTTGCAGTGTTGGATAAGCTACATTTGTGTTTTACAGAGCTCATCACCTGGCACCTGAAGACCACCAAATTATCCTTTATATCTCATTGCAGCTGGCTCTTATCAGGCAGGTAGGTATAAAGACAGGTAGCTTGAAAGAACAGAACTTTTTCTATGGTGTACTGGTATCTACAATACATGAATTCTTTTTCTTGGGCATAGATTTTTTTACACTTGTCTTTCTTCAGGATGTTTTTTTTTAAATCTCTCATAGAATTGATTTATCAGCAGTCAGAAAGTGCTTCAATACTTTTTAGGTCCATTATTGCATATTGCTATTTATATATTTTGTTAACTTTCTGATGCTTGAATTATAATTTTATTGAGACTCTTCTTATGCATGTTTATGGAAGACATAAAATGACTAGAGAAGCTTCTAGATGAGGGTGGGCAACTTGTGATCCTATAGATGTTGCTGGACTTTAGTTTCTACTATTCTTCACCACTGGCCATTCCTATTGAAGCTTCTTGAGATTTGAATGTTCACTAGGGTGAAAGATCATACACTGC
>JANHFL010003399.1:0-17884 GCA_032468155.1 Oxyrhabdium leporinum | reverse complement strand
AACACAATTTCCACCCAGTCACATGATCAAGCCACGCCCACCAAGCCACGCCCACAGAACCGGTAGTGGAAAATTTTGGATTTCACCACTGGACTTCACATGTAGGATTTATATAATTAGGAACAATTATCACAAAGGTTTGCACTTATTAAGACCTGGCAACTGTTTTTATTATCTCTGTTTGGCCAAATAGGCATGACATATAATTATTCTTCAAAAAAACCCTGGGGTTTTTTCAGTCATTTTCAGTTGTATTACTTTCTATTTGGTTATGTGTATGGAAAATAATTATGTCTTCATTTACATATTTAAAAAAAAAACACCTGAAAATTTGATAAACTTTAGAATAGAAACAAAAGTGTAATTAAGATTTAGACATACCAAATCTAAAACATTATTTAGATGCTTTTCAATTAAGACAATTCATATTAATAGAACTCAGAAATGTTCATGAGTACAAACTGAGTTAGGATCAGACTGTGTGAAAATACTTTCCAAGTAGTAAGAATTTAATAGCTGTGATTTCAACAATGTTTGACTCCTGACTTAATTCCTCTTCGTCCTTTCTTTGATAATTCATTTTTTAAGCATAGGAATACATTAGTTTAATACAAGCAATTTTCTGTGTTACAGAATTACTTTAAAATCTATTTCCTGAAGTCATGAGAAGCCAACCATAAAAATAACCATAGATAATATTACAGTAACTAGTTGACTCAGGCTGATCCTAAACTAAATAGGGATTAGTTCCAGTTACTATTTAGATGGGAGAATATCGGTAATGGGATGTGCACCTGGAAAAGGGAGAGAGAAATTTGGCACCACAGAGCTTTCCCACACAAAGGTCCACATTAAGAGACTGAGCTATCCCAAACTGGATGGTGGAGGGAAGAAGAGGTTCACGGTAGCTACATCCTAAAATCTCTCAGGATATATCTAATAGGTTAGAAGATTATGGCATTTGTTTAGGAGCATGTACATTAGCTGTAAGCAAAGAAAGGAATGGAATCGAGTGGATTTCTGTGTCATCATTGAGCTTGGGCTTGACACTATCAAAAAGTGGCCAGACTCTAGATTAGTTTGGAAAATTGAAAAACATGGAGGATGCCAACAGCGACAAACCACTTCTGTACTTATGCCAAGAGCCCTACCTGACGATGACCCGGAAATCACCAAGTTGTGTTCAGCTTGAAGGATTACTTTATTAATTACATGATCTAAATCTCAGTCCTTTCATATTGCATTAATATAGGTATAAACAGTGGAGTAATAAGTTTTGGAGTAATGCCAAATTAGTGATCTTAACTAATTTTTTTTCAGAAATTGGGAAAATCATTTAATAAATATTCATAATGAATTTCTTAATAATGAATTTCTACTCATTATGAATACTCATTCATAATGAGTAGTGAGACTTTTTGTCTAAACTACCCAGTGCATATAAATTATTGAACCATAAGAAACTGATTTAATTATTATTAAAGATTAAAAAAGGAAACCATAGTAGATCTTTTGTTGAAATAATGGTGTTTAGAAGTGTGAGAAATTATTCTGGCTGCCAACAAAGAACAATTGAAAAACCTACAATGAAGGATATATTGGCTCTTTTTTAAATTAACTGAATCAGTAATACTTTTTTTCTAATAGATTAGCTTCAGCTGTCCAAACGTCTCTTTGAATAGATATATTGAATACACAAGCTTAAAATATTTGTAAACATTTAAATTATGAAAACATTTCTCAATTCCTAAGCACTTTCTTGATTTGGTATTAAACATAGTAGGTATATTTATCCATCATTTTTAAATAGGGAGCTATATCTTTCTCATATTAAATACTTAAATGAACTCCAGAAATATTTTGAATATTTTTGTTGACCAGGCCACAATGCATTGCATACTTTGTGTATATAAATTCAACTGCTAAGTAAATTGATATTCCCAATATTTGACGAAGCTGGATCCTGTGTGTGTGTGTGTGTAGTTAGTTCCTAATAAAATTATTTGAAAAAAATAAATAAATAGTTGAAACAAAACATATTTAGCATAAAATATGTAATGTAAGTTAGGCTAGCCATAAAATAAATTAAAATTATGGTCAAAAATATTTAAGGGGACCAACCAAACATGCAAAAAACTTATGTTTACAGGTTCTCCTATACTCTTCTATAGGCAAAAATAATTGGGAGGAGGACCAGGAAGAAAATAACAGTTTGATGAATGTTGAAGTTATGAAGTCTACATGATTAAAGTCCTCCAATACCTACTTAAATCGACTCATCTCCTAAGTGGCATGGAAGTTTTAGATTATATTTTGTATGGTTGAAATACTTTTTCAGCCTGCAATTTTAGCAGATTAACTTTTTTTTATAAGCAGAGCTTTTTATATAAAGCTTGGGATTAGATCAGAGTAATATTGATAAAATTATAAGTACTACAAGCCAAACTGGGTAACATGATGCAGGGATCTGGAACTGAGGCTTCCTAGTTGTCTGGGTTAGCAACTGAACAATCCCCTAGTACCATTTAAATTACTGCCTTGGTTTCAAAAACCTTAACCCCTTTGTCTGCTTTCTACTCTCTCTTCTCTAGGGACTTTCTACATTTCTTATCTCCAGCAGTCATAATCATGAATTTAACAAAAGAATAATAAACAAAGCTACCTTGTGGCAATGATCTGCCTGCTTAGATTACATGAATTTTTAAAGGAGAAGTTTTTAAAGATGTGGGGAGAGAGATAGAGGAATATAAACGTAAAATTGTCCTGATTAGAAAAATTAATGTTAATGTTTGTAAGTTGCTCAGATTTGCCTCGAGGCAAGATGGGTGGCAAATAAGTCTAATAAATAAATGAAAAGAATAAAGAAATATAGAGAAAATAGTTTATTACCCAGAATATGTTGAATTTTTAAACATTTATAAACTTATAAATTATCTACTAAGCATCACCTATAAATTATCTACTAAGCATGACTTGGCATCATAGCACTAAAACAAATAAATCAGAATTAGCAGCAATGAAAATACTTACCAAGAAAAAGCCATTTTTAAACAAAAAGATTTTTAATATTTTAATCTTTAATGGAGGCATATCATGGATCAAAAAACTTCTGGAGCGCTATCTCAAAAAGTGGAGACATTACAAAAAAGGCCTGTCCCCTTAGAAAATACAATTTATGAATTGGCTATGTAGATAGTTTATAATAGATATTTCTGTACCCTTTTCCAGATTGTATTTTTTAATGTTTCCAACACTGAACCTACTAGAAAGAGAAAGAAGAGCCCTATTTGGGGTAAATGGCTAAGTCGAACTGGGAGCAGGAGGATTTTTGAGAATAGAGAATATGCTCAGCATTTTGTTATAAATCCCACTTGAACAGAAAACCAAAATGTTAAAGTATGAATGATTCATAATGTAAATCCACTGGGTTTCCTCCCTTCAGAAGGTGTTGTGCTCCCTCACTGATTTTTGAAGACTGGATCCAGATTTCCATTTGGGCATCTGGCAAGTTGCCTTTATAATCCAGGAAGAATGGAAAGCCAGCCCCAGCTTTGCAGTTTCCCTCTGAGTGATATTGCTGGATGCCCACAAGGTTCTCCTTGTTCGCTTCATCGATATGTATGAAGTAAAGGAGTGTTTTGTGGGGCATTAAAAATTAGGGTTGCTTTCAAAAACAAAGTGAAAAAATCAGGCTTATTAATGTTACTTCATGTCTAGTATATATATTTAAACAAAACTGAAAGGCTGTGTAGAACTTCCAAAAATTCCGAATTACGCAGAAAGTCCGTTTCAACTCCACCCTTTGAAGCCAATCTGCCCTCAAAGAAACCTCTGTCAAAGCTGACAGTCAATATTATCATGAATAGGTTGAAAGAACAACGCAGTGCCTTTTAGTTTTGCTTGCTGAAAATGTATTTAGAAGGGGATTTCAGCAGGGTGATTCAATGCTGTATAAATCAGGTCTCTTGTATCTTTAATAATTAAACAGAAAGGAGAATTTCCACACATACAGCTGTTTCTCTGTTTCGGCTGTTTTCTTAAAGATGTTTCATTACTCACACTAGGTAAAATCATCAGTGATAGCACTGACTAGCACTGATGATATTGCCTAGTATGCATAGTGAAACGTCTACAGAAAACAACCAAGCTCAAAGAACAAAGAGTGATATTGCTGGGTGCCTCATTTCAACTCTGAGCTACAAATATCCTCCTTTATTGGAGGCTTTTCTCTTTCTCTGGCTGCAACCTCTGAATGTGCCAACAGGTGAAAAGGAGCTAAGGAAGTAAATATTAAAAGATGGGAGGTTGTATGATGGAAATAAAATCTATATAACCACAAGCTTCATATTTGTAATGAAACATATGCATAGCACCATCACTTCAACTATGATGTAAAAGAGTAGGCCTTCACCTTACTATTAATCCATTTTTACAAATTTTGAGTATTTTGGAGTGAGGCCAGAATACACTGCAGTGCTTTGGTGGCTTCCTTATTCACCACAGAAAACAAAATAAACCTTACACAACAGGATTGGCATCATATTTGCATCTAATAGAAATGACACTGTTAACAAGCTAGTCAACAACCAACCAGGAAGCTGTTCTCTTTCATTGTCCTAACTTAAACCAATTAAAGAGGGGAAAAAGTCACTCCAAGGTGGGCATTTTAAAAGCCCAGCACAGTAAATGCTAAAGGACCTTAATTCCAGTGGGGATTTGGGAAACTAAAGATCTTGGAGGCAGGACAAAGCAAGAATTCACACCAGTAGGAAACTGGCTGCTTCCAAGCTCAAGTATTTCTGCTGCAGAACTGTACTGGTGTGACGTCCTCCTATATCATGGAGAACATAGCCCCATGGCTTTGCTGTCCAAAGGCAATGCATATTTTTGTGACTGTGTAAATGCAGAGCTGATCTAGAAGTGGCACAAACGTTGCATATTCAAGTGACCTGAATATCACCACTGAATCCAGATCCTCTTAACCTTGCTGTAGCTTATTATTCACTTAAGTGGCTTCTCTGAGTCTGGTTCCCTTAACTAAAACAATAGCTATTATTTCCCCCCAAATTACTCAACATAATCTATCCGTTGAAACTGCAGAGAACGTTGTAAATTCATGTCTGCTACTATCTTACAGTGCTCCAAATCCCAGCCTCCACCTCCAGATTTTAGGCAGAAGCTCACTTGGTCATGAGGAAATTGATCTGACCATGATGACTCATGACAGTGGACTAAAAAACTTTGCTCAGAAGTTCCCATCAGTGGCATAATGTCAGATAAGAAGAAAATATTTTCTTGTTTACACAAGACAAATACAGTGAAGCATTTTGGGAGGCTATGACAAATAATCTATTCTTTGTATAATATTTTTTAAAACATTAATTCTCAGTTATACTGCCAGCCTGCTTGTACTTAAGAAAATAATATTAAAGTCTCCTGCAGTGCACCCTGAATTATTCATCCAGCATCCTGGAGGACAGTGAAGAAATGGGATGATCATATCTTTTTGTGCTATCTTATTTTATCTCTATTTATCTTCATAAAAAACTTTGCAAGATAAACTGTATAGAAAAAGAGAATAACTGGCCCATGAATCAACTTTAGAAGTGTTCAAGCAGTTGCACCTTTTATTGTTCTGATACAGCAGGTGGCAGCATAGAGCTAAACTTGACTGATCTCTAAAAAGCTAAAGGGGCGGCAGGGGGTGGTGGTGTTGGACTTGGTTGATACATGAATGGAAAACTCTAAGGAATCCCAGGGTTATATGCTAGATTAGGAAGTGTATCCTGAAAGAAGGCAATGCTAAACCCTTTGTATTCTTACCAAGGAAACTATATGGAGTTACAGGAGTCACGTTTATCTTGAGGGAGTCTTTACTTTTATCTTTTCTTCTTCACATTGACCAAGAGATAGGTAATTTATTGTCCCAAGAGCTGCATGGATTGTGGGGCTTGGAGGTGGGTGGACAAACATGTACAAGTGCTTCCATTTGGCATACCTGCATCACATTTAAATGTACATATATTCCAGAGATTTTTCTCACTCTCACAACCCTACCCTTCCTGTAATCCTCTCAACAGGCCTAATAAAAATGGCTGGCTTAATGCAGCCAATAGGAAAAAAAATACAGTCCTTTATTTTCCAGTAGTTATCTGAATACTGGGGAGTGTGGATAGGAATCCTTGAACCTTTGAGCACTGAAATTCTGTGAAGGTTGCTGCTTTTCAGGTGTTCATGGCACAGTTTAATAAGAAATGGGAGAATTCTACCCAGGAGCAAGAATTCTATGTTCATGTTTAATGGATGTGCACAATTTGTGCTGGACATTAATGCATTTGTGAAATCTGAAAAGTGTTGCAATGATGAAGGTGATAATGATTACTAAGAGGGGAACACGATGGCTCAGTGGTTAAGATGCTGAGCTTGTCATCTGGAAAACCTACAGCACAAGTTCAAGATCTGAGCGCTACCTAAGAGGGTGAGCTCCCGTTATTTGCCTCAGCTCATGCCAACCTAGCAGTTCGAAAACATGCAAATGTGAGTAGATAAACTTTCCTGCTTTAACAGGAAGGTTACAGCGTTCCATATTTTCATGCTGCTCACATGATGATGGAAACGTCTCAGACAATGCAGGCTCCCTCAGCTAAGCATCGGAGATGAACACCGCTCCCTAGAGTCAGGGGAAACCTTTAAACCTTTAAACCGCTAAATGGCCAAATATATTTCCTCAACCACATTGGAACACATGAGCACTTTCCGTCTGACCAGGAAGGCATTTAAATGAAAAATGTTAGGGAGTAAATATTTATAGGGATTCCTATAAGAACATTGAGATCACGTGCATGATTTGATTGTTTTCAAGAACACCTTTGCTACAACTGAATATTAAAAAGAATATTTTAAAACAAAGATGCATTTTCTTGTCTTGGGCTTTATTTACTTTATCCTTTAAAGGATATTCTGATATTAAACCTAAGACCCAGTGGGAAAGATTGGTTTCCAATGAAAGTTTCATCTCATATTCAACTCACCTTTTATTGAATGACAATTTTATTTCTGTCAATGGATGTTGCTATTCAAGGACATGGGCATAAAGAGGTAATCCTTCATGTAACCAAATGGAATTTGATAGAAGGCTTTGTATTTTAAACATAGCTCTGCTGGAATTTTTCTTAATGGCTCTGAGGATTAAATTCTGCTTCTTGCCATATATCTTGTAGCAAGCTCTGTATTTCAGCAGATAGAATAAAGTTCAGTTCAAGACCTTATTTGACATTCATACAACCATAACTCTCCTTTCTGTAAAACTCTTGTTAAGTTTTCTGCTGATGCTGCACTGTGCTAGGCCAAGAAGGGGTTGGTAGGTAGGGGAAACCACTAAGCCTAACTCATGAGCATGTTCTCTCGGGTTTCATTCACCAGCTGGACGACTAATTATACATTGCCAACAAAAGGATGAAGCTTTGCATAAAATATATGTGTGCTAATTTACATACATGATACATCTTTTGAAAGAACAATTATAAGTGAAGCAAAAAAATCACCCAGAGTTGCTGTATTAGTGAGAGGGGGCATAGAAATTTAATATACATCTGACACTTTTGTAGGGGAACATTGTGACTAGGCTTTTTATGTGTTTGCTCAATCTGATCCCCAGTGGTAGTTTTGGATGATGAGCAATATTAAGGTTAGCTGATTTGCCTCTGATCTTAAAAGTGCAAGAAAAGTCATGCTGGCAACTTGGAAAGGTATTGTAGAGCTAAGAAAACCAATGAAAAGGTCAACTGAAATAATTAAGGAAGTGAAGTAATTCTTCTGTAAATTTCTCCCCTTAAAACATATAGTACTAATATAATATAGTGGAAATAATCTCTTTAGGATTATTCTGGCTGTTATCAATATTATATTTCCTTCACTGTAATGCTCACTTAATGAAGTTTTCTTTGAATAAAGATTTTGGCAGGATTGGTTTAAAGGCTATGAATGTAGTGTGTCTTTTTCCATTTTTCACAATGAGGTTAAATATGTACAAACGTATGACTTTAGAAATCCAAGTTAAAGTTGCTACTTTAGATGCCGCTTTTCTTGCTTTTTTTAATTCTTCACTTGTTCTACCCTTTTAGAATCTTTTCTATACTATTTCTGTAGTTTTTTAAATTATTGTAAAATTTTCTTTTAACTAAAATTGTTTTGTTGTTTTTTTTAAATCTAGGTTATCAACATTTGTAGATTGGGGGATTGAAAAATGTTTTCCAGTCTGATTGTTTTTTTAACTTCATTTCTATTATAAAGTTTGTTTTTCAGTTTTTCCTGTTATTACATGAACATATATAATATATGATAACAGTATTTTAATGTTAATATGGTACTAAAAATTAAGCACAAGGAATCCATTTGCAAATTGATAATCAATTTTATAATATTGATTCCATACATTTAATCCTTCTACATCAATGGATAAGGGAATTTTTCTTCACTTTTTTCTCAGTTACTTGTGTCTGCCAATCTTGTGTCTGGTTTTCTCCTCAAATTTGATTTTTTTAAAATTATTTGAATAACATTTACATTTATTTTTGGTGAACTATTAGGATTTTTTCCTTTTTAAAAATTTCTGCAATAATTAGGGTTCTCCCATCCATCCTGATGTCTTTTAAAGCCTCCATTTCAGCTGTAATGCTGGGAGCAGTTATCACCTAAGCATAGTCTGTATATATTATATGAAAATATGGAAATAGCTTAATTTTGGATGTCAAACTGTAGACAAACTCTCTACAAATGAAAATCATGTTTATCATATTGTATTCATCTGCACAGTTAAATATTATTTGCTTTTTATATGTGTGCATATTTTTATTACAGTTTACTCTTCACAAAAATAAAACTGGAATTAATACATAAAGGACCGGAAGAGGCTTTAGTGACCTGCAGACATATGTTGAATCAGTGGCAGATGTTGTATAATGTTTCGCAGCAAAGGTAGGCTTTTCTTTAAATTGAAACTGGATTTTCTTTAAATGGAGATGCAGAAAGGGTTGTTTAAGGTACTCATATGCCTAGTGCAGTTTCACACCCAACATTTCATGAACAGCTGCAAAATGTGAGCCATATTGAATCAAGCCACTGCTTGCTAATCTAGCATTCTGTGTAACACAGTGGTCAGCCAGAACATGCAAGGAGTTTACAAGCATGGACAGAGGGCAATAGTGTTCTACTATCACTCCTCAGTCATTGATATGTAAGGAATGCTGTGATTCAGGAGACAATATTCAACCATTAGGAACAGTAACCACTGATGAGCCTATCATCCATGGAATTGTTTATTTAAAGTCATATGACTTAACTTGGACTCCAGTCTAAACTTTGCAAAGGATTTCCTTTCACTGATCCTGAATCATTCCCCTTTTAGTTTCAATGGCTGAGTTTAAAACATTATGACAGGAGGAGACAAACTTCCATATATATATATGTATATTCATACGTTATTACATTTCTCCACCCAGTCATTATTGTATTGACATTCAACCAATTTTGGGGATATAATGTAGGAGCTCTTCACATCCTTCATCAGTGTTTCTATTCTGAATGGTTTTGTGTCATTGACAGGCTTTTGTATATTATCATTCACCTCTTGAACAAATTAAAATGTAGAGATCCCAGTGCTTCAAGAAGTCTAGGCCAGTCTTTCTAGCAAGCTAGCATTTGTTTGTAATTGTGTGTGTGAAGTATTAGTCCATCATGTGACAGCACCACATCTTTAATCTGTAATATAGTTCTTGCAGGAGATCAGACATAAATAGTGATTCCATCAACAGCAGTGCCATCATTGTGGAAATGAGTCAATATTGACTGTAACAAGGAATAGATTCCAGAAACAAGATCATCTTAGCAGCCTGAAATATTTTCAAGAAACCAAGCTTCAGAGTAACTTTGCCACTGGCTTGCAGCCCAGTCACAGCTTCCTGAAGGGATGGAGATTATCTTGGTGACCTAACCACAACCTAATTAACAAGAGGGACAGTTCCCTATACTATCCATTCCTGGTTCTATTGTCAATCAGCATAATATCTGCTCAAAAGCCAGGCCAGCTTGATTTAACATACCAAGGAATGGGAGCTGAATGAGCCCCCCAGTTACTCACAGTTAAGAGATGAGACAGTAGAATAGCAGCTGGGAAGGAAGAGAGGAAGCGCTCCATACCACTATCTAGCTGTCCTGATGACAAAAAGATTAGCACCATAGTGGCATTCCCTTGGTCCATATGTGAAGCAGTCATAAGTGTCTGGCACAAGATTCTCAAAGACCTGAAGCTATCTCTACCACCAGATGATCAAAAAAGATTTTTTCCCAAAATATATTAAAAAAAATATTGTTTTTAGTCCTAAACTGGCAGACATATATGTGGACCAACTGGCTAGAAGACATTACTGTGGGTTATTGGCTTGTCTAAACATTTTCAAAGTTATTTTACTAGGCACTGATAATCATCTATAAAGCCCGAGATGGCATAGGCCAGGCTACTTGTCAGATCATCTTTCTTTCATTGTTTCTAGTCACCCCACCAGATTTAGTTGAGAAGACGTGCCCTGGACCCCTTCTTTCAAACAATGCCAGCTTGTTGGAGCTTGGAGTTGTGCTTTCTTGGTAGCAGCACCTGACCTACAGAACAGCATTCTCCTAGAGATCTGGATGGTCCCAGCCCCATTAGCCTTTTTGTAAGGAAGAATTCATTATTGAAGGTCTACCTGTTTCCTTAGGCATTTGGGTCAGCTGATTTGTTGATGTACCTCCCCCCACCCCAAGTGGGGTTATTGTTTATCCTTGGGTGCCTGGGATTATATATTGTGGGTTTTTCTAAATGTTTAATCCTTGTAAGCAGTGCAGATTCACAGATGAGATGGGTAGCTATAGAAATCATTTAAATAAGTAAAGTCCTGAGTAAGAACAGCAATTCAATATAAAAATATTGTTCTTAAAAATGTATGTTGTTCTTTTTATTGAATAGAGGTGGAAGAGGCCATTTAGGCCATCAAGTGCAATACCCTATTGCATGAAGGAATCCAAATTAAACATCCTTATTGTCTAGCTTCCATTGGAACACACCCAAGAAAGGATGTCTGCCCCCTGTCAGGATAATTTATTCTACTGTCCAGCTGCTTTTTAAATAATAATTAATCAGAATCTGCTTTCCTGCCAATTAAATCCATTATTCTATCTCCTATACTTAGGAGAAATGAGAAGAAAAAGGAGAAGAAAAAGGAGGTTGTATGTCTGCACTGCACCCACTTACATACTTGTAAATCCTGGAGTGGATTTACAAGCATCTTAGTAGGTCTAGGATTCCTGCCTAAATCTAAATATAGGTGCCTGAGTAAGAGACCTGAAATTTGTAGAAACCATTAAGCATCCATAAGCAAGCATTGAAATATATGTCACTTTATATCAGTTGGAAATGAGAAGGAAGGCAATATCATATAAGAACCAGACCTTGGGAAATAGCCATCATGGTTACCAAGCCTTGTTTGGAGAATAGCAGGATCCCAGGGAGCATCCTCCTTCCCTCCCCTCCTGCCCCCTCTCCCGCCCACCTTCCAGAGCGAAGACAGGACCAACTTCCCAATGCTGCTCCATTCCAGAGATAAACCTGAAAATTTAATGCAAGTTGCCCTTTAGAATTCATTATAGCATTGCAGGATTGCAGATCAAGGCAAATTGACGGACCAGAACTAAATCTGAAGTCACTCCCAGCTGCCAGGCATATTCCGTGGAGAGCATAGATCTTATCAGATCTTTGCACTCCAGCAGGGAGGAAGGGAGAGGGGGGGGGAGAGAAAGGAAGAGAAGAAATCCTTTCTCTTTTACCCCTGGCTGTGCTGTAGCTAGACAGAGATGTCAGGACACTTGCACAAGCCCATAAAACATCTTCAACATTTTTTTTTCCTGGCAAAATGCCACCAACTGGTATACCAGCAGAGCTTGCTTGTTGTTCTCTTTCATTGATGTTGCTTGTTCATGTCAAAGAGTGATAAAGGACAATACATCTACTTGGAGACAAGGGTTCCTATTTAATACCATACAATAATGACATTCTTAATTGATTATTTACTGATCCTGAGTATCAGGAAATAAAAACAGAATACAGTAAATATCAGCATTCACTCATGCCCTTGTGATGACAGTAGCTTTCCCCATGTGGGAGCTCTTCGGGGTGGATTATAGGGCTTGCAATCCAATACATTATTCATTGGTAGTATTAGTTGGTTGGTTTTATTTCTATACCTGGAGTGATTCACAACAAGTAATAACAATAATCATAAGTCAAACCATCCCAATAAACCAGACATGCTTAAAAATGATGAACACTAATATTAAATTCAGTTTAATTCTAAAAGAACAGAAAAGCAAAATACAGGCAGTCTAATAGACCATCTGGTCCTAGTATCATGGTTATCTTACATATGCCTGAGTTAATAGGGATTGTTGTTTTTTTGAAAGAAGACAGATGGGGCAGGTTAACAAACTGGATTACAGTAATGTACTCAAACTTTATTTGTGTTGAATGTTACTGTCACACAAGCTTGAGATAACATTGTCATATATATCATAATTACTGTGTTAATATAATTAAAAACTATTTAATTTGGAGGCTCAATTCAAGGAGCAAGTTTTGATATTAAAGCCCTAAATGACCTTGTTTCAGATGATCTTAGGCAGTATCTCTTCCTGCCACTATACACACACAAACACATATATTTAAGAATGACTCATATATGCTCAGATATGTCTAGCTACACTTCAATGGGAAGTATATTGTAAATGGCCTTTCTCACTTCTTTTTCTAGAAACCAATATTAAGATCCTTTAATGGGATTCAGATTTAGGTATATTTAAGGCTGGACCTATTGAAATCAATGTCACTCATATTAAATTAAGGCCAATTGTTTTCAGTGGAAATACACAAAGCATTATAGAGTTGTGGGTCCAACCTGCTAGATCTGTTGATATGATGCTTTTAAGAGTCTTGCTTATTTTTTTTAATTTAAAAAGAACATTCTCAATTATGATGTTGCATTATAGTATGTTTGTAAGAATGTGTCTAAAAATCTTACTAAAATGATTATGATTAGTATTAGAGTAACTCTTTCTCTCACCTTCACTGAATTGTTGTTGGAAAAAATGGGTAAGAGTGGGAAGAAAAGAAGTGAATGCTGTCCCAAGCCCTTTGATTTTAAAAAAGGGTACAGATTCAATAAATAAACATTGCATATCAGTATAAACATATCAACTTAATACCTAAAATATCTCCTAGAATTTTATTTATTAATAGCAGAAGCAGTATCCCAGGTTTCTTCCCCCTTTTGTTATATAAACAAACCTTAATTTCTGAACAAAAAATGCATTTCCATTCCAGGAATGTCTACTCTTTTTGCTCCTCTCAAGGGCCGTATGCAGCACTACTTAGCTGATGGAAAATACTGCGGGTAATTTCCAGTTTAGTTGCCACCCAGCCCACTTGCAATCAATCCCTTATATCCAGATTACAGCAAAAAGACATACTGCTTAGTTCAGCTATCAAAAATATAACTTGGTGTTTATTTATTAAACAACAGCAAATATAAACATGATTAGATGGCAACAGGGGACAAATGGCAGCCAAAAAGCACAGGGGAGAGAGAGAGAGGGAGGAGGGAGAGAGAGACAGAGAGACAGAGAGACAGAAAAAGATGAATGAAAGGCAAGAGATAAAAAGCACAGGAGACTTAATAAACACAAATTACATTTTCTATATCCTTATAGCAAAAGGACAGAACTTGTCAGAGACATGGGAAACAATACTTTGGCTAATTAGCATGAACTGTACAGAGAAAATAGTATTTGGTTATTCCAGCCTTAATTATTTTATGTACGTAAGTGCAGCACAATAGAGATGGAAAGTAGGATACCAGGTGATCCATTCTATATTCTGCACCATGAACGCATCGATTTGGTGCATGAGAATGTTCAAACTTCTGCCTTTTTGAAATCCCTGCTGCCTGAGTAATTTTGACCACAACTATGTCATATGCGCCCACATTTCAGCTTTCAAGGTTGATAGATGCTCATTTTCTAGGACTGATTATTAATTTCCCCCATCTTTCTGCAGAAGCATTTTCTAGAACTGATTATTACTGTTGTTTAAATTTCTCCCATCTTTCTGCAGAAGCATTTCCTCTTCCTTTGTTTTCCCACAACAACTTTGTATGGTAGGTGGGACTGAGAAAAAATAATCTGCCCTAAAATCACTGAATGCTCATGGTTGAAAGTTGGCTAGAACCTGTATCTCCCAAGTTTTAGTCAAAGCCCTAATCTACAACAGTGTTCTGGCTGTAGTATATACCATGCCTTTTAGGTAAGTGATAATTAACATGTTTATCCTGTTGTTCTTTTCCAGTGATTCAGAGAAAGCAAACAGTTTGACTGAGACAGTACCAGCCAAGAAGAATAATAATGTGTATCTTACTCTACCGGATGCCCATGATAACGATTCTGGTAAGAGAAACAAAGAGATTAACAGCTAGCCTAAATCCAGTGTGAACAATCACATATAGATTTCAGTTTTTTAATTCAGTGTATTCTTCCATACATAGTCTTCTTCCCTACCATATTAGTCTTCTTCCCTACTAATATATTATGAGGAACACATTTATTTCAAGATTTTATTATGTTACCCTACTCGTGATGGTAACACTTTTGTGGATAGAATCATCTGAAAATAGGTCAATGTTAGGTCAATATTCCCCAATTTGACACAATATGTTGAATTATGTATCTCATAACCATCAGCCAATATATGTGCTGTGTGTTGTATCAGTTGCATATGATGGCTCTATACTGCTTCTATTGCCATAGGCAATTTGCCTTGGAGTCACTTAATAAATACTCATTTCCTGAGTGTGAGATTTCTATAGGCATCTGTTTGACTGTTACTAGACTTAATTCTGGATTAGGAAAATCTAATCTATCAGAATTATTTCTGTGTTCTCAACAATGTTCCTGGGAACATTGGTGAAATAAAAGTATAGCTATACCATGGATTTATGGAATATTGTCTTTTTCACCCATGTCACCCAGGAATAAAGAAATTGCAATTCAGTATTATTAAAGGCCGCATCAGTCTATTTTATAATGTCTCATAAATGCTGAACTAGTTAAAATGGCTGGCTGACTTGCAGACATAGCAGGAATGTGCAATTAAATTACAGAAGTGTGTCAGACAGATTCTCTCTACATAATCAACCTTGAAGCCTACCTCCAAGACGTGATAATCACATCCATAAATTCAACCCCCTATTCATGTAGACCAAACAACAGTTACTAAATAAACTGTTGAATAAAATCTTATTTTTCATGGACCTCTGATCAAGAAATTATAAGTGTGCACATACTCAGAGATGTAGTTGTTTACAAAGAGGGCTGACAACAGTTTAGTGAAGATCTGGGAGGTCAATGTCAACCCAAAAGCAGTACTTTAATTTCAACTGATTGTTGCTGTTTGTGAATTTGACGCATCTTCAATAAAGAGGTTAGTGGGAATAAAGAGTGTAGAGTGAAGTCCAGGGAAGCAAGGAAATTGTGTACAGTATTTTTCGGAGTATAAGATGCTCCAAAGTATAAGACGCACCTTAGTTTTTTGGGAGGAAAACAAGAAAAAAAATTCTGCCTCTGCCTACCAGCATCCATCGGTATTCATCTGGCTAGCGTCCTTTCAGCAAATAGCAAACAGCCTGGTCAGCTTCAGGATGTTATTGCAGCCTGATTCAGCACAAGCAGCTGATTGGCGGGTTAATCGGCCTCCCAGAATACCCCCAATCAGCTCTTCCAGGCTGCAGGGATTGCCACAGACCATCGCCGCCTTCATGCCTCGCGTTTTTGGCCTCTGTGCCATGTGTTTTCAGCCTCCGAATGCTCCATTTCAGCCCCCTTCAAGGCTGCTGGGATCACCACAGCACATCGCCGTCTCCGCGCATTGCGTTTTCGGCCTCCGCATGTCGCATTTTTAGTCTCCGCATGCCCCATTTTTTTCCTCTGCACATCGCGTTTTTGGGCGGTTTCAGGCAGCGGGGACCACCGCCAATCCCTACCGCCTGGAACCGCCTGGAACTGCCCCAAAACGTGACACACAGAAGTCAAAAACGGGGCATTCGGTGTGAAAATGCGATGCGCGGAGGCAAAAAACGCAATGCACGGAGGCAGCGATCAGTGGTGATGTGGTGTGGCAATCCCTGCAGCCTTGAAGGGAGCTGAAATGGAGCATTCGTAGGCTGAGAACGTGAGGCACAGAGGCCAAAAACACGAGGCACGAAGGCGGCAATGGTCTGTGGCAATCCCTGCAGCCTGGAACAGGTCTAAAATGCGACCTACAGAGTCCGAAAATGGCCAAAGGGTGGGGGTTGGTGGGACTACATTCGGTGTATAAGACGCACCCAAATTTTCATCCTCTTTTGGGGGGGGGCGTCTTATACTCCGAAAAATACGGTATATTATGACTTCTGTGAATAATTTCAGGGTTTCCAAGTTCCAGTGCAATGGTAGAAAACTTTGAGGTCCAGACTGACTCTCCATGATCTTTCATTATTCTTTAGAATGATTTAAAAAATGAGAAAATTATTTCAAGGATTCCTTTTCTAGGGCTCTTGTGTCCAGATATTCAATGCCATAAAGAACTCTTAATTTCCCCCCCCCTCCCGCACCAGGCCATTTTCAGGAGACTGGAGCCTACAGGAAAAAAATTGCTCTTTCGTAGAAGGCAGAGACAAGACTGGTTGGATTTATTCTTAAGAAACAGGATGCAGTTTTGTTTTGTCCTTGCATTCTTAATTGTTCCTGGTGGCTCCATCTCCCCAGTAACTGAAATTATTATTGCACAATTGAGGTAATGTTACACAGAAAGATTATAAGAGTTGCAAAGTCAGGATAGAAATCTATAAATTCTAGTAAATACCATCTGAGCAAATGATTCTTGCTATAGTTACGGTACTGAATGTTATATTTGAAGTATATTTGATTTCAAATCGACAACTTGCCTTTTGATCAAATGGTTTTTCAAGTCTATTTACAACAAAATAAGATAACAGAAGAAAGCCAGTTGGAAGATAGAAAAAAAGCCAAGCTTTGATGTGTTTCTTAGAAATGAGCTAGCTACTGAAAGCTTAGGGTCATAAATTCTGTAATAAGCCTGAGGGGAATTTATGTGCATTCATGAAGTGTGCTTTCATGTTGCCCTGAGTATAGTTGTACTGAGATATGATTAGGCTCTTCTTATCCAGGCCATGCGGAATGTGCTTTGCAGCAATCAGGAAGCTTAGGGAGAGACTGGGGAACATGAAGACCTTGGCATTCCCCAGATCCTCTGTGCTCCCTTTTTGTTTTCTGGGATATTTCTCCACAATTGTAGGCATATGACACAATTTGTCCAATATTAAACCAATATTCCTCATGTAATGGGTGACTTACCACTATCTGATGATGATGATGTCATGTTTCAGCTTATCGTATTTCATATTTGATAGAAGAATTTTCTCTTTTTTTGTTAGTAGGAAGGCTGTGTAAGCAAAAATTTGAACTTCAAGGGATACTTAGTGGGCTTAGATTTCAGTAGCTATTTATATGACAAAAACAACAGTAGTTCAAATGAGTAGTCTAAGATTCTACCTAACTACAGTAAAAGAAATGGTAGTTCACAAAATCTAAATTCCTCTTGGAATGTGGTACAGAGCAATGCAACCTATGTTCTTAAAAACCTGCAATGTATGTATGTATTTATAAGCCGCCTATCTTACCACAGGGTAACTGGATAGCTTACAATCATAAAATATTAGATGGATGGATAGATAGATAGCTAGATAGT
>JANHFL010003398.1:134900-149136 GCA_032468155.1 Oxyrhabdium leporinum | reverse complement strand
AACCGCTAGATTGAATCAGCAGAAGTGGCCTGCAGTTCAACACTCTAACCACTGCGCCACCTAGGCTCATATGTATGCATAATCAACCTTCCATGAATCTTTTCTAATAGGTTCTCATCAATCTTTTTTTTTCTTAAAAATAAGTCTGGATTTTTCTCAGTGTTTGTCTCTAAAATTCTTTGTAGCATTGTATGTATCCAGATTGTTAGTATATATCAATTTTACCCATTTAATAACATTTTCTTCAAATTTCATATTTTCAAAATTTCAAAAAGAAAAGTCCAGTTAAAAATTGTCAAATACTTTCTCCCAATCGGGAAAGATCAATGCAGCTTGTTTTTCATTGTGTTGTCCTGAGTAATCTAATATAATAAAAATATTTCTAATATTACCTCTCAGCTGTCTTTTGGGCAAATAGCTACATTGGTTTTCATGTATAAAATCCTGCAGAACACTTTTAATCTTTTCAACCCAATATGAAGATTTGAGTATTGACTTGTATGTGAGAAAACTCTTTTTTTTAACATATTATTTGATTTTTTAAAATTGTTTCCTTGAACATTTAAACACTGTCCTTTGACAAATCCAACTGGACCCAACCAACAAAACAGCAATTTTAGAGGAGAGAGGGAGGGTAACCCGAAAACAGATCCCAAGAAACCTTTGAACCATTTTTTAGGGAGAGAGTGATCCTGTTACTTTGTGTTAAGCAGCCACATAGGAAGGATTTAGTTACAAGGCCCAAATTTCAGAATGCAAGCTACTAGATCTAATTCAAGAAAGAATAATAAAAAGGAAAAAGAAAAACATATTTTGCAAGCCATTTAGCATCGCTAAAAAAAGCACATTTACATATGCTATTTAAATCCTACTTCAAAAGCATGCAAATGCAAGAGATAAATAGGTACCACTTTGATGGGAAGGTAACAGCATTCCTTGCATCTCAGCATATAGTCATCTGGCTACATGATCATGGAAGCATCTTGGGACAATGTTGGCTCCCTTGGCTAAGAAAAGGAGATGGACATTGCCCCTAGAGTAAGATACAACTGGACAAGGGAAATCTTTACCTTTTACAGGTAATCCTTGACTTAGAATAATTCATTTAGTGACTGTTGTAAATTACAATGGCATTGAAAAAAGTTACTTATGACCGTTTTTCACACTAACAACCATTGCAGCATCCCCAAGGTCACATGCTCAAAATTCACATGTTTGACAACTGATTCATGTTTATGACAATTGCAGTGTTCTGAGGTCATGTGATCACCTTTTGTGACCTTCTGACAAGCAAAATTAATGGGGAAGCCTGATTCACTTAACCGTGTTACTAATTTAATCACTTCAGTGATTTACTGAACAAGCGTGGCAAGAAAGGTCGTAAAATGAGGCAAAGCTCATTTAACAAATATCTCACTTAGCAACAAAAATTTTGGGCTCAGTTGTGGTCATAAGTCAAGGACCAGCTGTACCTGGTTTTTTTTTTTTTAGAAATAATACCATTAATTTAAATAGAATGCCCAGTGAGAAAAATAACTAAAAGGGACTGCCTATTTGGGATATAGTCTATTGTAGTATCATTCTTAGTAGAAAAAGCATGTGTGTTCATTGAATGTGACAAAAGCAAGATGGAATCTTATGTCAACTCAAGGCACTTAATTCTGAGCAGCCTTCATTGATCATGTAGAAAATAGGAGCTTTAAAATGTGTGTGTGTGTGCATGCGTGTGCGGTGGGGGGGAGGTGGCATGCTCTATTTGTTCTTTGTTGGGATAGGCTAAAAATGTACTTTATTTTCTTATTTCTCTGCACTGCTTTTTCCTCATGCAAGGAATTGTAATAATTGATCACTACATTTAAATAATCTTGCTTTGATTAATTCTACAGAAAGGGCAACAGTGTAAGAGGCAAACATCAGAGGGAGTCTGGTAGTACCTTCTCAGGCTCATGAAATTTTATGCCTTTAATTTAAATTTCTTTAAATTAAATTTGAATTTAAATCTGACAAGTTGCAATCCTGTTTTTGCCTAACACAGGTCTCCCTCTACTATGGCTATTGCAACGGGTGGATTCTACTCAGTAAAACTTTAAGTATTGTAGATGCATCTCAATGGGCTGGCTCTTGTTGGTTCTAATAAGTTCTGCCTGGTGGCTGCCTTGAAAACTACTAACTTCCTTATAGTGCGTCAACACGCGTATTTTACATAGTCTTGGAAGCAAGGCATCCCAAGTGATTGTAAAGTAATTCAAATCAAGGTGCATTTGATTTACTCAATAGGTACATTGAAAAAGATGAAACACCATTCATGGGAGTGAGACGATTTACACACGATGCTTTCTAGCAAATTGCGAATTAGGAGTGTGGAAAGACAAAAGAAAGACAGTCCCATTTGGATGTTCTCCCACTGATGCCAAAAAGTCAGAGGACAGCTCTTCTGTCAGGCTAGCAGTACGCAATGCCTTTGGCCTAATACATCGGATTCTGTGGCTTTCCAGTGTTGTCTTGGTAAGCAAGAAGTATAAAACAAAATGACTCAGAAAGGGTATCATGGCAAAACACAGATAAGGCAGGCCAGAAAAATAAGCTTCTCACAGGAAGGCTGTAAAACATGCCAGAGTCACAAATCTAAACATGCAAATGATGACAGCTATTTTACTCAGCTTCCCTTCATTCTCCAGACATTTCAATTTTATTTTTATTGCCTAGATGTGTTAATTTGGGCACCAAATGTGCAAGGCAACATTTACTTCAGCAGCCAACACAATAGAAAACACAAGCTTTGGATAAACTGAATCTCAGGAGGAAAAATACAATGTCCTGCCAGCAAGAACTATTAAAGTGGAGAATAATCGTCAGGAGGGAAGAGGTGGAACTTCTGGATCAGAATCCGAGATAGTGAGACAGGACAATCTTTGGAAAATTCACTAAGATGAGTAATCTTCTTGCAGACAGGAGGTCAAGCAATTTGCTTGCTGTTTCCTAGCTCTCATTACTGTCATTTTAAGATATTTTACAAAATAACTGATGTGGTATCTAACTACGTAATTTCTGAGAATCATCATGGAAAAAAGAAAGAGATGTACCTTTTGTTTCATTTCAAAGGCTTAGTGGCGCCCAACACTACACACAACTGGCCTTTATTTCTCAGAGCAATGCTTGAGGGGAAGGATTCATTTGTTGTTGAATACATATTAAAAATCTTTAATAGAATTTTTAATATTTTTTTCTGGAGCACGTGATTTATTTTTCTCAACTTTATTTTTTTTAACCAAACTGACCTTCAGTGTTGGCAACAGTCCTTTGACTGAGATAAATCAGAAAGGAAGTTTCTGTTACACCAAATATATACAGGTAATCCTTGACTTATGACCATAATTGAGCCCAAAATTTATGGTGCTAAGCGAGACAGTTCTTA
This sequence comes from Oxyrhabdium leporinum, assembly GCA_032468155.1. Classification (NCBI taxonomy): domain Eukaryota; kingdom Metazoa; phylum Chordata; class Lepidosauria; order Squamata; family Cyclocoridae; genus Oxyrhabdium; species Oxyrhabdium leporinum. Next base: position 145,721 of record JANHFL010003398.1, on the reverse strand, counting down.
AGTGAGTTTTGCCCCATTTTATGAGCTTTCTTGCCACAGTTGTTAAGAGAAACACTGCAGCTGTTAAATTAGTAAGACGGTTGTTAAGTGAATCTGGCCTCCCCATTGAATTTGCTCGTCAGAAGTTTGCAAAAGGGGATCACACGACCCTGGGACCCTGGGACACAGCAATGGCCATAAATATGAAATTTAGACGCCAAGCGTCTAAATTTTGATCACGTGACCATAGGGATGCTGCAGTGGTCATAAGTGTGAAAAATAGCCACATCACTTTTTTTCAGTACCATTGTAACTTCGAATAGTCACTGATTGAACTGTTGTAAGTCAAGGACCAGCTGTGTCTTAAAAATGAAGTTGCCTTTAAAAAAGGAATTCATGTTTGGTTACCTCTTCATGGAAAAGGAATGAGATAAGTACAATAATTTCAATCCTACTGAATTTTATGGGAATTATGTAACTATAAATATGCAGCGTAGGAAACTAAGCAGAAGGCCATAGCAGGATTTCAAAATCTTTTAATTTATCTTTCCTTTTTTTAGAGTGAGAAGATTGCCGAATAGCTGTCATATTCAGTTACAGATTAGAGTTCTTTTTAATGCTAACTTTTTGGCTTGAATTCACGAGTATCTCTAATTTGGGAGGTAAACACTTAAATAGATCTCATATGTTCTTGCATCAGTCTCTGCAGTCATCCTCTTTTTCTTTTTTCTTTTTGCAGGCTACACAGAGGAAGATCAAGAGGAAATCAAGGATTAAGGTAAGAACTCTGGTGATTGTTAGCTACACGCTAACCATAAAGATACGTCAACCTTAGAAGATAGACTGTAGACAAGTTGGGCCACAGGTGTGTGAATAGAATGGAGAGGGTGAAAATGATCCTATGGCGCAATGATGGAGGTCAGATAAACTTATTCATATCCTTTCCATTTTAAAACTGTTTTTTTTTTTTAAATTGAATATGGCTTTAGTTAGGTTGCTTCCACATTTGGGAGCATTGCTTTTCTACAATCCTTGTTAAGAAATGGATTTCATACAACTTGGTGCTGCATTATCTGACAGTGATCTTTCCCACGATCAAGATCTCCTTTAATATCTACTCATAAAATTATCGAGCCCAGTTCTCTGTGAAAGTTATCTGCTAGCTTTCTGCTGATAATGTTGACCTCTCTTATTGTTCTTCTGATGAACCCTGGCTATTTTGCCAGTTAAAGAAAGGAAAACATGAAAAGGAAAATTGGAACTTCCCTAGAAAAGAGATGGTAGAATATTGGGACAGTTAGATTGGTTATATACTGTATTACAATGTCTCAAGTGAAACAAATGGGAAGCAATAAACAGACCCTGAAAAGAGGAATGTTTTAATTAAAGGCAGTGTTCTTCAATGGTTCTAAACAGTTTTAGCCCAATCTGGAGACGCTGATGCTACCATTTCATTTTATTTTAATGATAGGAAAAAACAAAATAAGCAGAAGGTCTTGACCTCCTCTTCCCAAGGACATGGGAGATTTCACAAAGATGTAAAAGAGATTTTGTAACAGGAAGGAAGGAAGGAAGGAAGGAAGGAAGGAAGGAAGGAAGGAAGGAAGGAAGGAAGGAAGGAAGGAAGGAAGGAAGGAGAAAATAGAAAAAGGAAATTTTGGGAAAAAGGAATAGTGTAGAAATAAGTTTAATAAGGTAAAATATAGCATCTGTTTTTCCATTTTGAAGTTAAAATAAATTGAAGTGTGAGCATCCATTGTTTTTACACCATTATTTTTGTGCCTCTGACATAGCAGTATATAAAATAGCAGCAAATCTGACTTGTTTTTTTAATGAGAAAATATAGTACCCATTAATTAACATGTCCAGGCAAAATCAAAATCTATAGAGGCAATGCATGTATTATATGAGCTGATGCTTACAAAACAGTTGCAAATTTTCAGGATTCATTCCAGAACATTTCATTGGGCAAAATGATTGTAATACAGGGAAAGCTATAGGAAGGTGAGGGGAGAAAATATGGCTGATCTTTGTGCTTTCTTTAAGTAGTATAGTCTTAAAAGGAGTGACAGAGAGCCTTCAGATGTGAAAATTTGTCTTATTAATTACACAGTGGTAGGTTTTCCTGAAGGTTTGTTGGAAAGATGAAATTAGAACATTTGGCATCATCCTATTACTTTTTTCCTAGATTAATGCCAGTTCACCTTTTTAACTTTAAAAATGGAGAGTATATATATTTCTGGTAGGCAGCTCAAACAGTTTGAGAGATTATTTGTGGAATTTCTTTCTACAAATGCAAGGCATTTATCATGAATGCTTCCCTGCAGGGTTTAAACACTGGTTTCGGATATCTATATTTAATTCCCCCATAAAGATGTGTTTTCAAATAGGAATGGTGTCACAGAGACTCAGAATTAGAACGCTATATATCTATCACAAACATCGGGCAGGCTTTGGTCACTTCTCATTCTTTTGGCATAAAAAGTTGTTGACTGAAGAATAAAGCATTATTTCATTTGTTTCTAAAAGAAAAAAAAAGGTCTCCCTACACATGTTTGATGGTTTCAGTTGACACACAGATGGTATTTATAAAAAAAGCCTCCTCAATTTGTCTGAGAAATCACTGTGGGGATTAGAGAAGGAGGTAGCAATCTCTTTGATATGCTGGGCCCATGCTCTGAAAGGCTTTATAGATCAGAATCAGCACCTTGAACTAAATGTGATCCAGTGCGTACGTAGATGAAAGGGGTTTTAGCACGTGGAATCCATCAGGGTTCTAACTGAGCTTTAATTTAAGTGTAGGACATTTTCTGTTGTTATAAAACAGGTTTTCAGAATCAATCGAAGAAGTCAAGATACACGGAGAATACTAAGATCTTCTGTAGAAGAATGAATAGAGACAATTGGGTTATTTTGGATGAAGTTATATCTATTGTTTTAGCTGTGAACAGAGTGAAAACTCAACTTTTTGAGATGTGTTTAATTAACATTACTTTTGCTTCATAAAACCTAATTTAGTAACATAGAATACTAGGTGAAATAATGAGTTCACATAATCCTAACATTTCTGACAGTGCTATATTTTGATGGTAATTTTTTTTTTGATTTGCCATCAAAATATCTAGTCCACGTGACAGTGAGCTACCACATTTTTCACATGATCTCCTAGCTATAATGCAGGTAGTCCTTGACTTACAACAGTTCATTCAGTGACCGTTCAAAGTTATTACAGCACTGACAAAAGTGATTTACGATCATTTTTCACACTTGCAACCATTCTGCCATCCCCATGGTCACATGATCAAAGTTCAGATGCTTGGCAAGTGATTTGTATTTATGACCGTTGCAAAGTCTTGGGGTCATGTGAACACTTTTGGTAACCTTCTGACACACAAAGTCAATGGAAAAGCCAGCTTTATTTATCAACAGTGTTACTAACTTAACAACTGTTGTGGCAAGAAATGTCCTAAAATGGGGCAAAACTCACTTAACAAATGCCTCACTTAGCAACCAAAATTTTGGCTCAATTGTGGCAGTAAGTCAAGGGCTATCTGTGAAGTTGATTACTGGATATGTACACATAGAGTACATCTTGGATTGCCACCACAAAATACAAAATTCTATTTCTTTGTTGCAATAATACAGTAGCCCCCGAGAAACCATTTATTTTATACTGTAGTGCCTGCTTTGACTTGGGGGTTCTTAAAGTCTAATATCCATGCATTTCCTTACATTAACATAAACTACACTACAAGCATTAATGTGAAGAGTTGATCTGCACCATTCTCATGCAATCCCTATGCTTATCAAAGACAACAGAATGCCTAAGGAAGGCCACAGCTGACTTCCATTTTTTTTGCACCAGTTTTAAAGAGCTGAATTTTAAAACAGCAATTTAAATTTCTGTTTTCATAGAACACAACCAAGTGGTTACCTGATCACTAAGAAGTCAGCTATGGACATAGCTGAAGAGCAGGGAGTGTTGTAAACTGAACCAAGGGAGTAATTGTTCAAAGCAATTGTACCAGCAACTTTTCCTTGACTGAAGTTAGACCTGTAAAAATATCTAGAAAACAGTTGAAATGAGAACTCGAGGAAAACAATTCTACAAAATGGAATTGCAGACTCTTGTTAACTGTGCTGCTGTATGGATGAAATTTTTCAAATGTTTGTACCATATGGAGTACTCTCTGGAGTGACTTTAATCAGATTTCGTGAGTAATATAACTTCAAGAATTTGCAGTCTAGTACTACTGCTTTCTTATGAGTTGCAAAGCTAATATGCTGAGATTTACTGTCAGAGACAATGTTATGTATCTGTAAGGTAAATATTGCACTGTGTGTCAGCCTATCATTGAAACACAGAATTCTGCATATTTTGAGTTTAGGAAAGCTGATTCAGACGGATAATGTTGGCCTTAACGTGTGTGTGTGTGTGTGTGTGTGTGTGTGTGTGTGTGTGTGTTTGTGTGTGTGTTTGCGTGCTACTATGCAAGCCCAGTGTGGGTTAGTAGACAGATGTTTTTCAACTTCTCAGTCTAGGACTCGGAGAGTCGTTGGCCTGAGAGCAACAGCTAGCTTCTATGCCTAAGGAAGGATTAAAAAGTGGTATGTGTGTGTATGTGTGTGTGTCTATGTATGTATATATGTGTGTGTGTGTGTATACATGTGCACACATGCACACATGCACTCACGCATGCACAAACACACAGACACAACTTTGGGTTCCTAGCTCTTTACTAAAGTTGTCTCAGAATAAAGTTATCAATTTTCTGGCAGTAATAAGCTGGTCCTAGAACTTTATATTTAAATCTCAGGCAATCCCGTTACATTAGCAACATTTTAATTCCGAAAAATTATTCAATTTGTTTTTATAACCTTATAAATTACCATAAGTGGCTTATAAGGTTCAGATGTGTTTGTTCGCATGACTTCTAACATACCCGCTACCTAGTGTGGAAAAAGTAACCAATGTAGGTTATAAACAGAGCTTTATTACCAATGTCTGTCTTAGCATTAAGCAATAGATAACTGCAGACCAAAGGTTTCTGTGTGAGTATGTGTGTGGGTGTATGTGTATGTGTGGTTTTGCTGCCTTTGTAGGAAAAAAATAAGGGTGCTGGCTGAGAGAATTTTGTTCATCCTTTGGTGATTTGCACATGAGAAACTATTATCACTAGTCAAAATCAGAGCTTGTCACAAAAGGTCAAATTCATCGATGTGAGTGTACACAAGATATGTCCTTATATTCAGATGCCATAGCTGCTGAAATTCATTGGTAATTTTTTTTCTATCTCTTTGTTGCCATCTAGTGGTAGTCCAGAAGCTGGCATTCCAGTTGTGTAATGCCTACCCTATGCTGCATATGATAAATCAATCTCCTCCATTTTAAAAAGTAGCGTTAATGACCCTCCTTATGGCTAAGCAAATTAAAAGACCTTTTTCTCGGTTCTCTTCATCGTATTCTAAATTCCTGTTCAGATGGTTGGCTAAATGCATGAGAGCTTGAAGCTGGGCAACATATAAGGTTAAAGTGAAACATTAAAACAATGGGAAAAAAGGGATTGTAGTGTATGGTAACAAATTTGGTAACACAAAATTGTGGGGCGGGGGGCGGGAAAGGAGAGAAGGCGGAATAAAAGCAGGAGTATTAAACAGTAAAAAGGATACCGAGACTCGCAGGAAAGGGTTGGTGAGAGGCAAAGCAAAGCGCAACAAAAGATCAGAGAGCAAAAGTCAATAAAAGTACCCAATGAGAACAAACCAAGTTCCATAAGAATTGGGGACGGCGGGCAATGCATGAGAAAGAGGCTATAAAGCAGGGAAGTACAAATGTATGGAAAAGAAAAGTGAAGCCTGAAGGAAAGGGAGAAGGGGTAGAAATGGTTTTAGGGACACATCAGAGAGCTGTTTTCAAATTCAACTCACAAGTGTTTTGCCCCCGAATTGTTTACGGCAGGAATGCAAACTGATGCTTTTCAGATGTTTCACAGTACAATTCTTATATTTTCTGGCCAGTGCTAATACTAATAGGCATAAACCAGAGTTAAAATTCAGAAAAAAAATGAACATAATAAATTTGGGTTGCTCCGTTCTTCCATTTCTTTATTTCAGAAAATATATACAAATGTATAGATATACATGATACAGAGATTGATTTAATTTATACAAAGGCACAAAGAGAACGTCTCACTCTTCTATACTAGATAGCTGGTTCTTGACTTACAACCACTCATTTTATCTACGTCACAATGCTGCTGGAAAAAAATATTAATGGTTGATCCTCGCACTTATGAACATTGCAGTGTCTCCATGGTCATGTGTTAAAAAATCTGGCACTTGGCAATTGGCATTTATTATGACAATTGCAGCATCTTAGGGTCACATGATCACCATTTACAACCTTCCCGGCTGACAAACAAAGTCAAGGGAGAAACCAGATTCATGTAACAATAATGAAACTCTGTCAACGACTATGGTGATTTGTTTAATCAGCGCAGCAAAAAAAGTTCTTTTAAAAAATGGGCGCAGCTCATTTAACAACGGTTTTCACTTAGCAATGGAAGTTCTAGTCCCTGGTGTGGTTGAGAGTTGAGGATACTCAGTAGTACTCGGTAGAGTAGGAATAGGCAACCTGTTACCCTACAAAAATGATAGTTTCCACAATCTTGGACTCTTGGCTAGCTTAGCTGGACCTCTAACGAGCTATCTAAGAAATAGATCACACGAGATATTTAATCCCCTTTATTTACATCAGTTCTAATCTAGCTTTTCAGAGCTCTCCAGAGTACTACAAAACTGTTATCTGATGACTTGATCCATTTCCAACTAGCGTTGTCACTTGTGCTGGCCAATATCTCTACTTTCAAATCACCAATGCACAATGTTCTATTTATGAACTAAGTAAATATTATGTAACTAGCACCACATGCCGTTATGTCATGTTTTTTAAAAAGTATTTAATTCTAGAAACTGAGTTCAATTTTCATCAGGGCCATAGTACAACCTTCCTTTCCCAGCTAACATCCTGACAAACAAATGACTTAATATATGTAACCATAACACTTGCACAGATAGGAGGTTTTCCTCTTTCAATAATTCACATGGGAATCCTGGCTAAAAAGTGGAGAATTGTATTTTATTTCGTCAAATCCTGCTGGAAACTGGGTTTCCCTGCCCGCAGGGATTTAAAAAAAGAAACTCCTGCAGGGCACACTCAGTATTATACTGTAGGTACATCTAGATTTTCTTAGTCTTGAAGGATCTTAGCTTACCTTAGAGCCAAAACTCTTCACCAGGCGCTAAACCTGTTAAAAGCAGAAATTAAATTCTTCACTGGGCCCATGGTCTCAAATTTTTGTTCCAGCTGATCAGAATGAAAAGAAAATAATCTTCTTTGTTACCACACCATGGAATGGATAGATAGAGAATGTGAATCTAACTTCCAGTACAATAACTCCAAGATGATGCAAAAATGGTGGCTCGCACAACTGCAAAGCATTCTTTAGTGTGGCTTGAGACAGAAAATAACTAATGAAATAAATACTCTCCAAACTGTTTTTTGCATGCCATTCTTTTATATAGACAACATAGTAGATGAATTTCTTCCTTTTCACTGCTTGAATTTCACAGATCTGCATTCTTTTATTTTTAACAGTGTCAGCCTAAACAATGATGGTGTCACCTTAAGCAATGATGGTGCTACGCTGATCATTCTCTATTAGAAATCTCATCTTCCCTCATCAGTCTAGAGATTAAAACAAATTCTTTCCAGAATTCTGATTCAGATGAAATCTGGATATTTAATTTCCAGTGGATTATGGAAAGCTAGTCAGAATGAAATGAAGCCATCATCTCCAGAAGAATTTCCTCTCTAAATTTTGGAAGGTGGCTGAAAGTCCTTTTCTATTTTTGAATTTTTAAACATTCTAACACACTTATATCAGTGTCAGATTTTTCTTGATGAACAGAGATTTGGTAGTTTCTACAATTGACCTGCCTTGTGACTACCCCAGTTGAAGCTTTATGGGATGAAGTGCTAAAGATGTTTGACATAACATGTTCCCATTGTAGTCATTAGAAAACAAACAAACTGTAGCCCATTATCCGGTGGCAGATGCCAGTAAAAACCCTTGTGATGGAAGATTATCTAAGGTTTGGTGAATGTAGTTTATGCCTAACAGTGTTTCCCATGCATAAGGCCTTAAATACCTGCCTAGAGAGATGTGTAAATAAATCAATGGTCTAGCAGTAGGTACGAATTGGGAAAGCTATGAGTTCAAGTCACACCTCAGACATGAAAGCCATCTGGGTAACTTTGAACCCGGCACTCTCTCTCAGTCCAACCCACTTCACAGCTTTGTGTTGTGGGGAAAATAGGAAGAGGAAAGTTGTTGGATATGTTTGCTTGAGTTACTTGTAAAAATAATAAAGGTAAGATGTAAATAAATAAATAGATAAAAATAAAGTATTTTTCCTGCCTTACCTCTTTGCAAGAGAGAAAACATACAAGATGACCCTCAAAGAAAGGAACCCAAATAATTTCAACAGGGATAAGATTCCTAGATCACAACCCCATTTTCCAACAGACTAATTTGACGTGTAAGAAGTGATAAGATGAGGCTCATTCCTGTTTCAGCCTATTAGTACTCACTCAGTATTACATCTGACTCACATTCTGACCTGATTTCTTGCCAATTCCCTGTGGCATCAAATCCTGAGCTTCAGAACTCTGCGGCATGTTCTTAAGATCTCGGGTTCTTTTGAAAAGATAGTGAGAATATTCAGTGCTTGCCTCTGCTATTTACATTATATTACAGCATGAATGTTAGCAGGTCAAAAATCCAAGTAAATTATTTACAGAAAAAGAAAAACCCACATTCTGCAGAGAAAACTGTCAACTCAGTAACACCGAGGATTTGGTTCCCATTTATATTCTAGCCTCGTTTGCACCATTCTGACAGTCTGGAGAAGATTTGCCAGGAATGTAAGTTAACAACATCCTGTTCTAGGTCTCTTTGCACAGCTAGAATAATGAGAAGGACCAAGGTCTTAGATTCCTAACCCCCCCAAATATAGACAAGACAATAACCTCCCACATGGTATTATAGGACATATTGTAATGTCTCTTTGCATTTGTTTTTGCAAGTTTAGCTTATGAGTGTAGAGGTATCGTTCAATGCTATCTATGACTTAGATAAGCAGGAAATTCTAGATTCCTTTATTTATTTAACTTACTATTAGGGATAAATGTGACCTGCCAGAAAAGACAGCTGTTTTGAAATGCAACCACACCTTCTTCACTTCTTGCTGTGTTACACTTGCTCTCAGGTTTGGCTTACGATCACTCATTCACACCGAGGATATACTTCAACCAAATACAGGTACTCCTCAACTTCCAACAGTTCATTTCATGACCGTTCAAAATTACAATGGCTCTGGAAAAAAGTGACTTGTGACCATTTTTCACACTTACAACCTTTGCAGTATCCCCATGATTGTCATGTGATCAAAATTCAGATGCTTGGCGACGGGTTCATACTTAGGACCGTTTCTGTGTCCCAAGGTCATGGGATCCCCTTTTGCCGTCTTTCGACCAGCAAAATCAATGGGAAAGCCAGATTCGCTTAAGAACTGGGTTATTAGATTATCAACTGCAGTGATTCACTTAGCAACTCTTCCAAGAAAGGTCGTAAAATGGAGCAAAACTCCATTTAACAAATGTCTCACTTAACAACAGAAATTTTGGGCTCAGTTGTGGTTGAAAGTCAAGGGCTAACTATACTGAGGCACAACTGCTTCTTTAGAGTAAAATGGAGACCCACTGAATTTAAAATGACAATTACAATGTATATATTCACTCAGTTCTAACAAGCATGTATAAGTGCACATGCACACATATATCCACACACACACTCATCCACCCTTAACCACATCCTTCTCAACTAGGCCGCCAGATACTAGACAGAGAGACGGAAGCCACCAAATCTGGCTCCAAAGAGGACTCTGAAACTATGGGAGACTTCAGGACCTCTTTTATTTCTCAGAGTCCTTGCATTGTTAATTCGCAAGCCTAGCAGCTACTCCTTCTTCATTTAGTTTCTAGTCTGGTAGCTGTTGATGGCATTTGGGAAGGAGCTGCCCAGGTGTCTAGTTCAGATGACATTTTTCCTTCATTTCCTTAATGACTTAGTTATCTATCTCCAGAAGGGATCTTTTAGATAACATTTCTGGCTTTTTCTCCATCCTGCTTACACACTTGCTACATCTTTAGGTATGGCAGCTTCAGCCTAGTTTCACGGCTGCTCATTCCATAATAACAAGTATAAAATGGTCTGCCTTGGTGCCTAGCAAATATTTGAGAATACATATAGGCAGTTCTTGCCTTACAACTGTCCAGCAACTGTTTGAAGTTACAATGGCATTGAATGATGGTTACCGCCGGTCTTTAGCTTCTCATACATCCTCGTGTTATGATCACATCAGTTAACGATGGAAATTTCAGTCCCAATTGTCACTGTAAGTTGATAACTACCTGTACCCTTCACTATTGGTCATATTCACTGGGACTGAATCTGAATCTAACTGGACAGTGTGATGCTGCCTACTTGTAGACTAATACAATAATTGCACAGGGTGGTATATTGAAAGAAAAGGAATGTCCATCTCATAAAGTATGGTATATTGTGTCACAGTCCTCTCAGGCTACATTGGTGTTTGGGAATGAAAATCTCACAAGTACTTTTTTCACTCTTGGGCACCATCATCATCATCATCATCATCACCATCATCACCACCACCCCCACCACCCCCCCCCCCCCCCCCCCCCCCCCCCCCCCCCAC
>JANHFL010003398.1:117733-134800 GCA_032468155.1 Oxyrhabdium leporinum | reverse complement strand
TGGTAACAAATTTGGTAACACAAAATTGTGGGGCGGGGTGGGGTGGGAGGGGTCAGCCAGGAGTAGGATTTGGGGGTTTGGTGAATCCCGCAGAATCTTCGCTAAGGGTCCACCCGAACCCCCGCAAGCACCCAGCAGCCCACCCCTGCCTTTAGTGCATCCTCTGGAAATATACTAATTTCAAACCAAATTAGATACATGTCTTAATTTTAAAAAATGATATAAGTTGTAAGAGGTTTGTTATCATTGTTTTATTTTTGGTTTGGCTCATTGGTGGCATTTCATTTCAGCATTAGCACAGAACATCTCTGTAATTCTAGGATGGATTTAAGAAAAATATTTCTCCACATTATTAAAAACTGAAATTTTCAGAAGGGAAGAATAACTTCTTCAGATTCTTTAGCCTTTGGTACTACGGATCGGTAGCCCCCTCTCTGTCTGTCTCTCTCTCTCTCTCTCTCAGTGTGTGTTTGTGTGTGAGTGAGTGTGTGCGTGCGTGTGTGTCAATGCTCTTCTTGTGTCTTAGTTTTCATTGCTTTTCTTAGAAAAAGCTCAGTAAAGGCTTTGTAGTTGACTATCCCAGAAGAAAACAAGCTTCCATATGACTTATGGGTCATTTGGGCCCTTCTGAATTTTATGGGTTTCAGCTGTATGTCTGGCTTTGAATGGTGCATTGAAGGGGATCTGGTATCATGTAACCAATTCTACTTTATCTTCTTTTAACTTGTGGAATAAAACTAGATGTCAAACATGTATGACTTCTGAGAAATGAGGAGGATTTAGCATGATAAAAAGAAATAGAAATAGAGATCCCATCACATTTTTTTGTAATTCAAGCAGTCTTAGCTCTATTTTGCTCTCTAAAGGAAAAGGTAGCACTATCTGTTTGAACTATCAATCCAGAGTGGCAATATTTTTTGCTTCTGGGGTTTCTACAGAAGAAAAGATTTCTTAGATGCTTAAGAAAAATATTAAGCTCCAAGTTATTCTGCTACATGAATGGTTTTGTGATGAGTATCTCCCCCAGTCTATGTTTGAAGTGGGTGATCGGCCATTTCTGAGCATATTTGTTGCTTGCTGTGCTAGTACAGATCACTGATATTTGTAAACTTTTTCATATGTGAGTCAAAAGTCATGACCCCAAAAGTGAAACAAGACATGTCTATGAGTTGCTTGCTCCAAAGAAGGTTGTATATTTGAATGACAGTTTTGCATTCACCATTCTTAAACCAATCTCTCAGTAACATGACCCAGGAAACAGATCTGCCACCCCCCTTTTTGGTAATTGTGTGTGCGTTCAACAGCAACGATCAAGGTCAGCCTCATAAAAAACATGTGGGATACAGTAAGCTAACCAAAGCACTAGTAGCAGACGACATTGTGCAGAGCACATGATTGTTTATCCATACGGTAGTTTTTATTTTAACATGCTGGTCTATGGTTAAGATAAGTCAACCTTCTGTAAGATGTAATTATAGATCATTGTTAAGACCACTTACTAACCACAGTCTGACTTATGCACTGGGTTTAAAAGGCACAGAAGCCAAACAAATAGATCAAAAGGTTCTAGCTACAAGTGTAGTGAGACAAGTGTCAGAAAGAAAGTTTGCACCTGAAACGGGAGTAGGGGAAGCAGGCAGACATAACTGTAATATGGCAGCTGGGGAATTCTGGGAGTTGAAGTCCACAAGTCTTAAGGTTGCCAAGTTTGGGGACCCCTGATATAAAATACAGAAGTTTCTATAATTTGCCTTGTTTTCTCATTGATTTCTTGGGAAAGGTTCCTAATAAAGACAAACTGACCTCACTCTCCTCAACAGATTTGTGTCCATGTCTTCTATGACCATTTATTTATTTAATAAACTTATGTGCTGCCCATCTCAGTATCAAATGACTCTGGGCAGCTAATGTTCTAAACATGTTCTCCATGGAACCATTGCTAAATCTATTTTCATTTAATTGGCTTCCCTTCCCCCCCCCCATTATACTACAGAGTAATTGTTTAAGTGTTTCTCCATACGTAGATTCAAACTTTTTTGCATGCATAGGCAATAATGGAAATACATCCACTGAGATAAACATGCATAGTGCCTAATAATCACATTGTGTTATTCACGACACTGTGTCAGAAAGTGGGAATTCCATATGTATGTATTGGTGGAATGAAAAAGGCAAAATGTTTCTGTATTTCCTTGTATCTCCAATAATCCAATATAATCCTATTCAAGATGTATTGCTGGTTGTAGATGAGGGAAATTAAAATCCTGGTGGCTGTTGGGCTGGGAAATGTTGCTATATCTTCCATATTGATGAGGCAAGAGTGATATATGTGACCTTTATACACACCATATGAATCTTGTGCAGAAAAGGTTTTCATAAAGGCGGGTTTACTATTTTTTTCTGTCAAATCTCTTCACTCTTTCTCTCTATCCCTTCCTTAGACCTTAGACAAGCCATGTTTGGAGAATAGGTTTAGCAAAAAACCCCATAGAAATGTGCATGCTGTCATTTTTAAGAGACACCCATTCTTTGTAGTCTTTTATGCAAAGTTTCTGGCTTACCACAATGTAAAAACCTGAATGCAACTAATTTAATTTTCTATAGTTAGTATATTGACTTAGGCTACTGCACCTGGTGAAAGGGTCCAAAATGTCAGTCACTTAGATTTAATCTATTAGGTAAGCTGGAAACTTGGCATCAGTGTAGATGGATTAACTGGTTTTCTATGAATAATAGAAAGAAACGTTGATCTGTAGTAAATGAAGTACAGATCTGTATTTCTTCCAGTAGATTATCCTGTATTGCTTACACAGTTTATGAAAGAGATCAGCTCCTCCTCTAAGCCATTCATACTTATTTTTTGCTTGTGATTACTAGCTAAAATAGATAAAATAGACAGAAAGGAGAACATGAAGAAGTTATGTAATTGAATGTCTTCTCTGAAGTTTATTTGAAACTATCAGTATCTTTCTATTGCTTTTATAATTCAAATGTGGTGCCTCTAATTTTGTTCACATGTTGTATTATGAGTACTTTAGCAGCCAATTTTGGCTTATTGAAGATAGCACGGTTAAGCAAGATTGCTTAATGTAATGTATGAACTTTACATCTGCATCAGTAAATAAACAATAAATTATAGCCTAATTTATATGGGCATTGATATGGAAGGATTTAAGTTGCTGTTTTTAATTCTGTCTTCATTCTTGATTGTATTACTTATCTAGGTGATGTTAGAACTTGATATTGGTACTCATGTACAGATGTAACAAACAATGATTAGCAATTATATTTTTTTGAATGCTGCATAGTGTATAGAACAGCTTTCCACAGCTTGATCTCTCCAGGTATTTTAACCATTCACTCTGCTGGCAGGGTTGATGGGCATAGTATGAAACCTCTGAAAACAGAATGGGATAACTCGTCACAGCCAACTTGACAATTCAACAAATATAAAAGTTTGAAATTAATTTCAACAGAACCGTGGCCAATAATAATGAAATAAAGAAAGTCAATCCAGAAATACAAGAGATAATAATAATTTCAATGAAAACATGGTCAACAATACTAAAAGTAACTGAGTGAAAATGATTAATACAGTGTTGAATTGTCCTGCAGCGAGTTGGCCATGGTAAGTTGTCCGACACCCTCTGAAAGGTACCAGGTTGGACTAGGCTCAGTTGGTGCTTCAGAAATGTCAAAAAATGTCGCATTTCGAAACCATGGAATGACTTACGGATAATATTCTATCTTCTGAATTGCTATGGCAAGTAGGCTTTCCATCCATCCCACTCACCCCAGGCCAGTAGAGATGAACTGACATCTGAATATAGTCACTCATATGTACATGGAGTAATAGAAGGTAGTGCAGCTAAAAGTCAACACTTATTCAAAACTGGAACCACCCCACATGGAAAAGATTCTTGCAAAGTAGAAAAATCTCCAGATATTCAGTGTGCAAAATTTTAATATTGCATTGCACTCTTTTTGCATTCCTGGGAGTCTTTAATGCTGACAGTTTGGCAGCAGAGCGAGAGGAGACAGTAACGGCCATATGCCATATCATTGTTTGCTTTATCAGCTTCAGAACTATTCAACTGTCTTCCCAGCTTTATTTAAATTGGTTTTTTAACCACACAGATTAACACAGTTTTCAACACAAGCCAAAAACAAATAAACTTCTATATTTTTCTAACATGGAGTGCTTTCTAACAAGACAGTATAAAATGACATTTCTTAGGTAATAATTTGAAACTTGGCATCTATTATCTTTCAGTTCTTGTGCCAAGTTGTAAATCTAACTGACAAATAAAATAAAATAAAAAATAAGCAAGTTAAAAAGTGTTTAAGTGTTTTCTACTTTTTCAGTAGGTCCAGCATATATTCCTATCAAACTATTGTTATTAATTTTGCTGCTCTGTAAACTTAAATGGCCATTATCTGCAGTGCTGATCTAGTGCCATGGATAAAAATAGGCCGTTTAGGCTTTTCAGTGCATTTGCTAATCATTTCAAAAATCAAACCTTCCCCTACATTTACCTATTTTTTTCTGTGAAGAAATGGGAGAAGGCAATTTCTTAATTCACAAAGTAGTAAATACCCCCCCCCCAGGAGGGAGGGACAATAAACTCAGTAGTTGGCAATTTTGATGCAGACTGAGGGTTGATTGGTTGACATTCTTTGCAGTCAACTATTGGCTGGCTCAGCTGAGCAATAATTGGTTGAAAGAGTTGTCTACAAACTCCAGAGTCATAAGCATATGGGCAACGTCATTCTGAATATGCTTTTAAGGAAAAAATAAGGGAAAGCAGTAAATTTTACAGGGTACAGGTAATCCTCGACTTACAATCAAAATTGAGCTCAGAATTTCCATTGCTAAATAAGAAAGTTGTTAAATGAGTTTCACCCCATTTTAAGATGTTTCTTGCAACAGTTGTTAAGTGAATCACTACGGTTGTTAGTAACATGGTCGTTAAGTGAATCTGGCTTCGTCATTGACTTTCCTTCCCAGAAGGTTGCAAAAGGTGATGACATCACCCTGGGACACTGCAACCGTCATAAATATGAGCCAGTTGCCAAGTATCCAATTTTTGATCACATAAGCATGGAGATGCAACAACGGTTGTTAAATGTGAAAACTGGTCATGCAACACTTTTTTTCTGGGCCGATGTAACTTCGAATGGTCACTAAGTGAAAGGTTGAAGGTTGAGGGCTACCTGCATTCCGGATGCAATGGCTGCTGATGTGATGGTTGTTATTGTCTATTAATTGGGAACTAAGTTGTATTATCCGTTTATAATCAAAAACATTCATTATAAACAGTTTTCATTTTCTGATCTCTCCCATACAATTTACCACTGAAGCTTCCAAGTTCTTTTCACAAGTTGGCACTCTGGACTGTGACTTCAAGTTATTCTGACTTTTTAAATTGGCAAAAATGGTCGTCTGCATTTCTTGTGGATAAACATATTTATTTCTTTTACACATATATGTAGTACACATTCATCCTGAGGAGTTTGCATATAAAAATTGGTGCCTTGCTTATCTTTTGTAGCTAGTACGGCACTCCAAAATACCACAAAGAGACTGCTTTTTGTAGCGGACAAGTTAATTTTTTGTCATAAAACATAGAAAGGGTCTCCTCTAATGATCTGAATTCATAGTAGGTTTGAGTTGTGCTTCTTGGCAGGAAAGTGTGACTACAGTTTAATCCTATTTATCAGGTAATACATATAGACAGCTTCCAAGAAAACAGTTTTAAATATACTGAAGCAAAGGTGCGATTGTTAATAGCACAAAAATGATACCTATTCTTAAAATGGACATGTAAGTTCCCTAAGAAAAACCAATCTTAATATTTTACCACAATCCCTTTCTGGCTTAAACTCCACAGAACTAGAAAACTTAAGTCTGGTTCTTTAGTCATCTCCTAGAGTCAATAGCCATACAAGTGACATGCTGCACATTGTACTCTCTCATTCTTTTTCACGTAGCCGCATCTTATTTTTAAAATTCAGATCCAGAGGAGGAGGAGGAGGAGGAAGAAACTTTTAGGACAAGCAAAGTCGCCCTGCCATGTCCCAGACCAATCATAATGTCTTAAGAACAAGATTCTTCTCGGGGTGGGGGTGGGGGATAGTAGGAAGGATGGGGTATAAATTTAACAAACCATTTCAACTTTTTAGATGGTAATTTATTTATGTTTTATCATGGGCTATACTTTTAACTTTGAATTTCCTTAGCTTAGGGGGAAGCTAAGAATTTGAATTGGACACTGTCAGGATTTTCTTTATCATTGTCATAACAAAATTAAGCATTTGGATGTCATTTGAAGGAGCAGATTGTTCTTGTAAAATACAGATTACTGTGTCATTCAGCAACATAAGCCACTTCTCATGAATTTCACCAGCTTCTTATCTTGGCTATTGAACTAAGAAAAAGTTCCCTTCACACACAGACACACAAAGACATAGACACAGACACACCCCTATTTTCAGGAAAAGAAGCAGGCAGTGGTGTTTTGTCCACTGCTTCTTCTCTGAGCTTCTGCTTGCTTCCTTTAGTGTGCCCTCTTCCTTCTCGAGTTGAAGCAAGCAGTGTTATCACTCTTTGAATCCTACAGGGAATAGTGAAAACATTTGAAACTGGAAACCAGTCAGATACAATCTAGAAAAGAAATTGAAATAAATAATTCCCGTTTATGTTATGTTTATATTGATTTTCTCTCCTGATAGTACCTTGCTAATGTGTCGTCTTACTTTTTCAAAGGACTTTGATGCAGGTAGGTGTAGAGGTTGGTGTATAATCCCATAATCTATATTCAAGTTCCATGAATTTTTCGGTCAGATTTTTTTCCTCCCGCCTGGTAAATCCCAATTTTAAGACATGCAGCATTATTATTGATCATTTTCACATTCAGTCAGCAGGAATGCTTCTATACAATATGCATTCTCTGTTGCAATAACATTAATATGTTTTTCTTTTGTCTAGCTGGCCTGGCTATCTCAGGTCAGGCACAGCCTTGATGTCATTGATGTTGGTACACTGTACAACTGGGAGGGCACATTATAATCTATTTCAAATATTTTTTCCCCTCATAGTTATTTACCCTCGTTACAAGGAAACTCCTGGAGCAAGTATAAAGGAAGATAGTAACTTTTAGTAGTTCATGGTAGCTTTTCTGTTTCATTGTCTTGTCTTCCAGGAGACCTCATGAACTGCTTTTTGTAACTATATGCATATGACAAGTTTAATTAATTAATTCCATTCATTCATTTTTTCATTCATTTTTTCATTCATTTTGTATAGCTGCCCATCTCAAACCAGTGACTGGGCAATGAAAAATGATAAAAAACAATAAGAAAGAACATTTAAATATGGTGAGTTTCTCTACTCTTTGTACAGTATTGCTATGTACTAGATTTAATGTGTCAGTAGGTATAAACCAATAACTACAGGTGGTATAAATGTCATTTGAAGCCCTTCATGTTTGGCAGATGACTGTAAGGTATGCTGAATGACATTTTATTCATATTTTGCTAATCCTGTTTCAAATAATAATTGAAATGAGACGCCAGGCACAGGAATTCACAAAATGAATCTTAACAGTGTTATCCTATACATAATTTTTCAGAAATGGCTTAATGACTTAACCAAGGCAGCGTATGCTACTGTACAGGTCTGTAGCTTCCATCCTGCTTCTTGCTTTGACCAATCAAGTGTTTGCAAATTGAGGGGTGATTCCAGTAGGGAGGGGGAAGAGGGAACTTCAGGGAAGAAATTTAAAGGTAAAGGTAAAGTTCAGAGCAATTTGCCTCCCTGAGTCCTCCCATTTTCTGTTTCCATGATTAAATCCCTCTCCCCAAAATGCCAGAAGGAAAAAAACGGACCAAAATTCACCAGAAAAACAGTGGTTATAGGCTCATTTCAGTTAAAAATTTACCTAACATTTAATTTAAGAAGCTCATAAAAAGTGCTATCAAAATTAGGCCATCAATGGTATCAATACGTGGCAACATAGTGTCCAAGTACTGTGGACCACTGGCTACCCATCTCTTTATTATACTAAAACCTGCACAACAGTTCTACTCTTTTGAATCAGGTCTTATTTTGAGAAGAAAATCAGACCAAAATATCTTCAGATTTTCCCTTAGAAAGAATTATTTTGGGAATGGCCAGTGGGATTATAGAGGCAAGGAATGCTCCAAAATACACATGAGTTCCATGCCACTCATTCACCATCAATGAATGGTGAAAGATATAGATATGTATGCTCATAGAATTCCATTGCATAAATTGCCTATGTACATTGACTGACCCCTTGAAAGAACTTTAAAGCATATTTAAGTTTGAGGGATGAGGGAGAAGGAGAACCTCTGGTTCTCTAGCTATAGTCGTACATCAATTCTCTTCAGTAACAGACCTACGACTAAAAGTGCAAATCACTGAAAGTTATACTTCAACAGCATCTGAATCAGGGACATGTGTGCATGTGTGTATGAGAACAGCTGTGACCATACAATTTACATCCTTTTTCACATACATGCTATACGATGAATACCCAAAATGGCATAGGGCTTGGATTGTGCATTCATGACTGCCAATTTGATTTATTTTACACCCCACCCTTTGTAGACATCCAACCTCATATATATGTCATAGATGAGAGCCAGTTTGGTATAATGATTAAGGCACCAGCTTAGAAACTGGGAAACTGTGAATTCTAGTGCTGTGTATCTACTCCATACTACTCAGCCCTACAAAGGAAGTGATGGCTAACCACTTCTGAAAAACCTTGCCAAGAAAAATGTAGGGACTAGTCCAAGCAGTAACCAGGAATTGACAATTGACCTGATAGCATGTACTATGCATGCAAACATGCATGTGTGCACACCTTGTGGATATCTCTGTATAGAAAGCTCCAGGTTCTCAGTTCTTCTCCAGGTAATCTTTTGGCACTTACACTGAGTAGATGCCCAGACTCTAAATAACCGGAACGGCAGTATTTCATTTATGGCACTTGTTATGGGAGCAGAGCCAAGATATATTATCTCACTGCCCTCTCCACACTTAGTGTATCAGTATGTTTTCAAGCTGAAAATCTGGAACTCTCAACATTCTCTGGTCTAATATAGATGGAGTGTGAATTTCATGAATTTTTGCTCTGGTGCCACTTGCTAGTTGAATTAGAATAAGTTCAGCTGTACCTGTCCCCTTGCCTTGAATTAAACTGAGATCTCTCTGAAAACAAACTTGGCTTCTTTCCTTCATTTATTTCCTTCATTTGACCAAGTCCAGGAGCAATATCCATTGCATATCATTTTCTTTCCTTCATATAATTTGAGCTGAGTACTGGGAGAGGCTGCTCAGGTTTGTCTAATTATTTTTTTTGTCACAGGCTGGCAAGATGCTGAGCTCAGGTATGGGAACTAACTTATTTTAACAATCACGCAATCCGACACCTCTTGAATATAGATTGGGAACATTCTTTAGCTGAGGAAGATTGATGGAAATGCTGTTGCAGAGTGTTAACATGCATTTAGAAATAGACTAGTTTCTCCCACAAATGAGTGGCTCTTACACCCTATGTTGAAGAGGTGATAGACATTTAGACTAGTGACTAGATGAGACCAGGTCTGATCTTAAGGAAGAACGGTATTTTAAAGTAGTATACAAAGATGACAATGCCGTGCTACTTTTCACTGGAGCCTCAGGCAAGGCTAAAGCTACATATCCTCAGAAAATTCTGAATAGGGAAGATTGAATTAATGTTCCCTTCAACTGAAATAGGCATTATCCCATGTTCACTAAACCAGAAAAAGACCTTTTAAGGCTATAGTTGAAACAAAATTAAACATATAAGTGCAGCATAATAAGGTTTTTTTCTACTTCGCAGAGAACATACTCCTAATATTATCATCAACAATATAACACTTTCAATATATTTTAAGAAGTGTTAAGAATAAGTCAGCAAGCTGGATCTGTAACTTCAGGAGAAGGATTGATTCTGAGGACTGAACCAGTCGGGCTGGGTGCGTGGAGGAGGGCTAGGCATGCGTCACAGCCGGGAGAGGTGCCTGTGCTTCCCCGCCCCCTGCCCCCTCCGGTTAGCTAGATGGGGTCTGGGGGTGTGCTGGGGATTTGGAAGCGAGCTGGGCCTTTCCTGTGGATTGCCCCAGCTGTGGGACTGTTATATGATCCATCTGGTGCTGGACTTTGGCCACTGAGTTTCAGCCGCAGGGACATTTGCAGACCTCTATTAATGAGGATCGCTACAATGCTACGGCCTTTATAGTGTAACTTTAGTATAACTAAAACTGGTTGATTTGCACTATTATGGACAATCTCAAGCTGTTAGGGGTATTTATGGATTATGACCTGCTGAGCAGAGATTGCTCCCGCTCGACGGTTGTATAGTGATTTGCCACCTTAGAGGCTCGGCTGCAGCGGGAGGGGTGGGTTCTAGTTGAACACTCAGGATTTCTCACCTATATTGCCAGCTGTCTAAAAATAAAAGTTACCTAGCCAAATGCCTCATCATCTAATTAGTAAGACAGAGACAGCATTTTTTTTTTTCACCCTAACAACAAAAGCACAGGAAACAAGAGATTTTTAAACACTCCATGTCAGCTGGAACATGGGCTTCCGCTGAACTGGGATGACTGTTGTTCACAGTAAAAAAAAGTAGTGTACACTCTAAAGCCATATGCTTATAAAATCCTTTTCCAACTTTTTCCTGCTCTATATTCCTATGTGAGGTTTTATAAGACCAGAATTTTTCACAGTCTTTCAGTGTTTTATCTGCTTATTTCTGTAATTCCTATTCCTCATATTCTTAAAAGCCATGGGAGCAGTGAGGCATGAGATTCATCATGGATTATTACCCCAATTTTGCCGATTGTGGGTTCCAGACCTGTCAGATATAGCTTGGCACGAGGTCTTTGTGAGCCAGATAAAAGCATTACCACAGAGAACTACTCTCTGGCATTGGAATGTAATTGTTAAACAGCTCAACATCTATCTGGAAAATGTGTGCTGAAAACATACCGATTCAAAAAGGAAGATAACTTGCTGTGATACTAAAGCATCAAAACTCTTGATAATTGTCAACTCAAACACTTGGCATTAAAAGTTTGGCTGAGGTAGCGATAACACGCTTGCAGTACTGAACAGTGCAAGGCAAATATACCTTGCTAATTTGCCACTGTTGGCAACTGTCTTAAGTAGCAATCTTCCTATTTATTACAGATAACTTGGCAGAAGCAAAACTCATATATTTTTTGTCACGTTATCTCTCCTTAATGAAAATCAGTTACAGAAGTCCATGGGAAAGAAAGTACCTTCATATTTTTGACACAGTTGTATGGGGCAAATGGGAAGAAGTGCCAATGGAAACAAGTTCATGTCCATGTAGGTATAAGAGTCATTTATCAGTATTGAGTGTGGCCAGTCAGCTGTTATCTACAGCTCCATTCTTGTCTGCAAGAAAGATTCGTAGGTAGCCAAATCATTCCTGTGAGACTTCTGGCAAGTATAACCCAGAAGCTGAACTAAGCTATGTGTAGTGTCAGGAAAACCTTGATTTACTGCAGAGTCCTAGCTGGAGAAGCCTAACATTAAAGTAGCCAGTTAGGCATCACAAAAAATAAAACAAAGGAGCACAAAACAAAATAAAACAAAACAAAGCCACTTTGGCAGAGGGTTTAAGATGCTGCCACAGAGATCAGGAGACAATGAATCCTAAGCTTTTCTTAGGTGTGAAAGCTGGTTGGGTTAATTTTTGGCCAGCCACTGTCACTCAGCCCAACTCATCTCACACATTGTGCGGGAAAAATAGGAAACAGGAGTTTTAGGTATGTTCATCGCCTTGAGCTATATTTTTTTAAAGTAGAAGAAAAAATAGAAACACTAATATCATCTGCAGGTTGCAAACCCTACTTTCTATGTATATATGCAAATATAAAAATAACCACTGTAATTTAAACAGAAATAAAATATCATAGGGAACTGAAGTAACCGAATTCCTCCCAGGGTTGACTTTTGCTGGGCACTGTCAAGACTCTGCCTTTTCTTTTCATGACTTTTTAAAAATTGAACTTTCAAATACAGAATGCTTTCAAAGAGAAGGTTGTCCTCTGGATACCCCTTCAAATAGGTGAGACCAGGCCAACCTATTTTTACTTCCAGTAAAGTACTTGTAAGTGCTCGGGAAAGGAACTTGCTGCCTCTTGAGGAAAAGTAATGGTTGTAAACAGGCCCTAACTCTCCATTTTTGAATTTATTTACATGCTTAACTGCAGAGAACCATTTTTGAAAGATTCTATAGCAGGTGAAAACAGAAAGAAGTGCAAAGGTGCTTTTCAAAAGTCAGTTGGACTTTCTTGTCTGTTTTATTTTCCTTTGAAAATGTTTTACTTCTCATCTAAGAAGTGTCTTCGGTTCTAACTGGTTTTTCAGTTCTAACTGGTTCTTCAGTTAGAACCGAAGAAGCTTGTTGGATGAGAAGCAAAATATTTTCAAAGGGAAAAAAACAAACAAACCAAGAGAGCCCAGCTGACTTTTGGAAAAGCAACTTTTAGATAAAACTGCAAAGATAGAATTACAATATGAACATGGATATTATGGTACAGAAAAGTTCAACACAATGCAAGATAAGATAAAATAACTACAAATTGACATCTTAGGATCAGTGATTTGAAATGGACTGGAACTGAATGCTTTCAGTCAGAAGATCACACCATTGTTACTCAGGATATCAAAACCAAAGAAGAAACAGTGTTATTTTTATGGTTAGAAAGGAGATAGCAAGAACAATATTTGGCTATAATGCAGTTGGTGACTGAATAATAGCAGGTAGACTTCAATGACAACCCTTTAATACGACAACCATTCAAGTTTATGCTCCAGCCATCATGCAGAAGACGAATGACTTCTATTAAGTTCAATTTGAAATTGACAGGACATGCAAGCAAGATGTGGCTGCTTGTGATTGAGACTGGTTATGGCTGGGTTGTTTTTTTTCCTGATTTACTTGTAAGGTTACCTGCATTTTTTCTAGTATAACGTCAACAGCTTTCTCTCATCCAATACTCTCTAGATCAGGGGTGTCAAACTCACGGCCCGCAGGCCGGATGCATCACATGCTGGCCCCGCCCCTGCCCGGCTTAGCGAAGGGGGAAAAAAAGTCCCAATATGTCACGTGACACCGCTGAGACGACGTGAGTTTGACACCCCTGCTCTAGATGTATTGATCTTTAACTCCTCTATTTCTAAAGCAGGATGACCTGCTTCTCCTGCAATCAGGGGAATTGAACTTAACGCATCTAACGAGAAATTGACTGGGAAAGATGGCCAAAACAGAGCCATCTTATTTATAGTTTCTTTATCCAGGTTTGCATAACACATAAGCAACTCTGTCAAGTGTCTGAGATTACCTGAGACCAGGGGTGTCAAACTTGCAGCGTCACATTGTCATCATGTGACGTGTCATGACTTCCCCGCCCTTCGCTAAAATGGGGGTGGGGGTGGCCAGCGCGTGACCCATCTGGCTCACGGGCTGCAAGTTTGACACCCCTGCCTAAGACTGTCACAGGTTGGGAGGGTAAAACCAGCAGGAAACCTGTGAGAAAAACCTGTTGCAGGAAATCCTATATGCATTTGAAAAATATTCCTATTGCAAAGTGTGAGAAGAGAGGCTGCCTGCAAACTGGCCAGCACCTAGAGTGCTGGTTCACTGTCACTTTACAGGGGTGGGGAACGATTGCCCTTTTATGACTTGTGGACTTCAACTCCCAGAATTCCTGAGCCAGCATTGTGGGAGTTGAAGTCCACAAGTCATAAAAGGGCTATCGTTTTCCACTTCCGCTTTAAGATCTCTCCCTAGCCACCTAGCAACTGGTATCTATAAAAGCCGAGCTGGAAGTGTTGGTGTAGGAGTGAGAGGGAAGGTGGTTTGTGTTACCTGAAGCAGCCTAAGGCAAATTTACTATTACTGTTCTCCAGAAATAGGACTCACAAAATGAAGCAGTAGTGGAGGAATAGAAGTTGTAGTTGAACTAGTAGAAGACTGGTAAAGTAAACAGTGAGTACAAGCTGTTGAGTTCTTGTTGGGTGTGTTGCCTAGAGGCCAGGTGGAGTTGTGTGGGCTCGCTTGGAATTTTGGAGCCTGCTTAACATGGGTAAAAGAGCCCATGACACAAAGCCATAAAGAGGAAAACAGATGGAGAATGGCCAGAATATATTCCAGGAACTGCTGATGACCAAACCACAAAAGTTGCATTATGATCTGGAATTGAGTGGTTTCTGAGCAGGAGAAACTTTGGGAGGGCTTGACCAAGTGAAATCCTTTATTTTTATTTTCAGAAACTGCTTAGAGAAGTGAAGGGCATTATTTATCTGCAACAGTCTTTAATTTCTTGTTTCAGAACAGAAAATAAGCATTTTTCTTATCTAAAACAGTATGTCATTTTCCAAACTGTTTAAACGCTCAAGTCAAGGATTGTGTGCTTATTCAAAACAAGATTCTATTTGTGAAATCTAATTCTTCTAGTATGTTCAAACAGAAATCCAAGCAAACACCATTTGTCATATTTGTCACAGTCTCCCGAGATCGGTATATAAAACCTGACAAAAGAAACCCATACGACTTTAGCAATACATCTGCTTGTTGTGTTTTACTACCCCATATTAGGATTCATGATATAAAGGATAGGTTACCAGATTTATAAAAATAAAAACCAGGACATATTGATTTGTATACATTTACATCATTATTGTCAGTTTAGAACACAATTTTCAAAGCGTCCTGGGCAAAATATCAAAAATGGAACAAAATCCCTGACATGATCAAATTTCATATTTCCATGGGAGTGTACGTACTACTCACAATATCACAAAATGTTTGGGAACTACTTCTCAAGATTATTCCCCTGATAATTATCTTCCTGTAGAATCTGTATAATAATTTTTCAGGGGGGAAATGACTTCTTTTTTCAGAAACACAATGTAGAATCCAGCACAGCTGTTAAATACAATGTGATATGCAATATGAGTAATGATTTTAGAGCTGCCAGTTCTGTATACAGGTATTATTTTGAAAATCTGTTCTACAGAGGCAATAATGCCACATAGAGACCCAGAAAATTGTAACTAGACTGGCTTTAAAATTCTGCCCATAGTCCACAAATGGGTAAAGGTTTTGGTTCATTAATCATCATCTAAGACTTTTCTATTTTTTTGTTTCTCTACATATGTCAGTTCTCAAACATTTTTTTATTCATTTTGCATTTACCACGTGTCCTGTAGAGAGCTTCCACCCTTTTCCAAATATAGATCTGGTGCAGCAGAGAATGTAGGCCAATCATTGAATGTGTCCCCCACTTTTTTTAGAAAAGTCATACAACTATCACAGAAAGAATTTCTAGAACTAAGTTTTCAACTCTTGACCCACATCTCTTCTTTCTTCTCTCAGCCAACTTTTTTTTCAGAACAACGTCTGTCATGCTGGTGATTTTTTCCTACAGCTTTTATCATTCTATTGAAGATAGTGAATTGACTGTCCAGAAAGCAGAGCCAGATTTTTTTTACTAAAATAGCCACGAAAGAACACTTGGAGTTGCTGTTGGGACCAATTATTGCAAAAAGTAAGATTGGAGAGCATAAAGAGTTCCAGCACTCTTATTTACTGACAGTTTTAAAAGTTTTGCTTATACAATATTTAGAGACTTTGCTCATGTGTTGAGCTATTCCAACTCAACAAAAAAATGCAAACTTCTGTCAAATGTATGATTCTAATGGCATAAATATGATAACAAATGACTTATTGTCAAAAACCTGCCAGTGGCAGTTTATACTGCATTATGGGCATTGTGGTCTGTACATCCCATTCCACTTAAAGTTTTTAGAGACTGTTCCTTTAATCTTTAAACAGTACTGTTCCCTTGCTTTTAACTTGACCACCAAAATTAATGTTTGTGCTGCCAAAATAAAACCCAACCACCTTCTATTTATTTGATTTCTATAGTCGCCCATCTCAACTGCCTCTGAGACTACATCAGAAAAACAAAACAATTAAAAGAATGCATATGCATATACATATTTCATTCTCCCTTTTATGGATGGTATATGTCTTCCTCAATCTTGGGTTTTCTATCCAGAAACCTGGAAATTTGAGTCATTCTGCACAGTATCTTAGCTGTTCCTAACATTGTACTTTTCCGGACAGAGAGCTCTGATGTTGCTCCTGGGATCTGTTGGAGCCAATCTCCCAGCTTAGGTGTCACAGCCCCAAGTACTTCTACCACTACTAGGACCACTTTTGGTCTTTATTTTCCACATCCTCTGCAGTTCCTCCTTCAGATCCTGTTACTTCTCCAGCTTCCTGAGGTTGCTGTCACTCGGGACTGCTAAATCCATCACTACCGCTCTCTTCTGGTTCTTATCTACTACTGGAAGTCCCATGGGATCTTAGCTTTTTTGTTCCCCACAACTTTTTGCGGGATCTACTATGTAGCCTTAGGAAGGCCTAGCATATTCTGTGAATATAAATTCTAGAATATAAATCATCAGATGAGTACACCCAGATCCTTAACAAAACTAGGCTCATCTACTAGGTCAATACCACCTAACTTACACTGTGTTGGAATATGTCTGAGGTTTCTCTGCATTGCCTGCATTTTGGGTCCTGTCTAGCATGGTAGACCCCTGTTTCTATAGATCTGGTGCTTAGTGCTTGTTCTTGTGCTGCTATGATCAGCGCTTAGCGCTATCTTTTAGTCCAGCCCTTTCCAGTCCCTGGTAGGATTTCCCAATGTCTGCTACCTCAGCTATCTGTTGATGGCACATCCCATGCAGGGTCTTGTCTTGTAATGGCAGTTCCTCTGCTTGACCTTCCTCCCACATTTGCTGCTGCCTCAAGCATTCTTTCAGCAGCTCATCTTTGGGTGCTGATGGTATTCCTGGATGCTCTGGGTGTCAGCGTTCCATCTAAGTTCTAATAACTCACTCAGCACTCAGATAAGAATTAATCCAAGTAAGAGTTTATTAAAGAAACCATGTTGGCACATCTGGGA
>JANHFL010003398.1:89119-111222 GCA_032468155.1 Oxyrhabdium leporinum | reverse complement strand
GTCCTCTTTGGCCATTTTGTGAGTGCTCTCCCAATTCTCTCGGGATTCCAGATCTGTCCATCTCAACCGGTTGCTGGTCGATCCCTAATCAAAGCCTTCGCCTCACAAAGAGAGAAGATTGCTTTCCTGCCGATTATTCTGGGGGTGATGTTTTCCCTCCCTCCCTCCCTTCTTTGCCTTCGTAATTTCACCCTCGGTTTTCAGAAAAGGAGGTCAGCTGAACTCTGCGTTGAGGTGTGTGTTTTGCTAAACTCACAACGAAGGACCCCCATAACTGGTCAGCACAACGTCTCTTTGAACTAAGCAGGTGTTTTTTTTTAAAGAAAACTTCGAACCTTTCCTCCCCCCCCCCTCCTCCCACTTTTTGTTGCCAGAGTTAAGCCTAGTCGTCTCGGGTCCCATTTTACGCAAGGCAATCCAGCGAGATAATTGTGCATAATAATTCTGGATTTCACCGCTGCAGAAGATGACCTGTACCTTAGATGGGATGACAAGGGAGATAAAATACTGTCACTCTGTTCGTGCTAAGATTGTCGCCTACGAGAATTAATCGATTCATGCTATTCTTAGAGGCAGAATAAATCTCCCCATCACTAACTTCTCCTGTTCTTAATTATATAACTATCATGTCCTCTCTCTATCCCTGCCAGCTCTTTTTCGGCAATAATCCCTGCTTTGCTTGCGTTTGCCGTCTTCCTTCCCTACCCGCCCCCCCCCGAAAGGAGCCGAATGCTATTTAACGGGATGTTCTTATTTTAAAAGACGTCGCAGCGTGACATTGGCGATATGGATCTGGGGGCCAGGGAAGGAGATTTGTAAATGGAATATCTAATCTCCTCCAGATCCAGAAAGTGTGCCGTGCATTTTTATGGGTCTCAAGGGGAAAAAAAGAAGAGAAAAAGTCACAGTGAGGGAAGAAGAAGTTTGATCGGAGCTTTGATGGGAAGGAGATGCTGTAAAGTCAGTTGTGAGCAAAAAAGAAAAGAAAAAGGGGACTGAGGCAGGGCGGGAAGGACCGAGGCAGGATTTCCTGAGCTTGGCTGCTTGAAGATGTGTGGGTTTCCACCCCTGGCTGGGGAATTATGGGAGTTGAAGTCCAGTGGCTGACGTTGGCAAGCCCTGCCCAAGGATGTCTGTCAGCCTTGGGAGCCATATTTGTAGAAGGCCTCTGTGGCTGTCACGTTTTAGTGCCTGGGAAATTGGGAGGGGGGATATTCACAAGTAGCAGGGGAGTGTAGACACAACAACATTCTTCCCCAGAGAGTCAAGGACATGCCAACTTGCACCTGGAAGAGGAGTGGCAGGAGGAAGGCGTCCGTTTGATCTGGAAGTGAATTGGGCCGTGGGATCGTTGGGGATGGCCGGGAGGTGGATCTTTGAATTTCTGTCTTGGGGAGGGGAAAATCCTGGAGGCTTCAGATTCAGGGTTTTTCCCCCCCAGATTGTGCCAACATGGTTTCACTAATAAATTCTTATTTGGATAACTTGGTTGGCCTTTCCAGACCCAGAGCTCTTCAGATGTGGTTGAACAACAGCTCCTAGATCTCTGGCTGGTGCATTTATTTACAGCAAATGGTTCTATTCCACTTTAGCCTTAAGCAGCTTAGTGGCATCACGGAGCAGAAAGCGAATGTGGGCTTAGCCCAAGGAGGAGTCCGATTCAACTGCTGGGCCCTCCTTAATCTGAAAAGTGGATATCAAATATGGAGCTTAGCAGGTATTTGATTCCAGTTGAAGGAGGAAAGTATGGCCAACTGTAGCAGTTCCAAAAGATGAGCAATATAGCTTCCCGTCCTCCCAGACAAGAACCAACTGAGAGGTAAGGAGGAATTTCCTGACAGTGAGAATAAATCAGCTGGATGTGACGTAGTGGTGCCTTTTTTGCTAACTCTTCGTCTAAATTTGCAAATCTGTCCTTCCAGGAATGGAATGGTCTGAGAGCTCAAGATCTGATTCTTCCTCCAAGCCATAATCCATCTGTCAGCGTTCCATCAAAGTTCCTCCTGTCCATTCAGCACTCAGACACGATTAGATCCAAGTAAGAATTTATTAGAGAAACCATGTTGGTACATCTGGGAAAAAGCTGAATCTGAAGTTCCAGGTTTTTCCCCACCCAAAAGAAAATCAAAGATCCACCTCCCGGCCATACTCAGAGGTCACATTCCCCAATCCTCTTTCAGATTCAACTTCATCTCTCCTCCTGGCACTCCTCTTCCAGGCGCTGGTCGGGTTGTCCTTGACTCTCTTGAAACGAATTTTGTTTTGTTTACTAACCCCTTCTAAATGTATGAGAATAACCCCCCTCCCGTTTCCCCATGCGCTATATGTGACAGCCGCAGAGGCCTAGAAATTATGGCTTCCAAGGCTGACAAGGTCCTTAACAAAATAAGGGTTATCTGCTAGATCAATACCATCTAACTTAGACTTTACATTCTGGTGTTATTTTCTGATATGTAAAACTAAATATTTCTTAACTGAAACATGAACTTGCCAAATAGATGACTATTCAAAACGTGGTCAATGTCATTTTGCAAAATAAATGAAGATTTAGTTTTAAACAATTTTACATCATCAGCAAAGAGGAGACAATTACTTTTAAGTTGATCATATAAGTCATTTATGCAAATCAAGAAAAGAGTAGGTCCTAGGACACTGTCCTGATATCTGTTAACTGATACCGAATCAGACATCGAGTTGCATATTTTAACTTTCTGCATCATGTTAGACAAAAAAGCAGTCAGTAATCCACTTGTGTAGCAATAAGAATTTAGTTTCAAGAGCAGTTTATCGTGTACTATTTGCAGAAGTTGATGTAGATTACATCTACAGCCTTGATCAAGGCATGTTTTCCAAATATTTTTACAATGCAAAAGTTGTAAATTACATGACACTTTTTTTCGGATACCAAACTGTTTGCTGGATAACAAGTTGTTTTCCTCCATATGACAAATCACCAATTGATTTATAACTGATTCCATGATTTTGCATGTAACACAAGTTGAAGAGATGGGCCTGTAATTTTCAACTAAACTGGGGTCACCATTTTTCAAGATTGGAATAACTGTAGCTGAGGACCATAAAAATTAGGCAAAGTGCTAGTTCAAAAGGATACTTCAAAATTGTGCACGGAAATAATAAAGGGAAGGAGCATTGAACTTAACACTGAAGATTTTCTAGTTTGGAATTTAAAAAATCCATATGCTATTGTGGAAATGTATTTGGTGATAAACTCTAACTTAGTTCTTCCTGCATTCTGTTTACACCATCAGAGTGAATTGCTTCATCCCTACCTTCCTTTATTGTATGCTGATTTCTGGTGTTGGTCACAATTACCATGCAATTCTGGAGCAAATAAGATTATTCAAGTGGGAATGCATAGTCCTTCTATCAGGCATATCACTAAAGATAGTGAACCTCTGATATATTAATCAGAAAGTCCCAGAATTCTTAGCTCTTTGGACAATGAAAGGCTGTTTTACAAAGTAGGAAAGCTCAATTTAGTTTGTCTGTCCCACCCCTTCCCCAAGCACACAAACTATCCTACTCAAAGCAGTCTCTGTCTGAAAATGGCATATCTGGCCTCTCTTGTCCTGGGCAATTGCTATAATCAGGTCTTGATAAGAACTGCTGCCAACACAGTCAATCAGTCCCGTGCTTCATTTGAACATGATCAGAGCCCTTGGATTACACTAAAGCCAGCTTTATGTGACTGATGAGTTCCTGATTTCTGAGTTGTGCCAATTGCTGTTGTTCTTGCTATGCATTCTCCCTGCCTAATTCATCACAGTGGTCTGTTTCATATTGCAAATAGTAAGAAAAAAAGGGGGGAAAAAGGAGGTTTGTTGTGTGAACCCAAATCGTTAAGCATGCTTTGAAGTTCTGTGCTTTGTAATTCAAAAGTCATCTGGCTAGTGTCTGCTCTTTTGCCAGCTTTAATCAATGAACAATAATCAATTATCATATCAAAGTGTTCAGTGGCTCCCCCCCCCTCCGCACAACGGTACAGTAATATAGCTTGTGTGGCCTCATTTCCTGACATGACTCTGAACTAAAGCCAATGTCATGGAAGTGGTTTCTAGTCCCTCCCCCCAACAGTATGGAGTTTCTCTCCTGTTTATACCCATGGGAAGAATTTGATCTGCCAGCAATGTCCGTTCTGTTTTTGGACAGACACAACTGGATCAAACCCAGGAAGCCTAGGGCTCCTAATGTGAATCACCTTGCCTGCAGATGCCTCAGTTCTCAACAGGCTTTCTTCTCTCCTGGTTTTTGTAAAATATATTTAATTAAAAACAATATTTGGAAAGCTGTTAGGCTGCCAAGCAAAATGCTAGGTTCCAGCTCCGTATATTTATTTTCAAGAATGCTTCTAGGAACTTCTCGCTGAAGCCTTCCTCAGGAGTACAACTGCAACATTGCCAAACTTCTCGTCATTGTTCCCAGGTCTGCTTTCCACAAAGTTGTTTTTGAAGTTTTGTGTATCTGAACATTAAATAAGGAAATCTAAAATGCTTCCTGCACCCCTGGCCCCCTCTTGCAACTGGGAATGAAGGGAGATTCCAAGGGAGGGAGATTCAGCTAAAATTCACTCTTCGTAGCAGCCTACCTCTAATTCTCTTCGGAAAACATTTACAAAAAGATTTACAAGAGAAATTAAAACACAATAAAAGCAATAATATGAGATAAAAAAAACAGGTAATGATTAGATGGTTATATTGTTATAATATGACTCAATTTTGTTTTAGTATGTTTAATCACTTTAAAATCATGATAGGCTGTGTTTAAAAGTCTTATAGTTTAGCACAGCTGGCTGGGGAATTCTGGGAGTTGAAGTCCATACATCTTAATGTTGCCAAGTTTGAGAAACAATTTTTAGCTTATAAGCCCAGCCATACGAGCTCGGGTATTTGGGGAAGATACTCTCAGAACAAGACAAATGATGCAACGCTTGCTTTTTATCGGCTGGAATAATGAAAACTCTGCTTTTATAGGGCTAGGTGAAGACAGATGGCTACCAGAGTAGTGGGGAGGGGGAGGGGGAGAGGGAGGATTAAAAAAAATCAAGATGGTAGCTGCAATTGTATACTAGATGCCCTTCCTTTTAATCGTGGGGCTTCGACTATGTAGTTGCAGCCACCATTTTGATTTAAAAAAAATTGAATCCATTCTTTAAAAACCAGTCAGTTTTTGATCACAACTGTCTTCTTGTCTTTTTAATAGAAACAACCCTTTTCAAAAGGCATGGGACCTCAATCATAGCTATGGCCTCAATCATGATCACTATATCTTGGCTTCTTTTACTTCCTGGTTAATGCTCCTGGTTGTTCCTTTAGATCACGGGTGTCAAACTCACAATGTCACGTTGCCACCAAGTGATGTTTCACGATGTTTTTCCCATTTGCGGAGCTGGGGTGGGCATGGCCTGCATGTGATGCATCCGGCCTGCAGGCCGCCAGTTTGATACCTCTGCAGATTCACCCAATTGCTCAGACAGCTGCTTGTTGCATCATAGCCTGGATAGGATTTATTTTATTTATATTCCAGCTTTTGACTAAGAAATGGGGCTTAAGGCTGCTAGAATAGTAATAAAGGGAAAATGAAAAACTAAGCAGATTAAAGTTACAATTAAAAATATAATAAAGGCATGATGAAAAACACACCCATACAACAGATAATGCCCAGCTAGCTCCCAACCTGCACTTTTTTAAACCTCCTGCCTGAATGAAAACAATTTTGTCTAGTGGGAAAGAATAGCAGAAAAGAACGGATCTTTGTTAGCCCTTTGAGGTGACTAGGCCAGAAGCACCAATTATGAGTACTAACACTACATTTATTGTAAGGCTACAGTAACAGAATCCGCAAGTCTGAAAGTACATCTCCCATCCCTCACCTTTACGGTATAAGGAGCTAAATAGGGTCTTTTCTGAGATGTTGCCAATATCCCATTTCTTCTGTGGGCTGAACTACCTGTTATCTAATCTGCTGTTCCTCTTCCTATCTTTCAAGGACATCCTCAAAGACCGCTAAATTTTGTACTCTCCAGGTGTGATGTTGCCAAGAATCTGAGCAACTTCTAGGTCTCCTTCACTTAAGAAACACATCTCTGACTGCATGTTTTATAGCAAACATGGGTTATGCCTTAGTGTATGCCGCCAGATCCATTTTCACCACCCCTCAGCAGGGCTGTTTTAATTGTGGAAGCTACTACAAGACAGCTGAAATCTCCCACCCTCCCTCTTCTCCCTCCTTCTATTTTTCTTGCCAATGGTGACAGCACTTTCTTTGCCTCCTAAAACAGCTTACGGTTT
This sequence comes from Oxyrhabdium leporinum, assembly GCA_032468155.1. Lineage (NCBI taxonomy): Eukaryota > Metazoa > Chordata > Lepidosauria > Squamata > Cyclocoridae > Oxyrhabdium > Oxyrhabdium leporinum. The sequence continues at coordinate 104,914 of JANHFL010003398.1, read as the reverse complement.
CTTCAGTGGTTTTGTGGGGAGAGAAAGAAACCAAATTCTTGCTATGAATTAATGGGCTTTTTAGATTAAGAGGCAATGAAGCGGTGTCTGGTAGACTAGTCTAAGAACTTCATGACTATCCAGCTCTTCTAGGTGTGTGCATGTGTATAAAATAGAATTCATGCCTTATAATTTTATTTTCAAAGGAACACACCACACTCTAACTCACGGGTGTCAATCTCGTAGCGTCACGTTGCTGTCACGTGACATTTCGCAACATTTTTTTCCCTTCACAGAGCTGGGCTGGGCGTGGCCTGTGTGTGACGCATCAGGGTCGCAGGTCTCCAGTTTGCCACCCCTGCATCTAACTGATCCCTGCAGCTTGTATAAAACTGAACAGAAATGCTTGCACGGTGAAGGTTTTTCTGAGTGTTTAGTGAGCAAAGTGTTTGGCTGAAGTTTAGGGCTTTGGTAGTGGCATGATGTATATGAATTATTCACATTCAGAGTGATGGAGACAAACCCCATTCCTCAAGGGGGTCCTGTTTGGGAATCTGTTTTTCAAATGTGCTTCTCTCCAGCAACCAGGGACAAAACCTTAAAAAAATAATAATATGGCTTTGCTGTTGGATCAAAGAACTGAAATTTCTTGTGTTGTTTCTCTAAAACCAGATTTTCTTATGTGAGGACAGCTGAAACACCTTAGGCTTGGACAATGAAAGATGGATTTTAGTTTTGAAATAGTTTTGCTCTATTGAAGCCTAACATGATATTAAGAGAGCACTGCTGGAAAAGGATTAGCTGTGCTCCATGATCTCTTTTTCTGCCAGGAAACCTGTTGCAGATGGCCTTCTGGAATGCATTACAAGGAAATTTAATTTCTGCTGAAAATAAATCAGTATTAAAACAAAATGTGACCAAGTAAGAATGCTCTGTGATTAGAAAATGTCATGTGTGGAAGATATTTCCTTCACCAAACTCCTCACACAGAGAACAAATAATTACAGTCTTTGTCAAGGCACTACTCCCTTGAAAGATGTAATATAGATAAGAGTGCCTGATTATCTGTTAATTGTTGTAGCAGTTTTAATTATACCTGAATGTTTGTTTTATATTGATGTATATCACCTGGAGTCACAAGTGTGTTGAATTGGGTGACCGTATGCATTTTATAAATTAATAAAGGAGAACATACTCCACCTATGATGAATCTGGTTTAGGCTGTTTAAGTACAGACACTGTATAATCCAGATTGTAAACTGGGTGTTTGATAAACAAGAGGCAAATTAAAAGAGGTAAATGGTTGCTATGTGGATGCTATTCCTGTAACAGGTGATAGGTGAGGTGGCTTCAATAATTTCACATTTTGCACACAGTGTGAATTCTTGCTATTGAGCTAAGTTATACCATAGTAAAGTACTGAGAAATCGCCACTCTCCTAGGTTATATATAAAATAAATATTTTATATCTTCATAGCAATGTATTGTGTACATTGATTGTAACTATCTTTGTGTAAGATCCAAATTTAATTGTATTGTTGAAAGCCATCCACATTAGGGAACATGGTAGCTTTATCTTTGATAGGGAATACTTGAGAAAATTGATTGGAATTTTGTAACTGCAGAATTTCTTGCATTTAGATAATACAGAGGGAGATTTACTCAGGTTGGCTCAATTGTATGGTCACCTAAGACTGTCCCGGAAGGAGGATAGATTAGTCCTGTTTTCACCATACCTAAACGCATTAACTTAAATTTCCTCTTTGGCAGTTCTGGCAAAACAACCACACTAATTTGGTAAAAGCAACAACAACAACCAAAAGACAAAAGACAAAACATTGGAGAACACTGAGGCTCCACCTATTTTCTCACCCAATTCCCTAGTATTTAGTAAGACCTTGCATCAGAGACTACTCTAAGTCTTTGCCATTGGCCAGACAGAAAGCAATAGATGTGAACTGATCATTGCAGTCAGTCAATGGAAATACGTTTCACAATCACAGGTTTGTGGTTGAGTTTTGCCAGAGGGAGGCTTGGGGTTTTTTAGCCTCATTTCAGACTATTCCACACAACCTCCTTGTTGCAGCACAACGACATCTCATTTACTTTTTGCCAAAGATCTCTCTTCATACCAGAACCTCCTTTTAACATTGTTCCACTCTCCCCCTCCCTTTTGTTCCTTAAGGCACCAGAAATGCTGAGCATGCAAATGTGCATTTTAAGTGATTCATTAAGTTTTTTGCTTCCTGGTTTACTAGTTAGCAAGGAGGGCGTGGTATTCATTGTGTTCATTGTGATTGCTCCTCAGAGTCGGGTGTCTCAGTCAAGTCATTTCCCCTTTTCCAAAAGCTACTGAGAGGAAAAGGAGGGGATACCCTGCTGCTTTTTGACATCCAGTAAAGGAAGGGAAAGAGAGCGATGAGCCATTAAGAGGGAACAGAAGGCAATTCAGGACTGAAAAAATGGAAAGTATGAGAAAGAAACTCAAAAAAACCTTGCCTTGATTTTGTTTCTTATAAGGCGGGGTGAGAAGTTCTGGCAGGCTTTCAAGACTCTGTCATACTACCTACAACTATAAGGGATGTTCCTCAAATCCCTGCTGCTTCTATTGCTTACCTTGGAGACTGATATATTTGGAAAAAAAGCAGAGAGAGAAAGGGATATGTCAGTGGTCAACATTGCTACCATGCCTCCCGCTGCTGCACTGCCCATCCCTTGACAGACATTGGTTCAACATCACCTTCCATGCAAAAGCAAAGGAAGCAGAACTAGAGGTTTAATGCCACAGTTTAATGCCACAGGCCTGCAGAATGGAAGAGAGAAGTACTTTCTCAGTGGGGAAGAACATCTGCACTGCATAACCTTTTATGCCACGGTGGACAAAAATATCAGCTGTTGGAGCTGCACCCTATTATTTTTACGTCATGTGTTAAATAAATTTTTCAATGGGAAGGAGGAGAGAGGTGGACTTATGCTACAAGGAGTGTGTGTTTGCATGCACTTGTTGGCATTGGATTTATTTGGAAAAACAATTTCATCCTTAGCCTTGGTGCAGTGGTTTTGAAAAACCTCTTCTATTAGAATGCGGCTGGATTTGAAAAAAATATGCTCATCTCTGAAACCTGATCTTCTATGTTTGAACTGAATTGCTTGCAACTTCAGCATGTGCAAGGCCCTTGTCTTGGTTGGAGGTATTTTAAAACATGAAAATACAGTAAAACTTAGATTTGCAGAAAAGAGGATTCTTCAGACATGTTCTTTCATACTGTAATAATGGGCAAAATAAAAGGAAGAGAAGAGACATCCTATGTGTACCATATATCACAGGGTGGGGATGGAATGGAGATGCAATGAGTGAAGAATAGACAAGACTGGTTTCATCTCCAAGACTCCCAGTGCTTGCTGCCCTCACACACCTATTGTGTGTTGAATTGAGGATGGCAACATTAATATCAGCATTGTAAGTAAGGCATGGTATAGGCTGTTGGGACAGCAGCTGTTTATATTTCCAACTTAAGAACAGAGAAAAACATATTGCTGCTGTGTGGATAAACTCTTGATCTCCAGCTTTTCTTCTTGAAGAAATTGAATGCTAGTTATGTGCCCTGCTTATGTGGAAAAAGTAACTGTTCCCGGACAAAGTGTTTCATTTCTTTTCTGGAAGACACCAGTCCAGCTGTTCCAGGGATGGTATAGTAAATTTACAGGAAGTGATTTGTAGTATTGTTGATACTACAACTGGTTGAGACCGCAAACCAGAAGAAGAGTCAAAGGAAGGATCAGATAGGGTTGTAATTAGTCACCATCAAAATGTTTCAGTTGATGATATTGTGATGAAGACATATTGGTGGTATATTCCTCTCATCTACATTTTTTCTTAGTGCAATGTTTGCATTTAAGACTGCCATTAAACTCGTTTTATAAGGTTAAAATTTACTACCCAACAGCTATCACATCTGTCAGTTTTTTTCAATCCTTTTCCCACATCAGGCAATGTCATTGCCTTCAAAGAACCTTTTATATTTGCCATTAGACTTTTAAATTTTGCATAATTTTATGCGACACTTTTGTAAACTCTTCCTCGAAGGATCATAATGATTTAGTCTTTGAAAGAAAACAGCAAAAATGTAAAGTCAAATGTAAGTCAAACGAATCTTGATTCCTGTTGTGAATGTGAAGATAAACAACTGGGAATGAGGTAAGAGGGTGTTGTTGCAAACAAAAATGGCCTATTTTGAAACAATTAAGTCAGGAAATGCAGCTGAAAATATAGACACTGCTTCTTAAGATGTCCAAGGTTGATCAAATTCATGACACTAAATATTTCACTAATATTTAAGGGATCCTTAAAGCATCTATGTACTAAGCTGATCCTGTCCTGCACTCATGCAGCTGAAGTCTAAGCAGGTGAAAAAAAACAACTTTCCATACTGAGGCATTTGGACAAACAGTATGCAAAGATATTCAGTCTGAATTGCAGACTACCACAATTTCCCATTGAACAATTCATCAGCTCTATTGCCTTTCCACCTTTATCTTCTTTTGGGGAAGCTTGCTGGGCATATTATTATTAAATTGAAATTTATATACAAACCATCAAAATACCCATAAATTCATGCACACAGCAAGAAGCTTTTTTTTTAAATGATTGTTTCTGCACCCTATTTTACGCTGATTACTTCTGTACCTCTCTTTATCAGCACTGCTAAAATAGCACAAGGATTAAGATCTTTGCTTACAACATTATCTATGCTAAGTTTGAAACCTATGGGTTATCTGGGAGCTGCAGGTAAAACCTTTATACAGGTAGTCCTCGACATATGACCACAATTGAGCCCAAAATTTACGTTGCCAAGTGAAACATTTGTTAAGTGAGTTTGTCCCATTTTATGACTTTCTTGCCACTGTTGTTAAGCGAATCACTGCAATTGTTAAGTTAGTAAACACGGTTGTTAAACGAATCTGGCTTTCCCCATTGACTTTGCTTGTCAGAAGGTCGCAAAAGTTGATCACATGACCCCAGGACACTGCAACGGTCATAAATATGAACCAGTTGCCAAGTATCTGAATTTTAAACATGTGACCAGGGAGAATGCTGTAATGGTCATAAGGGTGAAAAATGATCATAAGTCACTTTTTTCAATGCCGTTGTAACTTTGAATGGTTACTACATGAACTGTCGTAAATTGGTGATTACATGTACTTCAGGTGACAAGACGAGCAGTAAATCCACAAACCTATTTAACCAAAAGACCTGGGGGGGGGGGGAACTAGTTGTTCAGAAAACAAATTATAATTTGAAAAAAAGTTTGCCAGGTTTCAACTGATATATGAAACAACCTGTGATAAGCAGAGTATAATTATAAAAGACACTGCAGCTTAAAATTATGTATGGCATCCATTCAGTGAAGAAGCATATTTTGCTGCCAAGTTATCCATCCAGCAAGCTGTTATGAACGGTAAAAATATTAAGACTAATGTTCACATCCACTACTTCCATAGTGTAGCCACCATGTTGAAGCTTAGCCCACAAATGGCTTTACATGTAGTTGGAAATACAATACTAGAATGAATTATTCCTAAGAGTAGAAAGGATAATATAGCCCACCATCTACCTAATAACTCTCTAGATAAGAAAGGATCCTATCTCCCAGAATTCCCAACCAGAATTTCTACAGCAACTAGAGAACTCTGCCATTACCACTTTTCTACTAGAAAGTCCCCTCTCCCTTTTTTTTTCTTTTTTTGCAAAACTATTATTTAAAAAAAATAATCGGGGGGAATGTCAAGATCCCAATTTCTTCCAATCTAAAGAAGACCTTCCTAGCATTCCCTTTCGTGAATGTTCAGAACTTACAGGCCAAATCTCTTTTACATCTGGAGTTACTTTTCAGCAATATAATTTCTCCCTCCTTTGCTTTCTATTTTTGCTATCCTTTTGTGGGCTTAAAAACGTGCTTTGCTAATGCAAGCAAATTACTGGACAGAGAAATGGTAGATGCAAAATCCCAAGAGAATCTTCTCATTTGGAGGAAAAGTACTTCTGGCTCAGGTTTCAATAATTATCCAAAGATCAACTTTCCAGCGTTAAGGCATTTAAATGCCATTTGATCACCACTTCCCTCTCTTCTCCTATAACTCTTCCCTCCTCCCATCTTATAAGTAATTGGGTTGTAACTGCAAAGTGAATCTCAGGTCATCTTTCATTTGGTAAAATATATGTTCTTATTGGCAAGCTCTTTCCTTACTTAAAAAACATCTATCATGCTTTACTTACAGCTGTTTTGTGTGTTACGTTCTCATATAACTGCTATGCTGAAATAACTGGATATTATTTTTATGCTAATAGGATTGTACAGTTTCTCGTGATACAGTTCTGATGTCATAGCATGAAGACTTACTATTGACTGGATCAATTATTTCTAGGGGGTTAAAATGGGTAACATTCATACCCTTCCCCCAAAGGAGTAAAAATATTTGAAGGGTAAGTACAGATGTAGATTTGATTGATGGATTTGTTGTGGATATTCATTCAGCGGTGTGCTCATAAAACATGCTCAACCAGGTTTGAGATGGGGCAGCGGCTTTTACACAGTGTGCTAAGCTTGGTTATTGTTAAACTTCATTTTGTTTTTGTGGCTTTATGTATTGTGTAAACCCAACCCAATTGGTTCTATGCGTTGTCCAAACCCAGAAAACAAGTCAGTGAACAGGCATAATATTTTCTGCAAGATCCAATCTGGGTTGGTCACCAGGACCAGACAGGTTTAGTCTTCTGAGCTTTTGGACTCATACTGGATATTTTATAAAACCAAATTTTGTCTCCAAGTTCAAGTTTGGACCTGAAGCAAGGACGTACAATTGGCTAGAACAAGAATGTTACTAATCATCTCTACTTCTCCCATGGGGATGATTCTGACTTTAAAAAGAAAGCACCAAAGGGCTAGTCTATTACATAGCATTATAAGAAAAAAAACATTTTTAGTATCTTAAGAATAAACAGATTGCAACATTGCAATATGCAGGAAGGTGCAAGACAGATGATAATGCTTACATCAAGGGTGTCAAACTCGTGAGGACGCATTGTGGTCATGTGACATATCGCAAGTTTTCCCCCTTTGCTAAACTGGGGGTGGGCATGGCCAGCACGTGATGCATCTGGCCCATGGGCCACGAGTTTGACACCCCTGGCTTACACCAAATATGAAATAAAGTTAGGAATTAACCATATCACATCAGAGGAGGAGATGGAGGAAATCCAGGCAGGTAGGCAGGTGGGAAGCTAGCAACTTCTTCCTGGAATGGACTCGACTCTTAGTGTCTACACAATTGCACAACAACAGTGTAGATGTACTTTGCCACTGACTGCCTCATATTTTTTAGCTTTTAGCTTAGTCCATAAAAAGCTAGCTTTTCTAGTGGTCTCTCAACTAAGTATTTCGAACATCCCATACTTGATGTAATTTTACATTTGACGACCACTGCAAAATAAAAGTTCAGATTTTTAACAGGGAGGAAGAACGTTATTTTCCTTTTCTTCAAAAATACGTGTTACTTGTATTATTTTAATGTAAGAAAAGTAGAAAGAAAACACAACAAAAATTAAATATGACGCCAAAAGACTAAACAGCTAAAAAAAGAACTATAAAAAAATATCCCACAAAGAAAAACAGGTATCAGGCAAAGAATCTTCTTTTCAATCAGTTGTTTTCAAAAGAGCCCTAGAACTCCCATTAAAAGGTGGTTGAAGTTCCATTTGTTTTTTTATCTGTGTTGACAGAGACGCCCCTGTATAAAACACTGTTAGGAGATAACTATAATCTACATAAGAGGAAAAAAATGAAATAAAACACTATTTGAAGAAGGAGAAGAAAAGGAGCAATCTTCCAGAATTCCTATATAAGATATAAGATAACTATTATCCTATAAGAGAAAAAAATGAAATAAAACACTATTTGAAGAAGGAGCAGAAAAGGAGCAATCTTCCAGAATTCCTAAGGAGGTGTGGAATAGAAGACAAAGTTTTAAGCTATTGCCAGGAAGACATGGGTTTCAATGCCCTCTTATTTCTGACTCTACTGAGCTTTATTCTTAGTACCTAAAGGGAAGCAGGCTGGTAGTGATGAACATATTATTGCTAAGTTTATAAATTGGTTACTAAAATTGAATTTGGAGAATGGATATGTGAAGCATTGCATGATCCAATGAGCAAAGAATTTGGGGCATAATATAAGGTTTGAAAAGTGAGTAAACGTGGACAAAGGGTTTAAAATTTATATTGTATTATAATTTTTAAAAAATTATAAAATGATGAACCGTTGTACTTAATATCCAATAAACTGTCAACGATGTATAAAAATATTTCAAATGTATGATGAAAATAGAAATTTAAAGAAGGAACTTTTTACTATTTTGCTGGACCTATGGATAAAGCAAAGAAATACTAGGGTAAGCTGTATATTTTAATACAGAAGATTCTTAAAATGAATAGAAAAATCCAACCAGAGACTTTCCTTTTAGGCTTAATGGACAAAGAACTTGAAAAAAATCTGGAGCTTTGCTATATGTTGACAAGAGCAAGAATGCTTTATGCACAAAAATGGAAAGATACTTCAATTGCTACAATGGATGAATGGCTGGAAAAACTGATGGAACTAGCAGGGATTGCTAAATTAACTGCTTTAATCAAATAAAAGGACACATCCAACTTTGTTTTGACTTGGAAACTGCTTCTGGATTTTGTGCTTGAGATGGAAAAAAAATGAAACTTTGGGTTTTGCTGATAAGTTTGTTGTTATAGAAAGGGCTAGTTCATATTAAGTATGTAAATAAAAATTTGAGGCTGTAATGTTACTATTTTATTCTACTGTGCTAAAAGAATCAGAAGTCAATGTTTTTCCCACTTTCCCCTACATTTCTGTTTCCTTCACCCATTTTTTCGCGATTTTCATTTTCTTTTGTATTTTATATCTTGATATGCTTAATAATATTATTAATAATCTTAAAGGAAAACAAGCAACCAATCAAGAATGATCAGAATTAAAAACTTCTTTTATTGGTCTTTTATATTACTTTATTATTGTTGAGCAATGCTATCCTTTAACCATCTATAATGATGGAACTACAATACAGGCAAGACCACAGCTGTTTGCTCTAGATCCTGCTGTTGAAGTCCCATGGGTGTGACTATCAGACAGCTCTGAACAAATCACAGTCTCTTTATAACCCGCAACAGATGATTGCTTTAAAAATAAAATGGACCAATCTCATGAATTTTCATGTAGCTCTCAAAGGAAACATGGAATAAGAACATCTGTAGATAACTTAAAAGATTCTGCATTATTAATTTTTTCCTAGTAGCCCTTGCATGATGGCTATCACAATTGTGGCTTTCTGCTTTGTTGTCATAGCTTGATTAGCTGCCCTTCTCATGTCAAGAAATGTGTCAACAGTGCATTTACTGAGCTGACAGTATTTTTATATGAAATGCCTTGGGGATCTGAGCTGGATAAAATTGTGGCATATAAATTAACAAATAACCATTAGATCTTATAGAAACTTCTCTTGGGAGTTAAAAATTGTTTCCCACGTATGAGTCATGGGCGTGAGATCTTAATTTGTATAGATTATATTTAGGTTTATTAAAGGCTGCTGAGTCAGGTTCCTAAGGAATGTGATTATCATTGCAAGCAATCTGTGCAGTAGATTTCATTCATGGGCTCAGATACTTGAATTTGGCTTTGCAGCTCTTTTAATAGTAGGGCCAGTCACCCTTAGTCCAGCCTAGTTCACAGGGTTGTTACTGTGGACAAAAATAAGAGGAGGGAGCAATATGCATATCACCTTGTTATCTATAATAAATATTAGGATAGCTCCACAAATAAATACATTTCTTAGATTAATTCCTCTACAATGACTGCAGCCCTGGTTAAATGACGCCCAATGGATACTGTAATGTGAAATCAATTTCCGATATTCAAAGAAGTAGCACAAGGTTGTGCTTAACTAAAGACCCAAAGCAAAGTGCTTCATTCAATTCCCTTCTCTTTGCTTATTTATAAGGAAGCTGTGTGATTTCATTTTTGATGCCATTCATTTTGATCCCTTACCATTGTTACATTATTTGCAAGCACATCTTCATGGGATAATGAGGTACACCTGACTCAGGACAGGAACTCCATACTTAAAATTAACTTCAACTGACCATTTCTTTTAGATTTCAGCAGGGGTAGAATAAAAATTCCATTTGAAGGGATTCTCTGGCAGCTTGCTGGCAGACTATCACTTAAAGAAGAATGTCAGAGCAAATGACAAGGCATACAGTGAATTTCAATGGTAATGCAAATGCATAGGCCTTCCGGCTTTCTGAATTACTTTCACCAATACCTCAGAACTGCGGTGTTGCTGAAATTCCAAAATAAAGTTTCTTGGTGTTATTTCCTCCTGATCTGATTTACAGACAACAATTAAGGTCTCTTTATTTCCTCCTGATCTGCTTTAACTATAGATACTTTTTTATGTTTGCTATCAGTTCATAATCGGTATTTCGGCTGTATTTTAAAGAATTACGTTGTGTTTGATGATTCTTCTCTCTGACCAGTGAGAAATCTAAACAGATAAAATAGAAATTCTGAATTTCGGATTTGTAAAACACAGGCTTAATTTCACAGTTAGCCTTTATTAAAGGAAGTTCTTATCATACTAAACAAAAACTATAAAGTTAATTTGAAATATTTTGATAGAAACAGTTCATTTTTTCCAAACCATAGAATTATCTTTATGTGTTTAGAAAATGTTTAGGCTGCCTTTATTTTATCTGGTATGTTAAATCAAGCTAATGCTAGGTAAAGTATAGGATTATAAATAAAAATAATGATTAAAAGTCAGATGTAAAATCAAATCAAGCCAAAAAAAATGCTCCAATCCCATAAACAGTGGGTGTTCTTTGCGGCTTCCAGAAATCCTGAAATGAAATGCAGACCACAGCTGTCAGAGACAAACTTAGGACACAAAAAAAAAAAAAATGTCCCCATTTGTACTTGTAAACTAACTGCTCTCAAAACCTGAACAGATGAAGGAGACTCTCCTCCGTATCTTAAGTGGACAATCTTTCAAATAATGGTTGCAAGTATTTTAAATTAGGTTTAGAAATGAACTGGCAACCACTGCAAGCAGGGATAATACAGATATTGTTTGAATCGGTGCTCAGGTTATTACATTACGTACTAGCTGAATTTACCAGATTATCTCTCAGAGCAGCTTCACAAGGCACATTTATCTTGCCTGAACATTGAATACACAGTAAGTGAAGTGAGGTCACTCCACTTTTCAACAAGTCAGCCAAAATCAGTTCACAGAAAAGAGGTCATCTAAATTCATTACATTATCCAAATTACAAAAGTGTAATTGCAATCCCCTTGTTATGATGACACTTTATGGGATCACAAAATTCTTTAGACTTAACGGTTTAAAATCTGTTGGTACTTCAAATATTACTGGTCAAATGAGCACATTTAGGTTAATTCCAGATTTGAGCATTCACAACAGATTGTCATCTGGCTCTTACTTGAACCCATGTAATACTTAGATAATACCTAGAAAATTTTTTGATTTGCTGGCCAGATGCAGCACATCAGATATATGGAACATTTTGCCTGACTGGCAAAACCAGATCAGTTTTCCCCAAGAAGCTGATTTTTACTTACAACCCAGATTGTATAATACATATCCTGAGGATAAGGCTCAGAAGAAGGAGCAGCATGGCCGTAGTTGTAACAAAATAACAGAATTGGAAGGCACCTTTTAGGTCATCTAGTCCAACCTCCCACCAAAGCAGAAGACCCTACACTATTTCTGACAGATGGCAGTCCAGTCTCTTCTTGAAAGCTTCCAGTGATGAAGCCCCCACTTCTGAAGGCAAGGTTGATTGTTCTCACTGTGAGAAAATTTCTCCTTATTTCTAGGTTGAATCTCTCCTTGATCAGTTTCCATCCATTATTCCTTATCTGGCCTTCAGAGGTTTTGGAAAGTAGGTTGACCCCCTCCTCTGTGTGATAGCCCCTCAAATATTGGAACACTATTATCATGTCTCCCCTGGTCCTTCTCTTCACTAGACTAGCCAGCCCAGTTCCTGTAACCGTATCTTCAAGTACAAAGTTCAAATAGCTATAGCAAAAGCACTTAGATTTATATACTGCTTCACAGTGCTTTACAACCCTCTCTAAGTAATTTACACAGTCAGCATATTGCGGGTCCTCATTTTATTGACCTCAGAAGGATGGAAGGCTGAGTCAGTGAGATTTGAACTGCAGAACTGCTGGCAACAGTCAGTCAGCAGAAGTAGCCTGCAGTACTGCATTCTAACCACTGTGCCATCACAGCTCTTGGATTTCCTAACCCCACTGAAATGAAACTCAGTCATTGATTCAAGGAGCTAGTAACTTTAGGTAAGTTACTGTATTTGTCTTATTTCAGATTGTTGATGTTTATTATTTTCCCATTGCCTCCTGCATTTTCCTTTTCTTTATGAACTCCATTTTGATATCAACAGATTTGGCTTCACTGATGTCAGAAGGGAATTTCAAAGATATATCTGATAGCTGAGAAAAGACATTTGGCACAACTTTGGAAATGTGAATCTTTGCTGATGATACAAGATGGGGAGACCAAAACTGCAGAATCTACAGCAATGGCAAAACTGAAGACATACTGTACTTATTCATAATAGAAGGCTAGCAAAAATTCAAGCAGGAATGACTTTCTTATGAACAACATATTATACAGTATGTTGAATACAGTATACAGTATTCATGCCTTTGCAATATGGATTTTATGAAAGGAGATTAGGAAAGGAATTTAGGAAAGAAGGCCAATTAAAAGCAGTTCATGAAAGGAGCTATGTAAAGATTAGCAATAATTGCAGATGTTTTAGCATTCAGTGTATGGCACAAATATTTAGGAAGTGGCAGAGGGAATGTGATGAAATTGCTACCAAACATCCTTTTTCATAATGTTTATACTTATGTTTTGATTAATAGTTATTTATCTTCTACTTTGCTTTGCGTATCTTTATCGTGACCTGATTTCTATTCAAATACTCCTTTAAAGCTTGAAGAGTAAAAAGGTTTGTAACTTTTTCCTACACGCAACAAGGTGTGGTATCACAATTACCCCTCTGCTTTAGGACTGAGTCAAGGTTTAATAACTTCTGTGTAGCTGGCTTTGGGCAAGAAGATCCAAAGTTTGTTCCTATTTTCCCAAATCCAATGGAAGGGAAAAAATATATCTTGGCTAGAACTATAGACTATTTTCTAAAGGTGGACAGAAAGTACCAAGAACTCCATTCTGGGGTTAGTTTATCCCAAAAATATTTTACTAGAGAATTATTGAAAGAAGTTTTCCAAAGACATTTTAACTCACTCACTTTCATAATTTGTAACAATGCTCCTATCTAAGAGAAAGGATGTCAACTAGGAGCATAACTCTTTTGATATCTGTCTTCCAACTAAATTAGAACTGACTCCTGTTCTAAATGGTGACCCCCTTTCTTTCCTTGTTATATTGATGAATCTGGTCACAGACAAATCAGAAGGGATTGCAGACATATCCAACCCTTTAAGATGCAAAGTTAATTGCAAGCTCTCCAATTTTCTCCATTACAAGGATCAAAGGTTGCATTCACTGGCAAATCTCAAAGATGAGTCGTGGCGGCTAGACCAGACCAAGATGAATCAGCAGTAATTACAGACCAGTATGGGCCTTCTGAAGTGGCAGTTTAAAAAGAACCACTGCCACCATCACCAGACAATGGACCTGAGTGTTTTAACTTCATGGTTACAAAATCAAGCTCAAAGACCACATCCTACTGACTGCAGTCAAGTCCATTAATTATATGATGCATTTCTCATAGAACAAATGAATGAAAAATGAATTTCAGGAGGAGACCTCTTTATCCTATTTCCCAACAACAAAAGAACAGGGACAATCATTCAAATATCTTCTAAGACACATTGTGGACATCTGGGAATTATTTCATAAATAAAATGTTTTGTCCTAAAATAAGGTAGGGCCCAGTTCCACCTCTTTTATTAACGTACCTGGGGGTATATGTTCTTATTTCCATACATGCTAATGTCCATTTGGCAAAGTTTTTTCTCTTGCAAGCTAAGCAGATATAATTTCTCCATCAGCCTCTGCACTGACCACAGGAATACTCTTTCTCTAGGTCTTTTAATCTCAAATTCAGTGAAACAGAACTCACATTGCCAAAGGAAAAGAAAGGGCATCTGCAAATTTTGGTCTGCAAACGCCAGATTGAAAGTGAAGGCAGGGAAAAATGTTGCCAAGCCAGTTCCATGAGTTATACTGCTGCCCTGCACACAGAAACCACATTCAGCAGTGCTATTCGCACTGACAATTTATAGCATGATCCAGCCACCGTAGTGCCAATATAAAGTCTGTCTGCAATGATGACAGATTGCCATAGTGACATCTATAAATCAGAAACGCACCTAGCCTCAACCACCACCACCACCACCACAAAACTTATAAAAGAGAACTAAGGAAAAGGAGTATATTAAGAGAGAAATTGTTTCAGGAGAACAGGTTGAGTAGTGTGCTGAATGCAATGGGAATGAGCCAAATGTCAGTAGTCTGGGGAAAAAGGCCCTATAAGGCAGACTGCTCCCAATTCCCTGTTTATTAGCTTAATAAATACAAATATATTGCAGCATTAAATGGCCTTGGTTAATTCTGCTTGTATGCTCTTACCTATTGGGGCAAACAAGGAATATAGTCTTCAGTATCTCTGAAGGTTTTTTTCTGAAGTCTTTCTAATGACTGCAATTGCCTATGAGATAATAAAATCACAATTATCTTAGGTTATTCAGATAGCTGTGGTCAGTTATGGTTGGAGAATAAATTGTGCATTTGGATGGCAATATATAAACAACCACTCCAGCCTCTCAAATATAAAACCATATACATCTGTTTAGGAGCTGTGATGACTTCATTCACACCACGGTATCATCAGGCAAATGATGCAAACGGTTGCCCTTTCATGCATCTCCTGGCAGACATCAATTGTGTCAATTTTGGCCTCCTTTCCATATTCCATAGGCATCATAAGCAGTTTAAAGATGGTGGAACTCTACTTACTAACTTGTGGGCCCTTTCACACCACCATTGTCAAGCTCTTGAAAATCACAGTGGAGACAAGAGCATAGGAGCCCACAGATACTGAATGGTGCAAAAACCATATATGGAGGCACACAAGGACATACAAGACTACATACTACTTCATTAAAAAATGCCTTCTGCCCAGGTCATGTCTAGAGTACAGACATTATTTCTGAACCATAGTATTCCACCTGTAGAAATCAACTGATTGTGCAGGAATAAGAAGGATGGTGAAGTTCAGTGAGTCTTCCCTTGCAGTGGGAAGTAATAAATTTTGAGTGAATTCATCATTTCCCTTCCTGTTTTCTGTGAGACGTCAATGTAAATTGCCCTTGACTGTCACGAGAGAATAATATTCAGAAACACATTCCTAATTAAAGAAGAAGCATTTTACAATGCTTATATCTTTATACGAGACAGGCCCTTTCTTTAAGGGCCCATGTAATACAGATAGTCCTTGACTTATGACCACAAACTGAACCCAGAATTTATGTTGCTCGGTGAGACATTTGTTAAGTGAGTTTTGCCCCATTTTACAACCTTAGTTGTCACTGCTGTTAAGTGAATCACTGCAGTTGTTAAGTTAATAACACGGTTGTTAAGTGAATCTGGCTTCCCCATTGACTTTGCTTGTCAGAA
>JANHFL010003398.1:58472-89019 GCA_032468155.1 Oxyrhabdium leporinum | reverse complement strand
CTCTCTCTCTCTCTCTCTCTCTCTCTCTCTCTCACACACACACACACACACACACACACACACACACAGACACACACTTGCTGTCTTTCATATCTTAAAATAACGATATATTACATTTGATATCTTATCAGTCCAATGTGAAATGGGCATCTGAATCTTCTAGTGAAGCTGCTAAGAAATTTGTGGTTTGGGGGAAAGTTTGCATGGTTACTGGTTGAGATTTTTTGTGAACTGGAATAAAGATCTTTAAAAAAATATCAATATAGATCTTTTTTCCAAATGACACATTTATCAAGGAAATTTTTAGATCTGCGTCTGCTTTCTGGTAAACTTCAGCTCTGTAAGTTTTTCTTTTGTTTAGAAATTATTGATTGTAATGCCCTTGGGATGTTTGTTGAATAAGAAGCTTGCTTATTATTGCCCTGCTGAGTCTGTAGCAGGTACAGGTTTCAAGGGCCCATGATGCAAAGAGAATGGTGAGTTTGCATCACTTACCAGTTCCCTTGAGAATCTCCGAAGTCTTAGATAGAAGATAATTAACTGTGTAATGTCAAAACAGACCTGTTTAAAAAAATGTAGATGTTCTGCTTGTAAGGGAAACAAATCATGCTTGTAATATTTCCACTTTTAATTGTTTGGGTTAAAAGCTTCCAGTGACACACATATAATTCAAGGCAACACTCCATAGGACGTAGATGTTTCTTAATAATATTTTGTAAATTTGTAGCCACATCAGGTTGCACTGAAGATCAGTGAACGAGTAATTTTGGAAAAGCTTTAACCCTTTAACTAGTTCTGAAATGTCCTTTTTGTTTAGCTCTCCATAGGATGTGAGAGAAAAGGATTAACATCTTCCCCTAGTATGAATAATTCCAGTTGCCTTCAGTTGCCTGGACATTGGCATAAGAAGCAAGGCAAGGGAGAGGAGTATAGAATTGTTAAACTTTTCTTCTTTTCTCACTGCTTGTCAATATGGGCCCTGTGTAAAGAATGCAACAAGATTTCTCAATGACTTGCTGGTCAACAAGCTGAACATCATTTATTGGTTTGGTTAGACTTGAAACCTCCATGGATATCCTTCATTTAATTCACAGCTGATTGGCTCTAGGTCCAAACATATTCAGCAGAGACCTAGTGTCATGACTGCCATCCTGCTATACTATGCATTGCCTGCTGTCAGCTTGCGATGCTCAATGGGGGGGGAGATGTGGGGGGTGGATAAAGGGGATTAGCATGAGAGGAATCGAAACTATGCATCGTGCCATCCTGTGAGAACTGCCGGCCCGTTCTAAAGTCCCACTATGGAATGCATAACCATCCAGCCCATAAAGACAGGGACATTACCCAAACAATTTGTTAGCACCTAATTGGACACTAATTGATAAGTGGGGGGCGAGAGGAAGGTGGAAACAAGGGAAAAGTTAACCACACACTTTGGGCGTGAAAATCTCAGATCCAGCTTTGCTTCTTCTGTAACCACTTGGCTTTAGTAACGTGTACTTTCACTATTAATGGGTCCGAGAGTCCTTTTTTTCTAACTGGTCAAGTTTGGATGGTTGACACCTAGTGAATTCAAGGTTTAAGTCAACCTAATAATAGGTTATATATTATTGAAATCAGTGATTTCCATTTCTCAAGTAATATACATTAGGGGTGCTTGTTCTGGTAAATGGTTGGTCTCCACACTCTGCCTGCAGTCTTGCCTTGATACCATCACTTGATATGCATTAAACATCTGTTCTGCAGTTGGCTATGTAAGAGAGAAATGAATTCATAGAGCACCAAGCTGAATCATTGTATTAGTGGAAATCTGCTGGTTAGGGTACGGTATTTTTATTGCAATTGTTAAGGCTCATTCGTAATTCATATCAAATGCATATGAACCGAATTTTGCTTTTAAAATTAGACTATAAAGCATGGATTTCCAATTCTTTGGACAGAGAGAGAGAGAAGGAAAAAGGAGAAGAGGCACTGCCTTTGCACTGGCATAACACTGTTTGATATTCAGATTAATGATTCATATTGTTTTTACAATATGCCAGATGTCAGATTCAGTTTAGAAAAATGATACCTCTTTTTGTTGGCATAAGTACCAATTCTCAATGGATTTGAGCAAAACTTCATAACTTTTTATCCATGTAACATGCTTAAACTTCCCTGCCTTTTATAAGCTGGGCATTAAAAATACTGATGGCAATCTCACACACACACACACAAGGTTGTGGAGGCAGCTGCCTTCCCAAACCCTTTCCTTCCTTTGCATAGATGATTTCCTGAGAAGGGTTAATGACTTCCCTGAAATATGGCACACCAACTGCAGATGACATCATATTTTTCTGCCATATTGGAGAAGGTAAAACTTGGGACACATCAAGGGCAGACTGAATGTCATTTATGGCTGCTGAAAAGGAGAAAAATATCAAAAAAATGACATAATGAAAAGTTCCTTTCATATGGTTATACTTTAGAACTGACTATTTCAGAGCACATTTTAGGAAAAGAACAAGAACATATGTCTGGCAGAATCCCCTGAACACTTTTCATGGGAATATATAACCTGCAGATCCACTTAATAATAAATGAACAAAATTAAATCAATATTTTTTTTGTATTAGATTGGTCATGCATTTGTTTAGACATTGGATGGTTACAATTCATGGGGGAATTTTTTCACTTGTAAAAATAAAGGTGTATTTGCTAGTTTTGGGAGAACATTGTGAAACATTCTTATGTGTATGCAAATAATAATTAAATGGTCAATAGCATAATGCTAGATATTTGGATTGCTTATTAGGTTGTGACAAATCCCACTATTTTAACTGAATTTACTCTCAGATAAGTGAATAGGCCTTCAATTGAGTGTTACAGATACAAACAACGAACCCCTCCTTAGGATTTGCATAAATTATGTCTGATAAATTATTGAAAGTTCTCAGTGATCAGAGAGTCGTATCAATTTTAATATAATTCTTCCCATTTACCAGTCATGGCCATTAAAATCCTAAGATTATATGAGAACCCAAAGGGTGGTTCCACACATCATGTCAATCCTTTTTTCCCTTGATCCTTGTTTGTTGAATACACCATCTTAGGATAGGTTCATACTTCAGGATAAGTCATAAACCATATTTCTACATCATGATAATTATAAACAAAATAAACCATGACTTCTTACAATGCCTGAACCCTAGTATGAAATCTAGAAATCTAGGGCCACATTTATTTTATAGTGAATACATGAATTTGCTCCAGGATGGAGTTCTTTAATGAAGTTAACTTAAAGTTATTCTTTCAGAAGAAGTAGTAATAATTATGGTGCTTATTTTTGGGATTTGTTTATGGTATTGTCAGTGAGCAATACAGAAAAGGCAGAGATTAAGCATCTTTAAGAATTCAAATGGATGCATTACTTAAGTCAAGCTATCGGTTTCTAGGAGCAAAGTTGGCCCTTTCTTTTGAATAAGCCTGTAACACTGCATATCTAGTGGGTGATTCATTTTGCTCTTGGCGAGAATTCTCGCCTTACTCACTGCCTGCCTTGGGCTTCAGCATCCTGTTCTTGGTTCCTATCTGGAGGCATTGTTTAGCGTGTACCTCCTCCTCTTCCCCACTCCAGCTGCCATAGGAACATGCAGCCATGATTAGAATCATCGGGGAAAGCGTCTGATTGCAGAAATGTCAACATGCTTTCCTTTCATGGCCACAATTTGCAAGAGGGTTTCAAAAACAGAAGGAAAGGCAGGTTCTCAGCTGGAAAGTTTTCCTCCTGGCAACCACTTGGGTTGTTTTGTAATCTGCCCAACAACTGCACAGAACAGGACCTAAAAATGAGAACAGCGGTAATTCAGAAGCTCAGGTGGGGATGGGATAGGGGGACATTGGTTGGATGACATGTTTTGCACAACAGGGCAGTGGAGGGTAGACAATGATTGGCACTGGGTCTATCCAAGCAGCAGGAGGAGATGAAGAGGAGGAAGCTTTGAACTGGTTTGGAGGATTGGGAAGGGCAGAAGAGCCCAATGGTTGCTGATGATTTATTTAGGGCTGTATTGTGTTGTTAGAATAAATATCCTTCTGGGTTCAGTTCCAAGTGGGGAAAAAGACAATGGATTAATGGAAGTTGCTTGGAAAGAAGGTTTATTGATGAACAGGATCACATGCCTTGGAGATCTTGGGTGAAGAAAAAGGGAAAAAATGCTGAGAGTCACTGGGTCTTAAGCCCACTCTGGGCTTTGAACTTCCTGTGGCACAGGAACAGTATCCTGATTGGTTGCTGTCAGAGGTCATGGCTAGCTTTGTAGGTTGTCTGTGTGCTGAGTTTGGTTGAATCTTGCTGGGGGATGCAAGGAAGGGCAATTAAATGGCTCTGCCTGAAGGAGGAAGATCTTTGTTATGTAGAATAGACTGGCTCAGGCCTTAATGGCCCATTAACAAAGGTGTGTGTGTGTGTGAGTTTCTGCCTCCCTTTTAAGGGAAAGGGGAATTTTTCTAGGAGAGGGGTGGGTTTTAACTTCCTACAGTGTCATGCCTTAAACTACATATTATTAGGACTCTGCTGTTTTTAGTTCTCAACTCTGCTTTGTCATCAAAAAAATAGTATACAAATACCACGTATCTATAAATAGTAATCATTTAATGCTGAATGATTGCGGATAGACTTGTTAATAGATTTTCAAATTTAGAAACTGCAGCACAAGCTTTTGACATAAGATGATTTTGAAAAATTTAGTTCAAGTCATCAAAAAGAAATAGAAAGCTTACGTCTTGATTCTCCCAACATGAAAATCAAGCAGAGGCAAAAACAATTTCTGTGGCACAATTTATATACCACAAGAAGTCTGTAGGACATAGAACAATGGATTTGTTTGCTTTTGATGTTCAACAACAGAAGTGTAATTTTGCGGTACAACAGCTTGTCCTAACTTAGAAAATACATTATCCAGTGAAAGATGCAAGATATGTGGTTCTAAACTTGCCTTTCAAGTTGATCTATAAGAACAGGAAAGCTACTTATTTATTACACTGATATAAACAGGAGCTAAACGTTTACCAGCTCTTTTTTAAAATGTATGCTCAGGGACTGAAGTTTAAGATTGCAATATTGCATTTAAAATCATTAAGCTTCTGTGATGAAGTGCATATTCTATTAGCTTGCTTTTTCAACACTTCCGTTTCCTTAAAAAGCACACTGGTCATTGGTTGATTGATTGATTGATTGATCAAAAGGATGAAACAACGGGCTTAAAAAAAGCAATCAAGTAGATAGCTCAGGGGGAAAAAAGTAATATTAAAACATTTTCTCCACATTTGAACCACTGACCTTTTGCACATCAGGAAAATGCTACTGGTGCCATCCTTCTGGAAAACAATTGGAAATGCTGGCTGATCAGAGAACTGCGTGGTAGCAGCCACTGACCCAGGCATCAAAGTGCAGAGGGTTCGCTTTGAAGAAAGGAAAGCAGAGCAGAGAAAACAAATAGGAACACCTGAGCCAGCATAAGCTGGAAAAATGCTCTCTTCCACACAGAGCAGGAAACACCAGGGGTGGAGGTCTCATGTCCAGTGGGCTGGAAGCAAGAAGAGGATGACGTAATCTCTTCCTCTCTCCAGAAGTGGTTGGATAATTCGGTACTACCAGTGATAGCGCAACCTGGCACTGCAGCCATGCAGCGGTCGGTCATGTGAGTCAGTTTCTATTTCTAAAATAGCTTGCTGGCTTGTTTGGAGGAGAAGGATGGCAGCGCTAATGGAATTATACACGCCACTTGGAGTTCCAGAAGGAAAGATGAGATGTAAATGCACATTTGCTAATGAAGTTCTATACTGAGGAAGCAAATACCATGCCATACTCAAAAGAGGTTTAGAGATGAGAAGAAAGACATTATAGTCTAGGAAAATCTCTCTAGTTGCTTCTGGTGTTATATAACTAAAATGGGAGGTCACACAGACACAATTTTACAGACACCAGTAGATTTCATACCCAAAAGAAGGCCCTGGGAGACATAAGCATGATCATTTACAAAGCATAGTGATGCATTCAAATGAAACAAACAACACGTTAAAAAGTGTTACTTACCAAGCACAAGTTACTTACCAAGCACATCTAAATTAAGTAACCAAAATATCTTTATAATCCACAAGGCATGCCACAACCTTTGAGCACCCCTAATGTTTGGAAATTGAAAGTTGAAAAATTTGACACACCCTATTAAATGCAATCTTATTGAATACACCCCGGGGACAGTAAAACCCTAACAATTAAGAAGATGTCACACATTGCTAAGGATTATATGGTATCTGATGCCTCCTAATGTCTGAAATCACCCTTCCTAGAAAGTGCTTTGCAAAAATGTTGGGTGTCAGTTCCCATCATGATCATTCTGGCTGGGAAATTATAGGAATTCCAGTGCAAAGCTTCTGTGGGGATAATACAGGTAGTCCTTGACTTACAACAGTTCATTTAGTGACCGTTTGAAGTTACAACTGAAAAAAGTGACTTACGACCGGTTTTTTACACTTACAACCATTGCAGCATCCCCATGATCATGTAATCAAAACTCAGATGGTTGCAAATGATGGTTGCAGGGTCCTGGGGTCATGTGATCCCCTTTGTGACCTTCTGACAAGCAAACAGTGAAGCCAGATTCAGTAAACTATCGTGTTACTAACTCAACAACTGCAGCTCTTCACTTAAGAACTGTGGTAAAGAAAGGTCGTGTAAATGGGGCAAAACTCATTGAACAAATGTCTCGTTTAGCGATTGAAATTTTGGGCTCAGTTGCGGTTGTAAGTCGAGGATTACTTGTACATTAGAACTAGAGGATAATACATTGGACCAATGCCAGGAATAGCAAGAATAAACAGTAAAAGGGATTAGGAATTCCACTATGGATGTTTTGGGAATAAGTTTAGGAACTCTACTGCAATGGAACTATAGCAAATCCATGAAAAGATAAAATGCTAGCTGGAATAATATCAGTTTAGCATTTCTTGGGAGCAAACGAAAGTCTGCAGTGGAGGCAGATGGGGGTTATATTTATTTATAAACTTTAGAAGGTGCTTTGGCTGTTCTTAAAAAAAACCCCACCCTCACTTTTGAAAAGTGTGAGATGCTTATATACCATCTGGCCCTTTCAAGAGAACATGTTTCTTTCCTAATGTTTCCTGAATTAGCTACGTGACCAGCAATGTTGTGCTGGACTTGTTAAAGTTACCAAGGGGGGTGGGGGAGAGAGGAGATGATCAAAGAGATCTCTTGGCCATCTCATAAGGATTACAAAGTAAGTGCAACTTCAGTTCCTCTGCCAGAATCCGATCTGGGAATTTTTTGTCTATGAATTTTAAAACAAACATTAAGACTACTGTAACATTTTGCCAGATGAAATATCTGTCCCTAAAAGTGAATGGTTTAAAACACAAAAAAACCCGAACCACTTCATCTATAAAAGAGATAATATTAAAGTTTGTAAATGAGACTGGACTCTAAGCAGAGGCTGGGCTAGCCTTCACTTAACAGGAGGGAAAGCACTGGAGAAGAGATTTGGTATACTTTGTGGAACAGAATTAAGTGCTGCCAGATCGAAAAAGAAGTGGTGTGGGCAGATAGCCTATGATAAAGCTGAAATAGGCAAATTTCAAACATTAAAGAATATTTAATTAGTAAGGCCATTCGGGCTTTGAGAATGTTTTTGAAGAAGCTCCAATTATGATACGAGAGCTTTAAAACTCTCATTTATTAAAACATCTTTTCCCCCCCAGGTTTGAGCAGAAGTCTGAAGAATATGGCTGCTTTAATGAGGAAGAGAGAGATGTTGTGCTCATACTTGGGAGAGATCTGAATAAATTGCTCAGAATCATTTTCCAAAGGTGCATGTCCTATTATATAACAGTCAGAATTAACAGCAAAAAGGAAGAATCTAAATTTCATCTGTTGTAATCTAAGACCGCGTTTCCGCAGAAATTAGATGCTGGAAATATTTGGTGCAGAAATGCAACATAGAAAAATGTGTTATTTGTTCTTAGTGTCAGCTGCCATTTGAGGGCATATATTCTAAATTGGGCATCAGCAACTTATGGCCCATGGGCTAAATGTGGCCACTGCCAGCTTGTGGCCCTAAAGAAATATATTTATCAAACCCATGCGAAAGGGGGAAAGCATGCCCACTGCTTACTTAGATGGCCATCTTGGGAATGCCTCAGTAGCCATTTTGATATGGGTAAAGTAACCAGTCCCTGGAAGTGATAGTAGTGATGGCGTGGCCTTTGGCCTCTACACAGAAGAACATTGCTGACTCCTGCTCTAAACTATGACCTCTTTAGCTAGATCTAATAGCTTTTGTGGAAAGTAGGCTTGGGATGAGGGCATGCTTTCGAGTCAGTTTTGGCTTCTGGTGCTGCCTGAACAAGTCCATGCAATTTACTTGGTGAAATTCTTTACATAAGTAGCCATTGCTTTCTTCCTAGGGTTGAGAGAGAATGACTGGCCCAAAGTCACCTAGCTGGCTAGAATTCGTGGCCCTACTGAAACTACTACCCTACATTGGCTCAATAGCTTTTCGTTAAAAGTTTGTTGTGGGTACGGGTGTGTGCTTACGTGTATTTATATACCATTTAATCCCATCTCTGACAGATCAACAAGCATGAAGAATGTGAGTTAATAAGTATCTCAGTGAATGTTACGGTATTAAATTAAATAAGATAACTAGATGTAACATGACGTAGCTTCTTCCAAGAGATTGTGGCCTTTTTGTTAAGTACTTTGAGGAATAAACATACTTGTATTTGCTTTGGGGTAGATGCTAGCTGGACAGAATTTGAAGACATGACAGGGCTGATGTCTTGCAAGCCCATTTAGGATTCATTTGAATGTGTGAATTCTAGGGAAGTGGACAGGGTGTTTTTTGGATGGGTTTCACTACCTGAGGATGTGATTCTTCCCCTCTCGGCTGGCTTGAGCAGCCAATGAGGGACAAGGAAATGAGTTTGGGTAACAGAATGCTTCTTTGAAGGAGGGGTGATGTTGCTAGCTTTGAAAGAGGAAATGGCATATCCTCTCCTGAAGAGTCTATCAATCTTGAGTCAGATAATTATCAGTCCATTCTTCAATCCCTTTTTAGGCAAGGTTATTGAGAAGGTGGGAGATGGCAGTTATGGAGGGCACTAAATGAGGCAGATAATTTGGAACCACTTCCATCAGTATTCGACCCGGGCATGAGATGGGGAGGAAACTGCACCATTCATTGATGTGCATGGTTTATGGTAGGATTTAAAGAGGAGGTCAGCACTGCTGGATACTGATCCAAAATGAAAAAAGAAAATGTAAAAGTCACTCACCTGTAATTCACATTTAAGTGAAATAGGCACTTACTTTAGCTATGCCAGATAATTGTATATAAATTACAGATACACTGTCAGTAGATGGTTTGCAAATATAATCAAACAGCCTTTCAGAAAGAGCTATTTGAGGGAAGCTTTTACCTATTTTTCTCTCCAAAGATATTATTACTGAGTGTTTAAATCTCATTTTATATTTGTCTAGCGACCGGCTAAAGCAACCTTCCTAGGGTGACATTTCTATGAATAAAACCGGGATGTTTTAATTTGCATAGTTTCCTGTATTTATACTCCATAACTCAAGAACTCCTGCAGACACATTTAGGACACAGATAAGTGCTACTAAGTCCTCGCTGCTCTCTAGCAGCCATCCAGGTGTTTGCAACTCAAAATAGAAGTCCTAAGCAGAAGAAACAGCAATAGTGGAAGCTGTTTCCCCCACTGTGACTCATACAAGGCTCTTGCCATTGCTGACTTGCTGCGCTGCCTTTCTGGAAAGTCAGACATTTCCCTAGTCTCAGGAGGTATCCCTGGCATCTGGCACCTGGAGCAGTGAATGTAGTTACCACAAATATTTTCTAGTCCATTTTCCTTCTGATATTTTGGATTCCATAACTCCCAACCAATAATAGCTATTGACAATTATCTTGGGATTAAACAAGGAAAAACTAAGAAATCAGACCATTCCAATGACCAATCAACAAGCGAACCAATCAGCTGCTCAGAATTTAAATATAGCGCCAAATGAACAACCAATCACACAACGGACCACACTGACGCACAAAGACATTTATAAGCTAAGGAGAATAGGACAAGAAAATCCTGATGACGATGTTACCCAGTCTGGTAACAGAAACATTCAGAAACTAAATTGAAACAAGTTTGGAGAGCAAACCCACTGCCAAAATCTAAAACCTGAGCTACAAGGATTTTCTATTATTTCAAAGGAAATACTATCTCGAATTCAGTTAAATGCCTGGTGACAATAGAAAAGTAATTGCAACTGCCTTCTCTCAAAATACCTTCCCCAATCTATTGCAGTACTGGCGGTTTCTCATCTAAGTACTATTGAGATCTGAAGCTGCTTAGCTTTCTTGTGATCAAAAAAATTAATTAGGAATTTGAAATCCAACGTAACTGGAAGATCATAGACGGATAAGTTTATTTAATGTAAATGGTGGGTTGTTGGATTTTACAATCCTTATCCTTTTACGGTAGATCACCCTTAAATCCTTTGATGTGTAGTTATTACAGATGGAATATTCACTTGTTTCCCCCTTCTTGTTTTTTTTTTCTTTTTTGCAATGGGAAATATACTTTTTAATTCGGCCCCTAGGATTGCCAGAAAAGACAGAGCTGTGAACCTTTACATCACTTACACTTTGATGCTACTTTTTAAATGGCTCACTGCATTATCAGTCCAGTTCAGGCTGGATTGCCTTTGTCAAGAACAGGAGGTTAAAAAAAAATCTAGTCCAATCAATCTATCTAGATTTTTAATCTTCCATGTTTTAAATTTCAAAGCTTGTCTTCCCCCCCCTTCCAGCCTCCCCCATCCAGCCCTTTGCAATCTTAACCTTTTTCCTGCCCTCCCACCTTCTCTCCTTCCAAGGAGGCTTTACATTGCTTGTGTGAGCAGCTGACAAAGAGAACAAGGCATTTCTTAGCATTTCAATGTTGGGCTGCTTCTGGATTTGAGAGTGCACCTGTTGTGATAAGCAGACTCTCTTCACAGCTCAACTGAAAAGAGACCACGTTGGCCCCCGCCTTGCCAGCTCCCTTTTTTTTGTGAACGCTAATAATTAAGAGAAAGGGTCTAAGCATGATGGATTCTTGAGCCACACACAAAAAAAGAAAGAAAAGAAAAAAAGAGAGAGGGGAAAAAAGAAAAGAAAATGAAAGTTGTGTTTCCTTGGCCTAAAGAAGTGGGGGGGGGGGAAGGAAAGGGGAAAAAAGAAACCCTTCTCAACTGTTTTGTAAGAAGCCCAGAGTGAAAGTTTATTGTGCCATAAAAAGAGAATGACCGGATAATCACAGTGGATTTTGCTTTCCCTCCCCCCCCCCAACATAATTTGTCCTGTTCTGTGCC
This sequence comes from Oxyrhabdium leporinum, assembly GCA_032468155.1. Classification (NCBI taxonomy): domain Eukaryota; kingdom Metazoa; phylum Chordata; class Lepidosauria; order Squamata; family Cyclocoridae; genus Oxyrhabdium; species Oxyrhabdium leporinum. Next base: position 77,597 of record JANHFL010003398.1, on the reverse strand, counting down.
ATTCTTTACGTTTCTTTTCCCTTATCTGGCTGCGCAACACAGCTTGTTAAAAAAAAAAGTCACCAGGGTTCCTTCCTTCCAGCCAAAGCATCCCTCTGCTATTTACAAATGCAAGTTTTGTCCTCTGTGTGTGTGTGTGTGTGTGTGTGTGTGTGCTGCCTGGCAGTGGAACCAAGGTCTTTGCGACTGGGGCATTCTGCTCAGAATGAGTGTGGCCCTTGTATCCAAAGTGTGCAAACTTTGCGAGGCACAGCAGCCCTCCAGTTCACCTGCGTTGTCAGTCAGCTGGTCTGTCAACTTGAAGACAAGGCAAAGCATAAACTCTGGAATGGTGACAAGTGCATTCACTTGGGCTAAAAAAGGCAGGGAGATAAAGAAGAGGAGGAGGGGGGCGGTGGATAAGGCAATGCAGCTGCCAGCACAATGCAAGTAGAGGCTTTGGCTGACGTTCAAAGCCACTCAAAAACGAGTGTTTCAATTTAATACCAAATTAAAAGCAGGCGGAGTTGTGTAGCACAGGCAAAAGATTATACATTAATACTCCCCCCCCACCTCCGACATAATCCAAATGATCACACTAAAATAAATAGAAGTTAAGCTTTCTATCCCTTTCCACTCATTAGCTCTCTCTTTTTTTCTCCTTTGCTTAAAAAAAAATCCCTTGAATTGGATTTTTCTTTTCTTTTTTTTGTTTGGTGGAAAGAGGCTAGAATGGAAAGAAGGAAGGAAAGAAGAGGAGGAATATGTAATGCATAGATTCTCCATACTTATTTTCCTTAGGATTTCACTGTTCTTTTCCTTTATTTGTAGAAGTTTTGTTTTTATGTTTCATCTCTTGATTCCAGCAAAAGCTGGACTGTAAGTAAAACTTCTGCCTCGAAGTATGAAGGGTGGGAGCTCCAAAAGGAGATCCTGCAGACTGTGTAGCCTCCAATTGCTTTCTAGGATTTTCAGGGCCAATATTTACATTAGACCAAAGAGCAACCATAGAATTTAATGGATCAGATTAGTCGGCAGAATTGCCTGCAATACTATGTTCTAACCTTAATGTATGCAGTGTGTGCAGTATATGTTGCTCTACTTCCTGATGTAACTTGCAAGCAATAGAGCTACCTAGAGTGTATGATTACGGTGTGCATTGTATTTGGTGCATAAATAGTCTCTTGAGGTAAGGAACATAATAAATGAAATTATGTGGTTCATTAAATTGGCTATAATATTCTAAGCCATAAACCATGTTTTCCAAATTACAGTTGTTGTTAAGTCAGAGCTAAGCAATCCATATTATGTTAAGGTGTAATGTGTAGTAAACTCAGTACATAGACTTGTTGAGGGCATTTGAGCATCAACTCCTTGTGGGAGCACACACAACACAAAAAATCCCATGCAATTTCATCATGCAAATGATGTCAACTATGTAACTATCACTTGTGCTATGACACAATGTACTTAATGTTATTATGGCATCTAGTTATGTCTAAGCATGGTACCTTTCTTTGGGTCAGGTCAAAATGGCTTGTGAGCCTGAAGAATGACATATCTTCTTGATAAACAAGAAATTTCAAGAAAACCCTGAGTAGAGCTCAATCAACTGAGTAGAGCTCAATCAACAAATTTTTCTTAATTGATTAGGTTGCATAGGCAAAACAGGGAGCAAAGGCCCAAGTAATTAGGGTGGACGTCGAAAGCCCTGTCAAAAATATCTTTCAATCCCAACAATTTCATTGATTATTTGGATGAATTGCCAATGATTTATTCAGAACTTCTGAAAGAAAGAATAAAAATTCTTTCTTCTGAAAGAAAGAAAATATAAATACTACTATCTCACACCATTTTGCATCATCTTGCATTTTAACTCTTCTAAAATGATATGAATTTGATAGATGTTCAAACCAAGCCATCTCCATTATGTTTTAAAAAGAAATGAATATTTCACATGGCTATCTAAGCAAATATGTCTCTTAACATTTATATAGTTTGAACAATTGAATGAACTGAATGCTAAATTATGCTTGGTTATGTACATTGAAGGATTTCTAGATGAGATGGTAGAAAATCGTATTTTCTTCTCTAGTGCCAGCTATTAATAAATTTGGCTCTGAACAAAGAATATATCTAGTCTTCCCCAGACATATTGAGATCAAAATCTATATTAATATATTCAAAACAGACTTCTCACACACTATGATCCAGTTTTAAATTAAATATGATTCTGCAGAAATCACCCAGTGGATATTTGAATAGTTTGCCTGAAATACTGATTTACAGGTTAAATTTTGTTTCCTAGAAATTACCTACTCCTCCAGAGAAATAGAACTATTTTGTAAAATTTTCTATTGTCATTGTATGTCTAGCAAATGTTTATTCATTTGATGAGAGGTTTACTTAGTGGGAGACATGGACTTACCCCTGAGTCAGCCCATTTCAACAAGGGAGCCTTCCACAGATTTGAACACTTTCTTTCCAAAGTTTGTTTTTGGCATTAGTGGACGGTGAATATCTTGTGGTCAGAGCTGAGGATGCTTCTTGGACAAGAAGCAAAACATCTTCAAAGAAAAACCAGAAAGTCCAGTTGCCTCTTGAAAAAAGCATCTTTGGGACATCTTGTGATCTATGAAATGTACTTCCAATGACCATCAGATAGCATTCTAATCCCATTTTCTTTTGATGTTCAAAACAATGAACCATTCACTGATTTCCCCCCCTCTGTTTCCTGATATAATCTGTTCAAAACAAGAGTTAATTTAGTTGATGGGCCTAACTTCCCAGACTGGAAGAGATCATATAGGCTTACAGTATACATATATTATAAAAGAGATGATATTTCATAGGAGGCATCTATCCTTTTGAAAAAAATTGCCCTCTGCTCTGGATGTCCAGATTAAAATTCAAAATAACTTTATTACAAACCTCTATGGAGATTCTCAGTCCTCCAGGTCATGGTTGTCCCAAAGGGGCTTTCTTTCAAAAGGCAACTGGACTTGCTTGTTTTACTTGAAGACGTTTCGCTTCTCATCCAAGAAGCTTCTTCAGTTCTGACTGAATGGTGGAGAATGGAAGGATTTATATTTCTTGGAGTCATTTGGTCATTATCCCTATTTCTGATAGTCGTTGAGGCCACTTGGAGGTTTATCTGTGCATTCAGTGTCACCTGAATCCTGTAGTCTGCAATTCCCACCCCCCGCCGTGCAAATCTGTTCATACTTCTACACCATTAGAAGGGTGTTCATCCCAAAGTGAATAGCTCAATGTCTCTAGGGAGATTCTCAGTCCTCCAGGTCATGGTTGACCCAAAGGTGCTTTTTCGAAAGACAACTAGACTTTCTTGTTTTGCTTGAAGACATTTCACTTCTCATCCAAGAAGCTTCTTTATTACAAATCATGGGTGCTGTCAATTTCTTATCCTTGTACTAAATGAAAACAAAAAGTGTTGGGGTTTGTGAGCAAAAGATATACCATATATGAGGAAGTCATCACACAAGTGTCAGCATGCAAGTACATAATCATAATCATAATCATATCATAATGGCATCTGTATAATGATGTCTCTAGTGTATATCGCCATTTTGGCATAGTGATTTGCTGCAGATGCTCTTGGCTATCTACTTACTTGTCCTTTTTCACAAGGCTGGAAATGCTGATACTGGTTTTGCCACAGTCACTGTACTTCTATTTTATTGAGGTTGATAAGTTATTAACCCGGTTGTTAAATGTCCCTGTCTTCCCCATTGACTTTGTTTATGAGAAGGTCACAAAAAGGTCACATGACCTTGGGATACAGCAACGGTCATAAATATGAACCAATTGCCAAGCATCTGAATTTTGATCACATGACCATGGGGACGCTGCAAAAGTTGTGACTGTGAAAAACGGCGATAAGTCACATTTCTCAGTTCTGTTGCAACTTTGAACGGTCACTAAACAAACTGTTGTAAGTTGAGTATATGATATAACAATTCTGAAGGTGGTGCAGGGGCAATAACCATGTAACAAGAATGTTCAACATCATATTTTTCCTCATTCAGATTATGGTCTTCAGGACATACTCAAAACAAATAAATGAAAGCTAGACTGTTATGCAATTTTACTTGGGAATGAGCTTAACTAAGGCTTGCTTGTGCATAACAGTGTGGGGGATTCTTTTCCTAACAGATTAAAGATCATAATGAAGAGTTCAGATTTCCTTTGCTGGCTGCTGCCACATCTAATTGCAGTACAAAATGAAAGCAGAGGAAGACACATACACACCCTGCCACCATTATGCGTGAAGGGCCATGGAGCCCCTGACATCTGTTCACTTCTGAGCTGATGGGATCCTACATGCATCGCCTTCTCTTGCTCGGATATCCATAGGGAGATGCACAATATCAGGGGCAAGGTTGGCAATGCTACTGTGCTGCCGTTCTATGTCTTGGAGTCTCTTTCAGGCACAGGACATGTGAAGGAGAATAATAGAGAAATATGCACAGACTTCAATTTGGAAAAAAAATTGAAAATTTCTAATGAAGTTAGAAATGTGATTCTAAGAAGATTACAGCCGTGGCTTCTCCTGTTTGTTCTTCTCTTCTTCTTTCTGCCTGCTTTCTCTCTTTCTTAGTAGAGCAAGCAAGGATCAAGGTTTGCAGCCCATTAGAGAACAAGAAGGAGGTAACTACCGGTATTGATTGAAGTTGTCCTTCCCCATGGGAAGTTTTTGAATTATAATCTTATTGGAATAATAAGATTGTATCAATAGCAATAGCACAGGGGTGTCAAACTTGATTTCACTGAGGGCCGTATCAGGGTTGTGTTTCACCTCGGGGGGGGGTATGGGGGCATGTCCAGTTCTACGTCACTTGTGTCTGGGGTGCCTGTGGTGGCCCAAGCACTCTGCCAGCGAAAATGGATCTCGGGAGCCCGTTTTTGCTGGCAGAGGCACCACGGGCCGGTCCTTTGCTGTTTCCAAGGCAGCCCCGCAAGTCAGATTTAAGCATCCCATGGGCTATATCCAGCCCGCATGCCTTGAGTTTGATACCCTTGCAATAGCATGTAGATTTATATACCCCTCTCCCCAGTACTGCTTTATAGCACTCTCTGGGTGGTTTACAATGCCGACATGTTGCCCCCAACAATCTGGGTCCTCATTTAAGGAGGGAAGGCTAAGTTAACCTAAGTCTTTCGGGATCGAATTCTAGGCTGTGGACAGAGTTTGCCTGCAATGCTGCATTCTAACCACTGTGCCACCAGGGTTCTCTTGTACAATTATACATAATACATTGAGTGGTTTGGCAAAAAGGTGCCAAACCACTATGTCACTAAAAGAGGCTGTGCCACTAAAAGAGAACATGTTTGTGGGACTTAGAGAATTCCAGATGCAAATACAACCACTGAAAGGCTCCAGTAGGTCCCAGTTTTGGATAGTGTACCCCAATCTAATGTTATTTAGATACAGGTGGTACTCAACTTACAACCATTCATTTAGTGACCATTTCAAGTTAAAAAAAACACTGAAAAGTGACCTATGACTGTTTTTCACACTTATGACCATTGCAGCATCCCCATGGTCACATGATCAAAATTCAGATACATGGCAACTGGTTCATATTTATGATGGTTGCAATGTCCCGGGGTCATGTGATCACCTTTTGTGACTTTCTGACAAGCAAAGCCAATGAGAAAGCCAGCTTCACTTAACAACTATATTACTAACTTAACAACTGCATTGATTTACTTAACCATTGTGGCAAGAAAGGTCATAAAATGGGGCAAAGCTCACTTAACAACTGTCTTGCTTAGCAATAGACATTTTGGGCTTGATTGTGGTTGTAAGTCAAGGTTTACTTGTATGTTGAAGTAGCAGCTCTCAGAATTTTTGGCTAGAAATGTAAGGAATTGAACTTCCAACCTATCTGAAGGCTAAAATTGCTTTAAAGCTGTTCCAAGTAATGAAACTTGTAGTTATCAACTTTTAAAGACAAAATTCCTAAATAAAAACAAGGAATTACTTTCCGTCTCTTTAAAACAGATGTGGGGAGTATTATAGTTTTGGTCCTGTTTGTTCAGCCTCATCGATATCCAAACATGATTATTTTCCTCTTTCATGCATTTTTTTAAAAAAACTGTAAGCTATTATTATCAAATATAAATCACATTGAATGGTTTGGCAAAAAGATGCCAATATATATGCCGTGAAATAAAATATAAATAGTAATGCTTCTTTATGTTCCACCTTGCCAGAATATTGGACATAAATGCTATAATAAAATGGAGGTGATCGAATTCAATGGTAGGATTATAAAGGCTGAAAGGTAGAAAGTTCCTAACTTTCTCCTTGGTCTGTTCTTTAAAATTTATCTCCTGTTAACCAGACTTCTCAGGCTGAAATAAATAGGTAGACAAGAGGAAGACAAATTTTGGTGTGTGTTTAGTTTCTGCCATACAGATATCTAACATGGGATATCTAGCATGGATCCAGTTTACTTGAGGGACTTTCTTATCCTACTGAGATTGGCCTGCCCCACATGTACTGGCAGAGGAGGTGTGATGTGGACCGCATCGCCCAGGGTATTCCGGCTGGTGGGGTCCAGGAGAAGAAAGCTCTCTGCAGTTGGTCCTGCCCTTTGGAATATCTTGCCCCCTGGAGTGAGGTCAGCTCCCACCCTCCTAACCTTCTGCAAGAGCTTAAATACCTGGTTTTGTAGGTTGGCTTGGGGTTCCAATGGAGGGTCTTCACATTGGGATAGTTGATAGATTAATAACAGATCCCACCTCCCTCCCAATTTATCTTACTCCTTCCTTCTCCATCTTTTAGTTAGGGTTGAGTATTTGTATTTTTATAATATTTTATTTGCATTGTATAGGGGTTTTGTATAGTTTTTATCTTTTTTAACATTGTAAATTGCCCAGAGTTGCCCTGTGGTAAGATGGGCAGCCAATGAATTTAATAAATAAAATAAAAAGAACTTAGTTTAGACTCAAAAGGAGCAGAAATTCACCAAATATTGTATGTTGTTGAGTTGGATCTGTAGAAGGAAAAAATACAAATAAGCCGGAATGAATAGTGCAAAGTGCGAAATCAGTTTTTGTGGTTTGCCATACAGTGTGTAGCTTATTGTGCAGGAAGTAAACCCAGGCAATTGTGATAGATTTATACACTAGTCAAAAAAACCTTTGGCTTAATGTTTGTGAGAACACAACAAGCGTTTTAGAGAGAGTAACTTATAAGATTGTGAGGGGTTTGTTTGTTTTTTGCGACTGGACTGTTCTGCCTTTAGTGGCTGCTTGAAAAGCAGAAATGTTAACAAGCAGAAATCCTTTCAGGAAAACAAGAAAGAAAGAAAGACGGTGATCTTATTGCCCAGTGAGATTTGCTAATGGTGCCATTAGTGAGGCCCCTTAAAGTAAGCATTTCTATTGAAAAGGCTTTCAAATGTTAACTAGAAAACTACTGAAATGGATTTGTGCAAGCACATTTACTTTTAACAGAATGTTCCCTATCCCATTTGTACATTTTCCCCTCATCTTTGTACGTGTTCTTTTAATATTTCCAGAATTTCTATTAACAGACAAAAACCCATATTAAAAAGAGTATAAGAAAGAAGGCATATTTGATCTGTACCATTTCATAAAGTTTGTTAATTTACAGGTCTAATAAATCATATGAATCCAAACTATATAGCTCTGGAGAAACCCCAGATAAATCAAAATCTGTCTCAAAAAATCTCCCTCCTTTCCCCTCTCCTTCTTTTCTCAATAACCAAAATCTGTCCATTTTGAGTTAGAGGAAAATCACCAGAACTGTCAAAGGCTTGACAGTCTGGTATAAATCCAATCAAACCTGCATGCATAACAATTGGAAAAACAATCTACAAGACAAATTGCTGTTAAAAGCCTAGTATCCACATTCATTAAGAAAATATGTCTATAATTAGAACACATAGTATATACTTCCCTACTTGGAAATATTTCTATTATTTTACTCGTTAAATGTATAGGAATTTATTTGAAAGAGTTTTACTATATACCTCCAAGAAAATATAAGATATAAACTCGTATATTTTGTATCAGTCAATGGGAAAACAATCAAGGCCAGTGGCCAGGAGCTTTTTCTGGTTTCAGATTTAACTGCAGTGACAATTTCTTGAAGTAAAAGAGGTAAAGTAAAATTAATGACCTGGCCCTATAATAACTACAGTAATCTCACATTGTGTGCACTTTTAAAAAGAAATCTATTTCATCATTTGTTGATGAATTGGACCTAAACAATTTATAATTTTTAGAAGTGTTGATTGATCTAGAACCCGTATAGTTTCCCATGTGAATAAATGCTACAATACTACATTGCTTAATTTCTGTCTAAAGGCCATTAGCTTATAGATTTTTCTCCTTTCCCAATATTGTTGCCTGATGCAATGTAATAAAAAATCTGTTTTAGAAGCATAAAGCTTGTGAGACTCCCATTTAGCAGACACCAAAGATTTACATTACTCAGAGTTGAATGAAATCCATAAAGAATTACTAATTCTTTAACTTTTTTCTGAGGGGATTTAACTTTAACTAATTGTTGCTCAATTTTGAAAGAACAGTATGCAGTAATTCAGTTCAAATAAATGCTTTGGCAATGTCCCTTATCAGAGACAGTGATGTAATCTAGTCCCTACCAGTATTACTATGGGGAAAAAATACAGTCTTCTGTTCTACCTGCTCAATTAAACCTTAATGCTTTAACAAAGTTACACTTAAGGACCACTTAAAAGATCTATGTAATGTATTGTCAAATAAGGTTATAAATTTCACAGAAACATAATCTGAAATTGTATATTGATTTTATCTGATGTATATCTGAAATCGTACATACTGGCTTAACTTTAAACACCAAGGAATGTGAAACAGGAAAAGGGCCAAGAACATCATCTGCTTATAATGATGCAAAGAGCCGTCACATACCATTTGCTGAAGATACAGCCTCAGAAAGGAGTGTCTATCCTGTAGACAACCTGATACTGAAGGTTCAAGGTGTTCCAGCATGTAATCAGTGCTTTCCCAACTCCTACAGCAGAAGACCTGCCAAGCGAATATTACACCGGTATGGATCAAGGGAAAGAAATGTAAGTCTTCCATGAGGTTAATATTCTCAGCAGAGTCTCATCTGATAATTTTTGTCTCCAATGGGGTGGGGAGGCAGGGGTGCAGAATACAAACACACCACTGTGTATAGGCTTATGTGTGAGCCACGCAGGTCTTATGACCCTTCTTTTCCTTGCCCAGAGATCATGGGCCTGTGCTGCTTTGATGTTGGGCTTTGCCTTTGTCATCTTCTGTTTCTAGCTCTCCCTGCTGATAAATATTTCATAAGGCAAACAGAAATGCCCAGAGGAAAGCAGAATTGAAGCTCCACTACACTTATGTAGATCTTGAATAAGCAGGGGCACAAACAGCCATCTCTACCACAAAAAACAGTTGAAGCACATGCATTTTTTCTTTGCCAGAGGCTTCTAGTCTTGGCAAAGGAAAATTTAAAGATGCTTATTTCTATTTATCACATCATACACCTCAGCTCTTGTAGGTGTGGTTTTTAGCACAGTTTTTAATAATATTTTAATGTCAATTCATTTTAATCTTTTAACTATTTTTCACTTGTTTTTATAATTTGTAAGCCACCATGAGTCACTTTGTAGGGGAGATGGGCGACACAGAAATTTAACAAACAAACAAAAACAAACAAATGTGCTGCTGCTGCTGTTGCAGGCTAAAAGATTCAGCTGGCAGTCAAGCACATGTTAAATGAATGTGCTTAGATGCAATTGTAGACTCAACTATGCATCTATTGAGTACCTGGAGATGTGCTCCGACTGCTGCTGCTGCTGCTGCTGCTCCCACTTCCTTATGTAATGTCATTGCATGAGCAACCTTAGATGTAGTTGCCAGCAAGGAGTAGGATGAAAAGGTCTTATCAGTTGGTGCCTTAAAATTGCCAACACTGAGTTGTGTGAAGAGAGCCATATTACTGGCTTCATTGCTGAGATGTACAGAGTAAAAGATAGGCCGAAGAAGAACAGCAGTCTTTATATCAGTATATTTTCCTTTTGTCTCATAATAGGAGCAATGTACCTTAAGGATCGGCTTACACTCAACACAAAAAGTTCTAGGTATAGAGAAAACTGAAGCATATTCACATTGTGAAGGATTAACAGAACTACAACTATCCACTAAAATTCTTACATAATGCTGAAAAAAATCTTACAAAACCAAGGATATAATTGGGGGCATATGATTTTAAAAGGGTTAAGAAATTGTATTTTAATCAAAATTACAATTGGAAAACAAAATTATCATTTACCTAGACTTTTCTTCTCAAGCCTTCTATTAGGAGTCTCCTGCAAAAAAACATGTTCAGTCCACATTTGTTTTAACTTGGCAAACACAGTATGCTTAATTGGGGAATCCATCATCCAACCTTTCAATGATCCTTGTTACAATAGTATCTTTAATTTAATTAATATTATAGATATAAAATAAATAGAGGCATTTAAAATTATGAAATTAAAAATGAAATCTATATTAACTGAACACAGTTGTCAAGTTATCATACAAAGTATTCCTGATATCCCTTACAAGATATAATAAGATAATTTTGGTAAATTATTGTTAATATTATATGAACCAATAAGTAGGAAAGAAGAGAAAGAAGTTTTATTTATTAGCTGAAATACATAGTCGTTAAAGAATTGGAAAAGAGTAGAGGAGGAAGAAAGAGGAGAGCTGCAAATAAAACTTCAAGTTTAACCTTTCCTTGTAGGCAAACATGATTAAACAATTCTTTAATTAGGATGAGATTGAAAAAAACAATCCTGTAGACACAAGCACATTAGCAGAACATGGAAAACATTTAAGATCTCCCCTCCCTCCCCAAGAGGGAGGCAGAAGTTGATGCTGATTTAGTCTGAAAGAGAGTAACCGACCCAAGGTCAACCGGCTGGTTTCTGTGCCAAAGGGATTATTAGAACCTAGGTCTCCAGGCTCCGACTTCAGTAGCCTAATCACTGTGCCATGCAGTAGTTTGGCCCCTGCATCATGCAATAGGTAAAGCAAAATCATTTATTATATAAACCAGTATCACAATAAAACAAGATAATAAAAAATAAGATAGCTCCTGATCCAATATAATAATCTTCTTTTGCAATTTCAGTCACATATAAATTGGCCCAGTGAGAGTGGAATTCCAGCAACACTCTTTCACCCTGAAGGATTTTATCAGCTTTCAATAAATCAGTTGCAGACATATCCACAGACTTCCAACAGTCTTCTCATTTAGAAATTCTATTTTCAGCTGGAGATAATCTAGCACTTAGTGTTTATAGTGTCTTTAATCTCTTTTATGTCATCTCCAAAAGAGTGGCCATCACATTTTTTTCACTAGCTACTGCAGTCTTGCCTTGAAGCTTAGCCATTGGGGAGAAGGGCACTCAGCCTGCGGGAGGCAAGTTTATCTTATGTTTACCAGCTCTGTAGTCAAACGTCAAACATGTAGCAAGTACCACAAGGCTTCCAGGGACAAGGGAGGGAAGGATTCCCCAAAGAAAAGGGGAATTATTTTCAATTCTTGTTCTTGAAGCCTACCACTGGAGTTCTTCACTGAAAGTAATTGTCTGCACATCCTTCACTCTGTGTCACGGCATGCTGCTTACAGAGTAATTAGCAAATTTGCTGACTGCAGCAAGCTCGCTGGCAAGGCTTAAAATTAACATTATTTATATAGCACAATCAGTGGACATGACACTTTGTGGAACAATAACAAGTACAAAACAATATTCAGTTATACCCTTGAGTAGTCAGGCTGATGGGAAGTGATGGGAATTGTAAAATGAAATATCTAAAAGATGGGCATGAAAGAAGTCAAAGGAGAGGATTGATACAGAAGGTGGGAAAGATCAAGAAGCCCAAAGGACACATGAGATGTAGGGTTGAGGGAGCAATTAGGACCAGGGAAGGCAGAGAGAACAACAGCAGTTTTGATATAAATAGAACAAAGTGATGCCCAAATTGGTCCCTCTATTTTTCACCACCCATATTCCTGCCCAACCTGAAATTTGGAGGAAAACTCTTTCAAACAACATTAAATAAGAAAATAGCTAGTTGCCAGCATCTTTTTCCTTTTTCTCTTTTTTTTGGGGTGGTGGGAGTGGTGGAGTCAAGTTAGTGTTGATTCCTGGCAACTGCCAAGGTAAGTCCCTGCACTTTTATTGGCAATGTTTATGGAAGTGGTTTCTACTGCTTCCTTCCTACAGCTGAGACAGTGACTGACCCAAACTCACCCAACTGGCTTTGTTTCCAAGGTCGCCCAGTTTCTAGCCTATTGCCCTAGCCGCTACACCACTCTTCCCTACACTACACTCTATCATCTTTTACAAACAAAATTCGTATTCAAAATGTGTTAGGTTAGAAGCAGTAAGAAGCAGCAATTGTTTGGAAAATTGTTTACTGCCTCATCATAGCTACCACAGTAGAATTTCTAATAAGGTCCTCTCATGGAAACTATTACAAATTAGCATCCACAAAGAAATTTCAAAATTTTGGTTGTGCCACTGTCCAAACAATTATCTAGGGTTAGAAAAAAATGGTAAGGGGAAGAAATGTACCTGGAGAGCCAGGATATGTGTACACACATACACGCCCATGCGTATACACACACTCATGTACAGGAGGGACATTTTTCAATCAGGGTTGAAATAGGAGGGCCCTTGGTGCTCTCTTGCCTGTTTTCTTGCAGACATTTCATTATCCAAGCTAGGTAATGGCTGCAAGAAAACAAGCAAGCTCAGAGAGCACCAAAGACTCCCCCTCCATTTCAACCCTGAATTACAAATATTCTCTTTTATTGGTACATTTTTCAATGAAAGGAACAATCACAGCCAAGTTAAATACTACACACTAGTACTTGAGCCAGCAGAAAGCTATACCAGGATAAACTTTACTTCTCTTACTAGTGATTCCTAACAAATGGTGCTCTCCGTGTTGCGCTGTACAGGGCGCATTAAGGATAGATTAGATTCCCCTGACTTTTTATCCCTCCCTTCCCACTAAACATTACCAGCCAGTGAGAAAGCATGCATTAGTATTCTTCCTACAGTGGACTGGGGCTGGCGATTGGGGAAGAGGGTGACAGATGAGTACACCAGCGAATTTAGCTGTGTCAAAATTCACTGATTTTTGTGTGCACATATGGAAGCATGACTATCAGCTGATATATCTTTTGGAATAGCACTAAACTCATGTCCAAAAGGAGCTCTTTCAAGTTTAGTGCTATTCCAGAAGTGTCAACTTTCAGAAGCATCCTGAACACCAGCTGATAGGTGCTGACTTAGTTGTGTCATACAGCAGGAGAGACAGCTTGCTCTAGTTTCAACAGGCAGTCCATTCCCTAACGCCATCTTCACTTCTGGTCAGATGCTAATCATTCCTGATGTATTTTCATTACTTAAAGCAGATACTCTGGGAAGCACTGGCTAGGATGCAGAGAGGAGACTTGGCTCCATCAGCCCAAAGTCATCACACCTCATAGAATTCAATTGACAGCACTGACCAGCGAAGCTTTCACTTTGGTCAGTGAAGCTTATTAGTTCGCATCCATGGCGAAATTTGGTGGGAGAAAGGGGGGACGGGACACTGGTTTGACCTCAGTACAGACTTAAGGCTGCCACAGATACTGGTTGGGGAAGAGATGAAGTCCGCGACACCATCTCCCAGAAGAAAAAGGAGGGAGATCGGGAAGCAGCCAGATGCAAGTGGAAAGGTGTTCTGTCCTCTCCCCCCCCCGAGAAAAGGCAGCAGCCGGCCAAACCGTCCTGTGCCCCCTTCCTTTGCGGCCCTACTGGCCCTCTTCACCTCGGATAACCAACTTCCATCCCGCCGTCCCTCGCCAGCACCTTGGCGAAGAGCCCCGCCCTGTCTCTTCTCAAAGGCGGAGCGGCGCGATTCATTGAACCGGCCAAACAGCCAACCGAGTGGTGAGGAAATAGGTCGTCAGGCAATGGCGCTTTCCTTCCTCTCCGCCATCTGCCTCCCAGGGTCGCCGCCGGTTTGATCCAAACAAAACCCCGAACCCCTAAACAGCAACGCCCAAAGGGCGGCAACGGCAGCCGGGCTGGCGGGGGGGCTTCAGGCGGAGCTGATTCCGCGCCTTCTACGTTTTCCCGGGCAGTGTCACGCGCCCGCCCGCGGGCTTGGCTTGGCTTCCACAAGTTGGTCCGGAGTGGATGAGACCCGTTTTGGGACAGGGCCGTTCCTTCTGCTCAGCTTACGCATTTGAAAAGACCCCTCGGTTCCACGTCCTCAGCCGATCCCTGCCTCGCTTGGAGGCGTGTCCCAGGGCGGGAAAGGTAGGGCAGTTCGGCGCAATGGGCCCATCTTGGCCTGCAAAAAGTTCTCCTTCCGGGGAAATCGCCGTGACATCCTGGCGCTTAGTCCCGGTGGGTTTCCAGCAGGGAGTTTGGCCGTTGCTTCTTCCCTTCCCTTCTTCCTCTGCCAACTGTAGAAACAAGTTTCGTTTCCGTATGCGAAGCAGTGGCTTGGCTCTTCCTTCTTTCTGCAGGCCCGCTTGGAGCACCACCACCAGCCGATATCCACATTATAGATGCTACTAAGTTTGCTTACTGACCCCATGCTCAGTTCTTCAGTGGTTACCATTTTAACTATCCCTTTGGTTGATTTATATTTCTTGCTAGATCCAAACTGATCTTTTTTTCTTCTTTGCTTTTTGCCTCCTCATAAACAGGAACTAAATTTAGGTAACCACCTTGAAAGCTGAGCGCTTATATTTCTTTACAGATGAAGTGTGTCCTCATTTCCAGTGAGGGTGCTGAAGTCCTTTTCTACTGGGCAGATCCAGACTTTTTGGCAATCCTACGCCAGCGATTTGGAAACCAGGATCAGAATGGTGATGAAGTAAGACCTGAAGAGAGAATTAATACAAATGCAGGAGCAGGAGATTTATACTCTTGGGTTCAGCTCCATTTAGAAATTGTAATTCTTGAAGCATTAGAGCAAGTGTACCTAAGGTTTCTTTGGATGCCAAAATGGCAGTCTGCCAGCTTTTGCAGGCCCCAGAGCCCCATGCGAGTAGATGGAGTCAAATGTTTTTAGGCCTGTTTCTACAGTATATGTTTTGTAGTTCAGGGAATTAAAGAGCACAACGGGTCCTTTAAGCCTTGCCAAATCACTCAAGAAAGGAGTAGTGGCCCTGTAAACTTGATATATTGCTTCTTGGTCTGCTGGGCAAGGCCTAATGTGGTTAGGTATGTTAATAGTTACATGTTCCTGTTTAAGTGATTATGTATAACTTCTTGGAAGGATATTGGGTTTCTGCTAGTTCAAGATATGTGTGCTAATTGAAAGATAGAAATATTTGCTGGTTTTCCTTCTTTTCACAGATGCCTTCTGTGGAAGACAGCATCAACACATTGTTTGCCCCCATGATCATCTCCTGTGCAACTATGCTAGAAAAGTTAGGAGACACATACACTTGCTTCTCTGCTGAAAATGGCAAGCATCTCTATGTGCTGCATATGGTAATTACTCACTGCTCTGTATTACAAGCAGGTGGTGAACTTCTAACAAGAAGGAGACAAATATCTTCTGGATGTGCCACTTGTTTTAGGACAGAAATGGTACAGTTTCGAAGTAATATATTCTCTCTTCCAAAAGTTTTTTGTTTCTGTGCAAAATAGAAACTTTTCTACAACTGACTTTTTTTAAAAGCCAAAAATAAACCAACAAATAACAATAAAATGGTGTTAAACAACATTGCTTAAAGCAGCAGTATGTAAAGATCACTATCTTTCCCTGATCTGGGGCCTTCTTATGTGAATTGCATTTTAGTTTTCATAAACATTAGTTCACATAGCATTTGGCCACAATTGGGAGTACGGTATTTCAGTCAAAAAGGAGAAGCAACCAGATTTTTTTCTACAGTTTAGTTGAGGAATCTCAGTTCTCAGACAGATTTATATCAGAGGATGTCATAGCCTAATGACTGTGGCCTCAAGCCAATTTGGACTTTTTAATTGATAACTTAGGTGCCATGGATATCTAAAGCACATATATCCATAAATGTGCATATGAAGTCCCAAGAGAATCATCCTTCATCTGGATTTGTATATAGTTCAACTCCTCTTAGATCCAAACTTGAAGGGAGGAGAGGACTTTCCAAAAGGGATTTCTTGCCTGCAGTGCTAGAGAGGTTAATAATTGTTTGCAGAGCAAGTGAAAAGTCTATGTGGAGGCATATTAAATAACTTTATTCTCCTTGAAGATCTAATTGGTGTGAGAGGACGTTGAATACATGCTTTCTTAAAGTTGGCTGTCCAGGGCTAGGTAACTAAGGCCCAGCAGAAGGAGGCTAGTAGAAGGAAACTCCCAGTTGAGACCCAAATACATACGAGGATGTATAGTTGAATAGCAAACTTCACATTTAAAGGTAGCTCTCATGTAATGATAATTGGGACTGGCATCTCCATCGCTAATATTTACTATTGTTAGGCAACTCCTGCATGGTCACAGTGTCCTACAGTCAGGTGATCACCATTTGCAACCTCCCGCTGGCTTCCCCATTGGCTTTGCCAGAAGCCATTAGTAAAGATCTGAAATGGCAATCCCATGACCATGGGATGCATCACAATGTAAGCTAGTTGCCAAGTGCCGTTATCATGGTCATATGACCATGGAACTTGCAATGGCTGCACCTATGAGAAACGGTCCTCTCAATCAATGACATCATAACTTTAAACAGTTGCTAAATGAGCAATCACTGAACTATCTGTATTCTTTTCCTTATCTTTTAGTTTCAGTGTTTAAAACTAAACTTGGTTTTTATAAAAATAATTTATAAATGTCATTTTTTGTCAACCATGAATCAAATGCACCCTGGAAACAGTATATTGTAGACTGGACACTTTTTGATAAATCTCAGACAGTGTTCTCTAAAGTGGACTCAGTGACTTTAACCATCATCAGTGAACTGCCTTTGACTTCAAACATGGTTTATTTAAAAATAAAAATGTGCTTAGAGTTTTGGAGCAGTAAAAAGGACCTTTAAGTAACATTAGTTTTATGGTAAATGTTACCAGTAGTATGCTGTTGATTTTGTTTTCTTGTCCTGGTAGCTGATTCAGTTCTGTAGGTGTATCTTGCTTGTTTTTCAGTTTGGTGAGTGCCTGTACATTGCCATGAATGGAGATGGCCGTGAGAGTGAGGATGACTTGCGCCGTCAGCTCTATGTGCTCAGAAGATTAACCGAGGCTCACTTTGGCCTAGTCACACTGGACAGCCATCTCTTCCATCGGGAGTGAGTGACTGGGTGAACATGGGATTTTTGTTTTGTTGGACTTTTCATTGTGGCCTTTTCTTGGATGGAACATCAATCATGCTTTTTATATGTTGTTCTTCAGCTCTTCTAACATTAAGCTCCTCTTTTGTAATTGTGCTAAGTGACACGAGGGCAAGATCCTTTTCATTTTCCTCACTCTTGGAATTTAGACTTGCATAAATGTTGCACATTAGTAATCCTGGCCATACTGCTGTAATATAATGTTTATCAACTTTGGCAACTTTAAGATGTTTGGACTTCAACTCTGAAAATTCCCCAGCCAGGAGGCTGGCTAGAGAATTCTAGGAATTGAAGTCCATATGTCTTGAAGTTGCCACAGTCGAGAACCATTGCCGTAATACAACTGTCTGGCCACTGGCAGTTCTATGCATTGTAATTTTCAGGTACTCCATGTTGGGAATACCAGCTTCATGAAGGTCAGTCTAATATATTCTCTAATGCATATCACCTATGTGTCAGAAGTTGGTTATAAGGTTCTGAGACAGAAAAGTTGACATTACTTATAATTTATAGGCAAGAACAGCAGCATAAAGACTTGTATGCTTATAATACTTATCAAGAACTGTGTTGTATTGATATATTAAGGAAGACTGAATAGTTGGATTAAGGATAATGTCTGTGGAATGCAATAGCATTTTCCACTGTAGGTAGAAAGGGGGACCAATGGCAAAGTAGGGGGTGAAAGGGAAAATTAGCCTGTACTCAGCTAATTGGCTGTGGGGTTTTTTTTTAGACTTCGCCCAGTAGAAACTGAACAACGAGCTCACATCTGGGGGCTTTTTCAGAGCTTGCTGCAGACTTATAACCAGCTGCGTGAGGAAGACCAGAGTTTTGCTGTAGAGGTAAAGTAGAGTGGGGTTGTTGAAATGCTTGTGAGATGCATCATTTTAAGAATGGAGATGGGATGAAGGTATTTATCCTACATTTGTTTAGAGGAATAGAAATGTATTTTATGCACAATAGGGGAATTTGAAGGCCCTCAAGCTCCAGAGGTAGGAGTGGAGAGGGTTTAGAAATATAAATGTCCCTCTGTTCATCTTTATCAGGCTGTAGAGCGGCTGATCCATCCACAGCTGTGTGAACAATGTATTGAATTCTTGGAGCGCCAAGTTGTACAGTACATCAATAGCAACACTGAACGTGCTGGACATGAAGTAGTGCATGCTTTCCTGCTCATACACACTAAACTACTTGCTTTTTACTCCAGGTAAAATCCTAGTTCTCTTCGGTCATCTTCTGCCTAATGCAGGTGCCACTTTCCCCAACAAAATATTCAATGCTTCCCACTATCTGGGCTTCCTCCTTTGATACTTCCCATTGTCTGGGCCTCCAATTTGCTTTCTCTGTCCCTTTGGGAAGTTAGTATATGGCTTCCCTAAGAATTATATTCTTTTTCTCGGGGGCACTTTGTTTCCAGCCGGAATGCCAGCTCTCCGCGACCAGCTGACTTGCTCACTCTGCTCCTGATTGTGCAGGATCTATATCCCAGCTCTTTTAAGGACCAGCCTGTTCCTGAAGTGCTTGGCCAGGTAAAGAAATAACTATTTCATATAAAGGGAATAAGAATCTCTTGGTCTAGCACCCTGTTCTTCCCTCCCTCTGTCTGAGAATCCCTTTGACAACTGTTTTGGGATGGAATGTCAAAGTAGAATTAGATAGAAACAGAATTCTGTGATAGGGATCTTGAATGAGCCTAGGTGGCGCAGTGGTTAGAGTGTTGAACTGCAGGCCACTTCTGCTGATTCAATCTAGCGGTTCAAATC
>JANHFL010003398.1:47460-58372 GCA_032468155.1 Oxyrhabdium leporinum | reverse complement strand
TCTGGCTGCAGGCATGCAATTGTGAGGGGAGGCTTTTCCAAGGCCGGTCATAGAGGGAAACAGATTTTGGGGGGTTGCACACATGGAGTGCTGGGGAAATTGGTGCGAGAGGGGAGCACGGGCTGACTGGGCGGGGAAGAAGTACCGGACAATTGGCTGATGTTCAGCTGCAGCCAGAGCTGGGCTTGGAAGAGCAGCAGACGGACTTCAGGGCAAACAATCTACTCCTCAAGCTCCCAATTCCCGAACCAGCGAGCTGGAAGAGAGATTCATTGTCGTGCTGGTGGGTACGTACGGACCAAGTAGGCTTTTTGCTTCCCCCCCCCAATCCCGATCCAGCGTGGCGCAGACAACCCAACTCCAAAACGGGGCATTTTCATTGGCCCTTCTCTTTCCCCCCCCAACCTCCTTTTGCCAGCATTCAGCAGGCAGTCACGATCTTTAGATGGGCTTTTATTTTGTCAGTCCAAGGACAGCGGGGGGGGGGGGCTGGGGGAGATACGTAGGATATCGCCCTGTCTCTGCAGTATCGGTCATGTGACTGAGTGGGTGTAGCCAACTCAATCTCACTCACAGCAAGGTGCCACCTTGCCGTGAGTAACATCGAGTTGGCCATGCCCACTCAGTCACATAACATCCCCCGCCAAGCCAAGCCAAGCCACGCCCACCAAGCCGCACCCATAGAACCAGTGGTAAAAATATTTAGATTCCGCCACTGTGTAACACATTGGTTCTTTGTCCAGCTAACTTGGATAAGTAACCTTCCAAACTGAATGTTATTAGAACATGGATTTATCCAAGGGGAGCCACCTGTTTAAGCTGGTTAGAGGTTCTAGGCCATGGAAGCAGTGAAAAGGAGTAAATTCTCTTGGGTGCATTACAGGTATCCTCGGCTTACAATTTTTCACTTAGTGACCATTCAAAGTTACAACAGCACTGAAAAAAGTGACTTATGACCATTTTTCACACAACCATTGTAGCATCTCAAAGGTCATGTGATCAAAATTTGGATTCTTGGCAACTGGCTCATATGTATGACAACTGTAGCGTCCAGGGTCCTGTGATCACCTTTTGTGACCTTCTGACAAGTGAAATCAATGGGGAAGCCAGATTCGCTTTACCACTAACTTAACAGTTACAGTGATTCACTTAACAATTGTGGCAAGAAAGGTTGTAAAATGGGGCAAAATTTATTGAATAACTCTCGCTCAGCAAAGGAAAAATTGTGGCCATAAGTTAAGGACTACCTGTATTATTTTTTATTATTTTGTTTTGCATGCAGTTTTGAAAATGTAGTCATTTTAATATACAATCACAGCATTTGTTACTTAAAAGAATTATTCTTTTAAGTATACCAACTTTTAGGTATATCAACTCTGAATAGATAGGAACAAAACAGTTAATAAATGCGCTAGAATGGCAAAATTGACTAATTAGGTATACGTAAAGGAAACAGAGTGCAATCATATTTGTGGAAAATTGTAGTCTCTGTTGAATTTTGAAATGACAAGCACAGTGACAGGGTATATTTAATGCATTCGAGATGTTATGTGTCAGATCTGAAGTATTTAAATTTAAAATGAAAGACTCAATTGTCCTATTGACACTAGAACAAAGTTTGCTTAGGTAAGGCTGGTTAGGAAAAAATTGCTAGAATTTTCTTTCCATTACAGAAATAGAAACATGTTAATTTTTGGAGGAGTTATGAAAATAGGGAATATAAACACAAGGCAATGCTTTGCAAACAGAGCAACCACCAGGAAACAAATGTAGCTTAACTTTCTAGTCTGAATTCATCATAGGTTTTCAGTTTCACAGTTCCATGAGTAAAAGCTGTGTATTCAAGTCGAGTCCAAATCTCAGTCTTTCTGCTGGTGGGTTAGTATGATAGTGGAATTCAAATTCCAACAGCTTTGATTTCATACATTCTCTTAAATCTCCCTGTATTTAATAAAAGCTGTAGTTTTTTCCTTATCTTCTTTTACCCAAACAAATAATGCTTTGATTATATAAATAATGTATATAAAGAAAAAATAGCTTACTACTATTACTGGTTTTCTACTACTGGAAAACTGTCTTAGGCAATAATTTTCCATTTTTATGCAAACTCTGTGAATTAAACATAGAAACAAAACATCTTGAAGGCAGTTTATCAGCCCTGTTCACATATATGGAACAGCTCAACTCTAAATGGTCAGTAAAATCTGATCCCTTGTTCTCATTCTACTTAATTGAAAAAAATACATTGGCTAATTTAAAAAGACATTGTAAAATAATTGTATTTTCTTTAGTCGGTTATCAGGCTTTTCCAGTAGCTAGCTTGATTTGGCTCAATGTCGCTCTCCAAACATGTCACTTGCCATGTTTTATGAGTGTACAAATCTGACAATTTGTGATAATAATTTGAGAACGCTAGTATAATCCACACATTCAAGCAAATTGACTCAGCATGTTTTCCCAATTAGTGTACAAGCAATACTGTAATGGCCATTATTTTATGTTTTTTGGATGCAAGCCTATGAATGATGGGAGTGTCAGCCTTTTCAGGAAGTGATAAACATCAAAAGGGGATGAGTTTATACTTTCCTTTTCATTTCAGTGTAGAGAGCTAAAGAGTTAGCTCTTCAGAGCTATCGACAAGTAATTGTGAGTCTCAGTGGGGTTGAACGCAGCTTCTTGTACAAGATTTCCCAAAACTGCATCGCTGCTACTAAGTTTTTAATATTTTTCTCCCCAGTACCTGTGTATTAATAAGTAGTTCTAATGGCGATCATAGGGGAACTAAGAATTAAATTTATAGATTAATGATAGGGAGAGGGAGAAAACCCGAGTAGCTTTGAAGTAATATAATAAAACAGGAGAGATGATAGCTAAGCAAAAAGGATTACATTGAAGGGTTCTTGGTGCTGTCTGAGCCTGTTTGTTTTCTTGCAGATGTTTCATTAGTCTTGCAGTGATGATGGTACCTAATTTGGATAATGAAACATCTGCAAGAAAACAACCAAGCTCAGAAAGCACCATGGACCCCCTCATTTCAGCTATGAGCTACAAATATTCTCCTTTATTATTTTCTATGTACATTTCAAGAAGGAAGGGCTGAGTGTCCAGGATACACATTGCCAACTTTATCTTGAGAAAACAAACTCTGTGTGGCCAATGCAAATTAAGAAAATTGGTACTATCTAATATGGCTTGGACAAATAGAATCATTTGTATCATTGTCCTAGTACAGGGGTATCAAACTCAAGGCCCACGGGATGCTTAGATGTCGCCCGTGGGGCTGCCCTGGAAACAGCAAAGGACAAGCCCATGGTGCCTCTGCCGTGGTGCCCGTGCCCCCATTTTCATCCTGGATGGCCTCCTGCAGCCCTCTGCCAGCAAAAATGGAGCTGGGGGGGGGAGCACCAGAGACAATGGATTCCCCCAGCCCTGCCCAGGTCATCACAGGTGCCCCTGATATAAGTGATGTCGAGCTGGCCACGGCCACGGCCACCCCAGCCATGCCCCCCCCTCGAGGTCACAACCCTGATGCGACCCTCAATGAAATGGTGTTTGACACCCCTGTCCTAGTAGGTGCCTCCCATAAAGAAAAAGAGAGAAAAAAGAGATTTTGGTCAGCTCACTCCCCCCCCCACCAATGGTTCCCTCATGCTAGTCTTCTTATGCTGTTACAGAAGGTCCTCTAAGACTGGAGCGCAGGGACAACAGGATGATTGTTGGTCATTGGTTGTCTTAAGATAAGTGGATAACTAAGAGTAGGATAACACCCATTTTGTCCAGTTGGGATTTCTTTGCTCATCTGCAAACGATGTCTCCAGTCAGTTCTCAAGGAGATAAAAAGCTGCTTTGGGTTTTCAAGGTTCAAACAAATCACTTCCTCAAAGCTGCTCATGAAGCAAAGTGTCTTTCTTGTTTTGGAGTGCCTGTCTGTGCAACTGAGTTACAATACTATCCAACTGTTCTCTTATTGGTGGAAAACCTTACGGACACAAACATTATTTTCTCCATTGCTGACACGTATCCTTAATCTGCCCGCTGAGGTAGTGGTGATATTATAATAGATTTTACTTACCTTGAAGTTCCCTTAAATTACGTTAGAATAAATGGAAAATACTAGCATAGCAAATAATCATTTAATGATATCTCAGTCATTGGCTGGGGACAAGTGGAAAGCAACATCATAGGGACACAGCGTATATGTTACAAGATGCATAGCAACAGCTTATAAGCAGTGTTTTTTTTTTTAAAGAAAAGAAAATGTGCACTGAACCCTTAGAGACATACAATTTTACTTAGAGATAAAGATTTTTTTGAGGATAAAAACTGGACACTTAATGGGAGTCGTTCTCTTCCTCCATGGATCCATTTAGTTTCCCTAGAGCTTTGATTTATTGTTCACACTAAACAGATATATTCGTCCTTTTTGAAGGGGAAGGTAAGATTTTGCCAGTAGTAAAAACTGTGTTCTTTAAAAAGAGACGCATCTCTCTGCATGTTTTCTTGTTTTGTAATATTTGTTCAGGGAAAGTGATTATTTTCAATCTCCCCGCACAGAATGGCTACAGTATACAAGATCCCAGACTAGCTGCAGAGTAGATAGGCAATGAAGAGAACCCAGATTTCAAGTACTTTGTCAAACAGCCCATGGAGAATATCAGGGCAATAAAAATGTAGCCACCTTATCCTTTTGCCATTCTCCATGGCTACCGCTTAGGTGCAATTTTATGGCTATCTTGGCTTCCAGGCTGCAAATGCTATAGCAATTCCTTTGTTATTATCTTGTAATGTTAGTAAAAGTGTTTTGGAAGATTGGGAATACTACCTGGGCAAAACGGAGCTAGCCCTCTAAGTAACATTTCCTCATTTATGAGTACAGTATCTTTTTTCCTCAGAAAGATATGAAAGCTTCAGCTGTGAGGTTTCCAGATATGAATCCCTGCGCCCTTCAGGTTCAGTTCACAAGAAATGTAAAGTTTGTCTTTTTAAGAGCTTGGACAATCATTTGTGTATAACGGACTGACAGGACTGCTTCAAAAATTAATATTTTAAACTATAAAAATACAAGATAGGAAATGGGTGAAAAAACATATTTGGAAGCGCTTTGATTGTAAGAGAAAGGAGTGTTTCTGAGACTTATTATTGACTGCATACTTGGGCTAAACCACGGCAGAGATTAAATGGAAAGGAAAGGAGGTGAGGCTAGAGGTGTCTGACTCACACAATTATTTCACCACAAGCAGTTGCTGCAGTGCTGGACTCAAACTTAGAAGAAATACCTGCTAGGATTTCAATCCATCTCAAGATGATTATAACTTGGGGGATGGACTTGTATCATTTATTCATTTATTTTGAACCTCTTTTAGGCCTGGTTTTGCTTCCTGGTTATCCTGAGAAAGTGATGAAAGTCATTCGTTCAGTTATGATAGGACTCTTTAGGGGGTTTTCATAATTGGTTAGTTCTTTGGGGAATTGCCGCAAGATTTGCATCAGCCAGGATGTTTTGAAGCTCAGTGATTCTGTAATGGAAACTTTCAAATTATTGGGGAAGATTATATACGCAACTGATTTTATAGTAAGAAGTGGCTGTACCATGTAACACACAAACAGATGCCAGAAAGGTAAAAGGCCAGTGGCACAAACTTTAATAATTCCGGTACAGATGATTTCCAGGTGTGTTAATTTCTGTCTCACTTCCAAAATGACATTCTTGCTTTTCAACCAGTATTAAACATATACTGTAAAGCGAATTCTTTGCTGTTTCAGTAAATGTCATTAAATGAAATCATTAGGAATGCAAACTTTCTAACAGATGTCTTGAGCAGTTACCAAATGTGCAGGAAAGCAATATTTTCCCACTTGTGCGATTCTGTGGGCACTTCTATATCAGCTTGACCGGCAATTGATCTTCACTTATGCTGAATACATTTATCATTAAATAGGTCAACATTACAGGTAAAGAGACAGCAGTTTCAAGCAAACCATTCCTCTCTCCACAAATAACCCCCTGAAGTGATAAATCGCTAATAGACAGTTCAGAAAGAGTAATAATTGCAAAGCTGGTCATAAGTCATGAATGTTCATAAACAGTTCAAGATTGTCCATAAACAGTTCAAAAACAACCGATTTTAGTTCTATGAGTATACAAATCGTAAGCACTTGAGTGAGCCACTGATGATTAACAAGCAAAGGTTCATAATGTCCTTGTGGCTCAAGCCCACTGATGAAGTCCACTGCCTGACAGATCATACAACATTCTCTGCTTTGAAATGATAACAGGCAGGTGGTGGATTGGAGTGGAAGAATTGGCACAGTGTAGAAGGTTTTCAACACAACCAGTAGGATCATACTTGACGATCTTAAAGTCCCAGGATTTTTTTCAGCCTGTCATCAGAAACCACTGAAACACTGAGGATCCACAGCTGATCCACCACCGTTAAATCTGGTTTGATGAACAATGCCCCAGATGGGATGATGGCAGGAATGGATGCTGACACATCACAGAAGTTGCTCCAGATGGCAAAGAACACAATTGTGTCACGCACATCTCATATTATAGGTGACTTCGCAGACTTGCAGATATGATAAAGTGTTTTGGGGCACTGTAGGCACCTCTACAGAACTTATCAACAACTTGACGAGAAGTGCCCCACACAATGAAACAGATTTGGTGGAGAGTAAATCACCCTTCAACTGGATACCCTGCAAGTACAATTGAGCAAACATCCGGGAGGAGCACAACAGTTAATGACTGGTTATGTCAGTGTTGATGATTAAGTGAGTAAATTCTTTTACTAGGTCCATGCTTCTACTTTAGCGGTAATAGCAACAGAGTTCAGTTTACATGGCTTGTTGATCCATCTCTCGAGGGAGCAAAAAGCATCATGGTGCTTCACAACATCAACCAGGGATTGGATGCAATCTTCTCAAACCAGGCCTTCTGCAAAAGTGGAATGGAGGTGGAGAAACAGGGAACCCTCAAACCTCCAAGTTTGACATGGGAATGGAAGTAAGCCAGGAGAGTATCCTTTGGTAATTGTAGCCAGAATCTCACCTCTGAACAAACCAGACAGTCCAGCTTCTTCAGGGTGTTACAGTGAGCATGGCCAAGAATGAGTTCAAGAATAAATTTGGGCACTAGGTAGGTTTTCAGCACCTTAAGATACTGGTGGGGCTTAAATGGTGCCTTAGATAGTTCTTATAACATAATGTCCATTGTGTTGGTTAGGGATGACTCAGCCCTTCCACTTAAACTGGAGGCCTTGAGTCATCAGGCTCTAAGGGGCAGATATAATTGACTATATATTGATAGGAAGTTGGTGGCAGGGCCACATATTTGTACTTCCCACCTTTGGCGATGAGATCAAAGGACTTCTTCATGTTCAGCAACATATGAGCCAAGTGGAGAGCTCTGGACAAACAACGATGCTTTTCCTGCAACCTGGTGGATTTCTCCATCAGAAGGACTAGGTCATCAGCATAGGCTAGATCAGGGTTGTCAAACTCCTGGCCTGTGGGCCAGATGCGTCATGCACAGGCCACGCCCACACCCGGTTTAGTGAAGGGGAAAATAGTCCCGACACATCACGTGACGCCACCATGATGATGTGAGTTTGAAACCCCTGGGCTAAATTGTTGATTCATTGGCTATCCAAGTAGAACCTGGTTTCAGGTAATGAAGCTCACATGATAGTAATAGTACTTTCATTTCACAGTGCTTTACAGCCCTCTCTAAGCAGTTTACAGAGTCAACGTATTGCCCCCCCAACAATCTGGGTCCTCATTTTACACAACCTTGGAAAGATGGAAGGCTGAGTCAACCTTGAGCCAGTGAGAATCAAACTACCGAACTGCTGGTAGCTGGCAGTCAGCTGAAGTAGCCTGCAGTACTGGACTCTAACCATTGTGCCACCATCTTGATGACCAAGATGAAGAGGAGTGGGTCAGGGGATCACCTTGACAAACACCCCTTCTTGTCTGGTGGAAGTCTCTGCAAGCCACACTGAGGAAAAACTGGTACAGGTACTCCAGATATGAGATCAGAGGAGGGGATAGACCCACAGCCGAGGCATCATGAAAGAGGGTCTGATGACATACAATATTAAAGACCTTGGTCTCTTTGTGTCCCTTCAGAATCAGCATCAAGTCCTAATTTTCCCATCTTGGTTGGTGTTTGAGAGCTGAGGGTTCCCCCCCTCTTCCCGGTTTTCATTGATTTATCTGAGATCAAGGAAAAACTGGTCAGTCTCTGCAGTACTGCAGAATTTGCAGTGATTCATTTTACCCACCAGGCTAGGGGTGGGCAACTACAGCAAATTTCATGACCTGTGGACTTCAACTCCCAGAATTCACCTCACTTCCTGGCTCTGAGTGTCAGCATTCTGTTTCTGTCTCCAGGCCTTATCTCAAATGTAGCACCCTCCTACTCATGCAATCATGGTTAATGGCATTGAGAAAAGTGCTCAACTGCGAAAGTGCCAACTTGCTATCCTTTCACCTTCGCACCATGCAAAAGGATTTGAATGCAGGAAGAAAAGCTGCTCCTCAGCTGGAAGAGCATTTGCTCATAGCAACCACTGGTTGCAAAGGATTAGACAAATGCACGAGATTGAAACCATGAATGCGTGGAAGAGGGATTCTAAGAGCTGTTGGGTTTCACTTTCTGTGATAGTTGGGGTGAGGCAGAACACTGATTTGGTGATGGTTTTGTTCACTCTTCTTTTGGTCAAGGGGTGGGCGGGGAGGAAGGACACTCCTTGGTTCGTGGTACTCTTGCTTGTTCTCAGCATTTTGGGGCTCACAGACATCAAAATTATTGCAAATCAGTACCAAACAGACTGGGATGTAAAAAAAAAAGTTGGTGTTTTGGAAGTGCCTTACAGGTATTCAAATGTCTATGGAGATTCTCAATCGTTCAGGTTATGGTTATAACAAAGATGCTTTTCACAAGACAGTTGGATTTTCTTGGGGTTTTTTTTCCTTAAAAACATTTTACTTCTCATCCAAGAAGCTTCTTCAGTTCTACCTGTGCCTCACAAGGACTTATAACCATTCATTTAGTTACTACAGCACTGAAGTAATTAATACAGCACTGAAAATAGTGATTTCCAACTGTTTTTCACACTTCAGACTGTTGCAGGCATCCCCATGGTCACATGATCAAAATTTGGACACTTAGCAACTGGCATGTATTTATCACAGTTGCCGTGTCCCAGGGTCATGTGTTCATCCTTTGCAACTTTCTGACATGCAAAATTAACGGGGAAGCCAGATTCACTTAACAATCATGTTACTATGTTAATAACTGCAGTGATTCACTCAACAACTATGGCAAGGAAGGTCATAAAATGGGGCAAAACTCACTTAACAGCTGTCTTGCTTAGCAACAGAAATTTTGGGCTCAATTGTGGCCATAAACTGAGGACTAACTGCATTTGAGGAAATAATGCAGCCTTGGCACTCCTCTATTTTTTGCTCTACAGATTGGGAAGAGTTTTCTTTTTTGATTGAATCTGCTTTTGCAAAAGAGGTGCTGTTTTTTGGCTTTTTCGCTAGGCTTTTAAATGTTGATGTGTTATTGTTCAAGCATGGTTTAAGAGAAAAAGGCTAGCCCTTTCAAACACTTTGATTGTGCTACATCCAACTACTGAGGCATTGTGAATCAAGCTGCCTATGGATTGAATCAGAGCATTGAAAGCTGCACCTTGGCAGCTTTCGTATTTATTACTCTTAAGTATTCTACTTTAGGTGCAACCACAGGCTAACTAAATTAAAATTCTTTTGTTAAAACAGAATGTGGAGGTTTAAAAAAAAATGTTTGGGCAAACTACCTTTGAGCTTTTTTTTGGAGGGTGGGGTGGAATTTGCATGAGCCTGTAGTGGGACAGGTGTGAAAGGAATTCCTGATGAATTGGACTATTATATCACACCCCCATATTTGTGTAAATACAAAATATAGAAACAAAGCAGGAAAACTTAGTCATGTGAATCTGCTCTTAATTAGAAGTTAACTTCCACCTCTGGCAGCCACATTCCAGGAGGCTCTAGCTCAGTTTTATAAATGGTTTGCGGATCTGCAATTGCAGCATTTTTTAAAAAATAAATTGCTCCCCCATGAATTTTCTGAAATGGACACCTCATCAGTATGAGCAGTGCATCTTTTTGCATTTACTTCTGCTTCCAAGGATGTTTATGCTGACATGGGAGAAAATATAATGTCCCCTTCCCCCACCCACCCCAAAAAACAGGTGATGGCAAGGCATAAATATTACTCCAGGACGCCTTCCCTGTTTGTTAAAGTTGTACAGCATGTCAAATTCGTAGCTGACTAATGTGCTATGAAATTTAGCTTTAACCTCTGCTCAGCACAAAGATACCTCAGCTTTTCTAAGATTCTCAAAATAGTACAGTAAATAAACAGCCGAGACATTATTTTACATTTCCCACTTCCAAAAAAGGAAAACGGCAACCAAGTTTCCTCAGTGTGTTGAGCGCTCTTCTACGTAGAATCTTCCGCCCAGGCCAGAAACAATTCCAGATTGAGGTTTCTTATTATTCAGCAAATGATGAGATCCTCATTTTGCTGTGGTGTGTCTAAATTAGCAGAAAAGGTAATGTTTATTTTTATCTTACAAAACAGACATTCTACAGAACTTGCTTTATCTGCCCTGGCCTGCAGCTAAAAATGACTTCCCACACCTGTCTTAAATTTATTAAGATTGTATTACTGCAGGGGTTTCTTTTTCTGGTCAGTTCTGTTTTTTTAAAAACCCTTTTTCTGCTTTTAAGTCTGACCTTTTTTCTCTACATGGCAGCCCTTTATTTTTTTTTTCCAATAATTTTTTTTTTTCCAGAACAATTCTTTCATAACACGATGCGTCAAACTGGGTACAAACATTTAACAAACACAATCAAA
>JANHFL010003397.1:79678-97104 GCA_032468155.1 Oxyrhabdium leporinum | reverse complement strand
TTGCCAGCCAAAACCGGGCACGGGGACCCTAACCCAACCGGCCCATGCCCCATTTTGGCCGGCAGGGTCCCAACTCCCCTTCCCCCCCCCCCCCCGGCTGGCCCACGGAGGTAAAGTACAATGCTGATCTGACCTTCGAAGAAATGCATTTTGACACCGCTGGTCTACAGGGAATCTTTTGACACAAATCTCAAAGTGCTTTATATAAAATCATTTTTTCTTAAATCTTGATATACAAACTCAAATAGATTTAGCTAATTTTAGATCATAAGTCTCCAGTCTGAGTATATTTACTTAGACTTCATATTTTAAGGTTGTTGTACAACTATTATCATTTTGCAGCTGTCACAGCTTGGAGGGATTGCTATAAAAATAACATAAAACATCAGAGGTACAACTAATAAGAAATCTGCAAATTTTCAGGATTAAGGTAGAATTTCAGCTTTTGGAATAAAGAAGAAAAAAAATGTCTTTCTCATTATTTAGGTACGTACTACTTTTCAAAGTGCAACTTCTGTGCAAATCGCACAGATCACAAACACGGGGAAAAAAACATTATAGTATTTCATGTCACATGGTGAATGAAAGAGTCTCTAAATTTTTTTTTGCTCAATTGGCACTGGTGTCAGAAGATTGAGAGAAGAGCAAACGGCAGACATAAAACATATAACGTGGAACATCCAGCAATAGAGATAGAATTATTTTTGGTATCTATTATAACAGCATTTTCTAAATAAACATCCAGAGTCATAGTTGCTGTGATGCCACAAACTTTATTAAAACTTTCTGTTTTTGAGATAAATAGTGATAAGTCTTAAGTAATGGAATGGAAGTCCTTCCAATATATTAATTTTGCTTTTCCAAAACACAGGAATGAAAGTTTTAGAAAACAAAAATTACATAGCAATAGCAATAGCACTTACACTTATACACTACCCCATAGTGCTCTGCAGTACTCTCTGGGTGGTTTACAGTGTAAGCCTATTTTCCCCAACAACCTGGGTCCTTATTTTACCAACCTCAGAAGGATGGACGGCTGAGGCAACTTGAGCCCATCAGGACCGAACTCCAGACTATGGGCAAATCTGCCTGCAATACTACATTCTAACCACTGTACCACAAGGTTACTAATACTGTACAAATCAGGTTCAGTATATGAATATACTGATATGAAAAATGACATGATTCAATGACCATTCAGGATTTGATGACATTCTAGTCTATTTTGAGCAGATTGAAGATTCAGATCAAAACAAGTTTTGTCCAAAGGTCTTAATGAGGGAGCTTCGAAATGCTGCTTCATTCTTCTGGCAGAAAGGGATGAAAAAGAAACAGGGCTGGTAAGTACTTTAGAGGATATAAATAATGCTAGGTTTTAGCCATATACTTTCAAGAAGTTTAATAATAAATAAATTGTGGAAGTAATCCCCTGTACCTATTATAGGCCATGATAGAAAGGATGAGGAAACCACAATACAGACACCTCCAAATTGTCTAATGTCTGGAAAAAAAATAATTACAGAAAATTGGCTGAATAATATCTATTCCAGCTAAGTTTTAACTCTTCTAAAATATAAGCTCTTATATTTCTGAGATGCCATAATCTTATGCTTTACTTCCTTTCATCTCTGGGTTTTCTGAGGTATCATAAAGAGTTGGACATATTCAAGAAGGGCCCTATTAAATCAGACATTCATGAGGTACAGGTTAACATTCACCAGCTTGATTTTCTTCTTCTTTGTGTAACTGAAAAAAAAGAAAGAAAAGAAAAGAAAAGAAAAGAAAAGAAAGAAGGAAGGAAGGAAGGAAGGAAGGAAATAAATAAATCTATTTTGTCCTTTGCAGATGATGTAGTTTTGTTAGGTTCTCTAGAATGACAGGAGCCTTGCATAATTGCTTGGCAAGGTTGGCTTTCCCCAGAAAGATCTCTTCATTACTGGTGGAATTGATTATGTCAAGGTTGTGGCTTGTTGGTGATTCTTGGTGTTAGTTAAATGAGGCAGTAGAAGCAGGGTGGAAGAATGAGTTAGAATTATATAAAGCTGAAGAAGTAACAGTGAAAGTGATATTTATATCCTAGGCCAGTTGTAAAAGTTTGGGCCAGTCCCTGAAAGTATTAATATGAGGCCATCCATTGTCACCAAGAGACTTAAATTTGCCAAATTATGCAGAATTTAAAAGTAAGACCAGGGTTATGACTTATCATTTGAGTAATAGCTTATGACTGGTCATATTAAACAATCTGAGAGCTAAGAAAGTAAATCACGCTAGGAGTAATGCTAGATTTTCCATCCCTAAATAGCTCCAAAGGGCAGAGACTTAATGAAATGATAAATCTCATTGGCTGGGCACTGAATCACCATCAGATTTGCAATACAGGAAGGTTTTGAGATATTTTGACTTCATGTAATTAGGTTGTTCCTTAAAGCAAGTCCCAATTTTGATTCATCATTCTGATTTACTCGGGTGATCTGATCAAAACGTTGTCAAATCAAATTATCTATCTGAAGCTTGACACAGACCTGTATGCCACCATTTCACTAGGAGCCCTGGTGGCTCAGTGGTTGGAATGTAGTATTGCAGGCTAACTCTGACCACAGTCTGGAGTTCGATCCTGATAGCTCAAGGTTGACTCAGCACTCCATCATTCTGAAGTTGGTAAAATTAGGACCCATTAGTCCCCCAAATAAGACTATGGGGAAGTATATAAGTCTAAGTGCTATTGCTATTTCATCTCCCATATCTTACCCTTGAGTTTATGTCCACACAGAAAGAAGAAATTGAAGACACCTTTATTTACTTATTAATAAAAGACAGCTAGTTTGGTGTAATGGTTAAGGCACTAGGCTAGAAACTAGTGAACATGAATTTTAGTCTCTTCTTATACATAAAGCAAGATGGGTGACCTTGGGCCAGGCACTTTTTCCTTCTTAGGAAGGAGGCAGTTGCAAATACTTCTGAAATCTTGCCAAGAAAACTACAGGGAAATGTGCAGGCACTTGAAGGAGTCAGCACTTACTTGAAGGCACAAAAATAAATGCAATTTATCTTTAAACCAGTACTTAAGCTCTGAATTCCATTTACTATATTTAGTATACACCTCCCTCAACCAAACCCAACCCCCCCATTTTTCCAAATAAGTGAGTTTGGTTTCTGGATTTTGGTTTTCTTCCAAATTAATTTCTATTTGAAAAGACACAAGTATTTAAGCTAAAGGAAGGTAGACATATTTCTTTTCTCTGTTTTACTATGTTATGCTCCTCAGTAACAGTGAAAATGTTTCACTTCAGAAATCAGGATATATTTGTCTGTATGGATATTCGAATTTATATAGGACTGCAGATCGGAATAATAATTCAAATGTAACTATAGTTTAGTTGCATTGTTTTCATTAAATACCAAATCTTGAACTGCATACTATTGTATTTTTATAGCAGCAAAATTGGTTCAGAATTCCAAATAAAGCCATTGCAGCTTAGTTTACCTGCACCTTTTTCACAAGTAGGAATGTATATACAAGTCTTTATTTGTCCTGAAGGAAATCAAGTCTTGTGTTATGCAATTTTCACCAGCAATTATTCAAAATGCCTTTTAGCATTATCTGGCAATTGTTGAAGTTGTATAAAAATCAGTTTCCAACCTATGCAACTCTCCAATTTCTCTCTCAAGCTTCTGCTATCCTACAGTGATTGATACTTGTGCCATGGAGTATATTTCTAACAGTAATAATGTTTCTTTGACTATAGATTTTTACCTGCTTATTTTATCCAGATAGGCAGATAAACTCTCTTAAGTACCCTGTCCATCTAGAGTTCTTTATTCCACTTCAGTACTATTAGGCAATCTGTTAAAAAATGTCAAACAAGAAGCCTTTCATTTGACATTTATCTCAACAGCCATAATATAGTTACAGATAAATGTCAGATGAAAATATAGAACTGTATAGTTAGAGTCCCCCTCAATGGGAAAAAAAAGCAAATACAAGGTTTTTTCTTTGATATTTAGGCAGTTTGAGAGGATAATGTCCAAGTGAGGTGCTGCTCTAACAAAGGTTAATAGCTAAAGAACAAAAACATAACAACTGAAGATGACGTTGTGTGTGGGCTTGTAAGCTTTTCATAATGCATAAGTATCGGCTATATTTTCTTCCTTCCTAGAAGTGCTATCATTCTAACAACTCTTAAAAACTGTGCTTCCCACCCACCCACCAGGTGGTTGTACATGACAGCTGCTTAAAATATTTTTTTTATTTCAATGACCTTATTGTTCCTTTAAGGAAATTTGTCAACAAAGTCCTTTTCATTTCACTTTCCTACTCTCATTTTGACCTGATTTTTTTTAATAAGGGGCTATATAAAAGAATCCTATACTTTGTACTATTGGTATATGACACTAGAAAACTTTCTACAAAGTGTAAAGGTACTTCAAACTATATTGGAAATGTGAAACAAAGAAGGGTCATTTTAACAAAATGAAATTTATTAGTGGGGGGAAAAAAGGTTTACCCTTAGGCAAGAATAACTAAATGCCCATGTAAAATAGATGGTACATGCCTCAATAGCAGTAACTGTGAGAAGGATCTAAGAATCCTAGTCAGCAATCACTTAAATATGAGCCTGCCATGTGCTATAGCTGCCAAAAAGGCCAATGCAGTCCTAGGCTGCATCAATCAATATCACATGAAGTACTACTACCACTTTATACTGTATTTGATCACACTTGCATGGTAACAATTTGGTCACCATGATCCAAAAATATGTTGAGACTCTAGAAAGAGTGCAGAGAAGAGCAATAATGATTATTAGGGGACTGGAAGTGAAAACACATGATGAATGGTTGCAGAAACTGAACATGTTTAGTCTAAAAAAGAAAAGGAGTAGGGTTTACTTGATATCAGTTTCCGATATGTGATAGCTTGCCACAGAGCACCAAAGGGCAGGACAAGAAGTAATGTTTGTAAACTTATAAAAGAGAAATCCAACCTAGAACTAAGGAGAATTTTCCTCACAATTAGAGCAATCAATCAGTGGAATGGCTTGCTTCCATCACTGGAGGTTTTTAAGAAAAGATTGGACAGACATTTGTCTGAAATGGTCTCCTGCTTGAGCAGAGGGCTGAAGTAAAAGAACTCCAATGTCCCTTCCAGCTCTGTTATTTTATTCTATTATACTTGGTGGACTAGTAAACAAGCTAGAAAATTTTGGGTTCAAATGCACACAGTGATACAAAGAATTTTAAAGATTTATATTCAACTTAAACCAGGACTTTTCTTATTGAGATTAATGGATAGACGAACCGGAAAAGACTGATGACCAACTATTTTTATACATGGTAACTGCAGCAAGATTATTATATCCACAAAGATGGAAAGACTCTAAAATACCCACAATGGAAGAATTATTGGTGAAGCAAAATTGACTTGGGTGGTTAGAGAAAAGACAACAACTACATTTATTGGTGACTAGAACGCTTTATGGACTCTTTTCTTTTTAAACTGAAAAAAAAAGAATTTGTAATTTATGGGTTTGCTGATCAGAAAGGAGAGCATATGGAGAGAAAAGATTCATTAAAACCTTAGAGAGGGGATAAAATATAAATGCATCAATATCTGCGTTCCTAATCATTGTCAGACATAGATTAGTGAAAATAATATAATTATAACTTCAACTTATATTATAATTTGAACTGCTTTGTTCTACTATGTTAGGAAGTTAGTTTCAGATCTCTAACTGCCATATTACATGGTTAATCTAAGATTTTCCTGATCAATTTTCTGTTCAAAACAATAAGGCAATAATGTTCTCATTTGTGAAAGTTTGCAAATTTACCAAGAGGATCAAACTATCTCAGGTGTGGTCTTCTCTCAGGACTATGAATTCAGTTGAATGTTGATTTTTCTAAAAACAGCCAGCATGAGTCACACATGAAGAACTGTAGT
Organism: Oxyrhabdium leporinum; assembly: GCA_032468155.1. Lineage (NCBI taxonomy): Eukaryota > Metazoa > Chordata > Lepidosauria > Squamata > Cyclocoridae > Oxyrhabdium > Oxyrhabdium leporinum. The sequence goes on along the minus strand of JANHFL010003397.1, from coordinate 91,166 downwards.
CGGATCTGTAAATATTTCCTAAAGAAAGAAAAGAAACAAAACTATCATTTATAAATTGTTTTATACTTATGGGACAATAACATTATAAATTCAGAAACAACAAAATAGGTCTAACCAACAGTTCTAATGAATACATTATAGAAAAAAATGTGTTTCAACTTTTTGTAGACTTTCAATTGTCTTGAGAATATTAAACAATGCTACAAAGCTAACTAATAGATTAGAGAATTTGGGCAATAGTAGCAATAGCTACTATATTGGCATTACTCTCAGTTTAACCTCAATTTACTACTATTGGCACTGCTATCAACTCAGCTAATACTTTTGCCATCAGTGACAAGAATGGTAGAGGATTTGGTCTGTAAGGTAGGTAGCAAACTTTTGTTTTCTTCCACTATATGTAGACTAATACAACATCTTCTGAATTGTAAAGAAAGTAGATATCCTCTACAAGCATGTTGAGATGTGTGAAATGAACAAACCAAGTGTTTATAACTGTGAGGGAAATAGGGTATTGATGTTGAACTTGTAAATGTAGATGAGGAAGCATATGATGTGTGAAGCATATGGCGATACATATGTATGAAGTTTAGCTGAGCATACGCATCACAAAACAGTGATGTGTGATGAAAAGTGGATGATGAGAGAGAAGGAGGTGCAAACTATGAAATAAATAAACCAAGGCAAACAAAATCTGGGAATCTCCCTTCATATACCTGCTAGTATTTCTGATTAAGCAAATATTTATCTAATTAGTACTGTTCATGAACTTCATGTCTCCCTTGGGTTTATTTTATTTGATTTTCACAGAGTATCTACTACCATCCTTATGGAATGGCTTCTATACATTAATATTACAGAAGAAAACTTATCATTTAACAATAGGTTATCATTTCTTGATAACACAGGGGAACACAGGGAAAAATATTTCATGACCATTATTATTTGTACTATTTGTTACTTTTCTGTGCTTATAACATTGATAAGGCTGCAAAGACTGTTAAAAATTGTTTTAAAAAAATCTGTCACCAAGAATGTTCTATACTTATGTTACAAATCTTGGAATTAATTGGGATCTTCTGATATATTCCAATAAACATGCACGTTATAAGATAAAAGGGCATACAATTCAGACCTTTTACAGGAGTAAGATCAGGAATAATTTATCCTCTTATACTTTCCCCTGAAGCAAGTCTTTTTAGATTTTGTTAGTGTTGTTTTTGATAACAGATGTGATAAACCTCAGAGGCTGACAATCCTACTACAGTACTCTTGAGAGACAATGCAAGCTAATAATGGAACAATATTGTTCTCTTAGAAAGACATGAGCAAACTATGAATTTTATTTATCAAACACAGCCAAATTCTGCAACTATCAGGGTCTTGTCAATGGAGGGTGTTTAGTATATACTGCATTATCAGAACAAATGCACATGTATTCATCATATGGCAAATGGATAGCTAGCCAGGTCTCCTTTTCAAAAAGCAATAGTTACCAAAAGAATGAAGAAAGTTTCATCCTAGTGTAATCAGATCTAAATTAGATCCTAAAAATGAATGCATTAAATTGTTGAGATTTATATAATCTAAAATTTTACCTCTTTTTTATAAATCCATTCTGAATAACCTTTAGGCAGATCTTGGTTGTGGGGGTGGAGGTATTAAGTTGCAAAGAGCTTAACACCAGTGGTCAAGAGAATAGCCATGGGTTCCTTGCCTCACTTTTATGAAGAAGGGTCCAAGATACCTGCAGTTTCACCTGCAGTTTAAACAAGTATATATTCCCTTCAGATAATTCAAGCAATAAAGAAAAGAATAATATTTTAAAGCGACATTGGTTATTATTAGCAAGTACTTTGCTGTTTACACTTTAATATTCCTTCCTTCCTTCCTTCCTTCCTTCCTACCTCCCTACCTCCCTACCTCCCTACCTCCCTACCTCCCTACCTCCCTGTCTTCCTGCCTCGTACAGTATGCTTTGATATTAAATATAACTAAAGAGATCCAGATAAATTATTCTAATTCTAATTTTTCTTCATTGGTTTTGTGAAAGCAAGTGCTGATTAAGTTATTTTAGCTTTACTTATTACATATACATTTGGAGTTCTGAAAAAGCCCTGAATTGCCTCTTAATTCCAGAGGCCCCAATCTAAAGCAATTTATCACTTTTTTACAATTTTGTTACAAAGTGTAAGGCTGCTTTTAGTCACCCGGATCCAATTATACTGCTTTTGTGCTGCACAATGTATAGCAGTTTCAGATAGCTACTTGCCACTATTGCTGTGAGTCTCTCTTCCCAACTACATTTGTTACAGAAACACATTTACTTGAACATAATTAATTGGTTGGGTTTTTAAAGCAGCACTGATGCTCCTGATAAAGATGAAATACAGAAGTGTAGATAAATGGTATCATCTTTACTACTCTGGAGTATATAATTAAGGAAACAGCTTAACTTGTTTGGCAATTATTTGTGCAGCCACTAGTCAAATAGATAAGGTGCTGTGGGCCAAGAACCCATTCATTCACAGATTATGTGGTGAGGTTGAACCACTCATCATCTTTTACTCCTTGTTTGAGGTTGCTTTGTTTCTTTATTTCCTTCTTTTTTTTAAGAGCATAAAATGAAAGGAGATGTGCTATATACACTGCTTTGAATTACCTTAGGAAAAACAGGATAAAATATAATGTAATAGATGTAATAAAATGAAAATTAAAAGTTGTTTTTAATTTTCATACTGCCATTAAGTCACTGACCATCTGTTCAGTTACTTGTAATGTTTTATATCAATAAAAACCTACATTTGAATTCCAAAAATATTCATATAGTTTTATCCAAAGCTATAAATATTGTCAATTCTGTATGCCTTTCTGATTTGGAAGGTACACAATTCTCAGGTGTTCTAGGATTGATGAAGATAGTTACAGGCAAGGAAACATTTATGATTCATATTACAGTTGAGAATGTCACTTAAATATCAGTTCCTGTGTATATTGAAAGTTATTTGATAATATGAAAATGTATACAGTATATACAAATGACATTATAGCTCAGTTTCAATTTCAACAAAGGCACATGCCCTTTTGGGGTTAAAACAACTGCTTTAGATTTTTTTTAAATCAATTGTTTAAAAATCAAATCAATTGTTTGATTTGCTTGAGAATTGAGAGTTTGAGAATTGGAACACATTTGGACAGCTTACAAGTGAAGAGAAATGAAGTATTGTTCAGTAGGCAATGAATCCTACCAAAATATGGATGAATTTCTAATTATGTGCCTATAAATTTTATTTTTAAAGCAAATTAGATTATATTGCCTCTAAATCTGGCCCATGTCAAAGGAATAGAGACAAAGGTTCACACCACAATAACTAGCATGCTTAAAATCAAATGAGTAAATATACTTAAGGGAAAGATAAAAGGGCAGAAAATTGAAGCATGAAGAAAATAACAACATCGGTACAATCCCGAAATGAATAAAAACCCTCACAAATTGTACTTTATAAAGAAAGTTGGGTAATGCATCTTGAACAAAGCCAAGCAGTGTTCGTTCATTTGGAACTGCATTAAAGTAACATTTTTTATTTACTAAGGAGGTAGAGCTTGGAAGTTCGGTAGAGTGATTCTCAGTTCTGAATCACTCAGGAGGATGCAAAAGCATTTCTATGTATCTATTTGCAATCCTGCTGATGAACATGTTATCGACAAAACAAAACTTTGGGTGTGGGTGCACTTGACAGCAAAAAGAAAATATTTTATTCTGAGTTCCTCAGACCCAATAGGAACTACAGGAACAGAATCTAACTCTTAGCCTCTTGACATTTTGCTGAAACTTCTTTAGGCCCTAAACTTCCTCTTTTATTTTTCCATTGTGATTGTTGCAGCCTGCGTAAGCCATGACTCCATGTATCCTTAGGACTCCTACAGACTGTTTATCTAGTGGGGTAGTTTCTTTCTATGGAAGTGCTGCTGAGGTACAAATAAAACCTTCTTGAATCATTTAGCAGCCAGGAAGCAGTATGGGTTTATTTTTAACACCACCATTCTGTTTTTAGTGAGAACACTTCATGCATTTAGTGTTGAATTTATTTAAGGTAAGTATAGCTATTAATAATATTATTCATTCTCTCAGGGCACAATTATCTAACCAAGCACACATATTTAGCGCTCATGCTGAGACAGTGCTGACATTGTAAAGGATTATCCCAAAGAGATGCTGAGTGTATTTTTTTTCGTTGTGTTTTGTTTCAATATTGCTAACTGCTGCAGTAAATATATATATATATATATATTACAATAAGCACAGATGACTTTTCCCACCAGTTATCTCCTATCTTCCCTTTTCCTTTCTTTTTCCCCAAGGTCATTTCTGATCTTGTCACCTTTTCTTCTAACACATGGTATTTATTATTGAGACAGTCAAAGACACATTTCTACTCTATCCAAAACAATTAATATTAAATGGTCACATAGGTGACTAGAGGTAAGACAAATGTTGCAGCTTCCTTTTTGTCTCGTCTTTAACATGATTCATTGTAGTGAACCATGAGGAAGAACAATACCGAACCACCAGGCGTTAGATTTAGATTTAGTGCACTGGGATATTATATCCCCGTCCCCAGATGACTTAGCCTAATTTCTTTTATATGCCACTGCTTTCCTGGGAGAAACATTCCTTATTTTCTCAAATCTAATAGATCTAATAGCAGGTTTCACAACTGCTTCTTACTAAAATTCTGAGTAATATATATCATTAATAAGAGAATAAGCCCAACTATATTAAATGTGACTTTAGAGATTATATAGGGCTAATAGGGTGAGAATTATATTGTCAATGTCATTCAGTATACTCCTTGCTAATGGCCCATGATTTTAATTCACAAATCCATTTATGACACTTGTACATAATATTCTAGGGGAAAAGCTGCCCCTTTGTGAATATGCATATATTTATATAAATATATATTTATTAAAAATTCAATTTCCAAAGTAATCTCAAGCTTTTCCCTTTTTTAAAAAAAGAAAGTTTCCAAATAATTATTAAGTGTGATTTCCCCCAAAATATTTTATGTGTGTGTATTTTGTGTGTGTGTATGTGTGTGTGTGCATGTGTGTGTCTTAGCTTCTATAAACTATGTTACAACATTCAGAGAATTGCAAAATCTGATGAACAGGTAAATTTATAGATCAACATAAGATGTATTTCAGATTTCAAATTTGCTATTGCACGTATTTCATAAAAAAAGAAAATTATTGAAGAATTCTTATGTATTTGTAATTGTGCTCGTAGAACTGAAAGCAACTTTTGGCCCTTTCTGTAGAAACTTATTTTGAGATGAAATTCCATGTCCAAATCCTTACAATCTGTGCTCACAACTCATTATCTCTTACTATACTTTGCCAAATTGTCAATTATAATTGCTCTTTCAACAAGGAAATTGTAGAACACATTGACACAGATACAATTATTCAAATGCCTAGAATATTACTACTGATTTTAGGCATGAGAAAAAAATAATTGTGTGAAGATAATCAGTTTGAGAACTTTGTCTTAAGCAGCTGTGAGCTGAAGTTGTGAAGATAACATAGTTCTGTGATGAAGTATGTCTATAAGTATAAAATCACTGCATAGAAAGGATCCTACTGAAATTAGACTTGTGAAGATTTTTATTTTATTTTTTTTCCTTTAAAATTGCAGTGCAAATTGTCTGAGCAAATATAATGGTTAACAAATATTAGGCCAAATTATTCAAACCAAAAGTCCTTCTTCCTCCAACTGGTAATAAATAAATCCTCTACTCCCTTTATGCATCAAGATCAAGTGCTCATTTAGATACTTCTGATATAGAGATTTCAATTTTCTGTAGGAGAGTGGAAAATAATAACATCTGGCAACTTGAGATTTGAAGACTGAATTCAAGGGTTGGAGAATTTCAAAGCAATTTATGGAGAAAAATTAGCTCAATACATTGCCTTAGAAAGTGAATTACACTGTCTCTTAGAGGACTTTATATAGATCTAAGCACCATTAAATGAAATGGAATTTATTTCTAAGGCAGTCTTCCTGTGATTGCATTGTGTAGAATAATGATCTCAAAATGGAACCCAAGGGTTAATCCAGAGGAAAGGAATTGTGGCCCTTTATGACTTGTGGACTTCAACTTCCAGAATTCCTGAGTCAGCATCAGAGTTGAAGTCCACAACTCATAAAAGGGCCATAGTTCCTCACCCCTGGGTTAATTATATCTTTCTGAAGAATTCCTTACCAATAGCATTAAAATAAACTGTGGTCAGAATCATCAGACATATTACATTAAACTTCTCACAATGAGCTCTTTAGCTTACCCTTTCTTTAGCATCATTTATTAGTTAGTGACAAGTAGCTTTGGTAGAAAAGAAAAAAAGTATAGATTTTTACTGTTTATTGTTGTTAAGCATTTCTTCATTACATAATTTTAATGTATTTCTTTGACACTTGTTTTCACCTGACTTTAGTGATGGAAGCAACTGAATGCTGTTTAACTTTCTTTTTTCACAGTGTAGAATTTTAGGAACTATTTGGGGTTGCTGCAAAGTAGCCTAAATAGATCATAAGACAAGCCATAATTATGCGGCAAAATGATATGTTGAAACTTATGTACATGATTTGGGTTTGATATCCCCAAAATATTAGTATGCTTAATAAAGTTGAAAAAGTGGTTCAGGATGACCATTTAAATTCTGAATTCAGGGGCTTCTAAATTCAGATGAACCTTGCGTCTAAAACATCATAAGCCACATACTACTTGAAAAAAAACCAAGTTTTACTTATAAATGTGACAATATTAAATAACAGCAGTAGCTCAAAAGACATTGGAAACTTTGTAAAGTAAACCAGAGATTACAGAATAAATCAGCAAATGTTTTTCCCAAATTGTTATAGCTGCAACTACACTGTTGTCAGCAGCTGGAAAAAAATAGACTTCTTTGATCTTCCAGCATTTAGTTTATAAATGGTTTTGAACTAATGCTGACTATAAAGTACCAGCATTTGGTGAGTATTCCCCAGGAGGGGAAAAATGATGATGATAAAGATGATGATGATAATGATGATGATATTTGTATCTCATCTTTATTTTATACAACTCAAAGCAGCATACGTAATAGTCTCACCTCTTATTTTTCCCATGCTGTAAGTAGGATTGAGCTAAGAGAAAGAAATGGCCAGCTTATATGGCAACAGGAAGGCTAGAACTCTCCCAGTTTCTAAATCAGCATTTTAATGATCACACATAATTTTACAGTAGAGTTAAAACCGAAAGATGCATGGTCTTTTGTAGATTACCATGTAGTATAAGCTTTTCAAGTGGATGGCCATTTCTGCTAGAAAGATAAAAATTATTACAGGTACACACTTTTGCTATTTCTTGCCCACCATTTTGAGGCACATTAGAAAAAGAATATGTCAATCTTAGACAATTTAAAATCTCTGTGTGTGTGTGTGTGTGTGTACGTGGGCATGCATGAAGAAACCTCTAAAAAAAACCACCTTCTCTCAAACCCAATAAAAATAGTCCCAGCTAGTCCTATGTGATACATTTCCCACTTTGTACCATAACCCTCCGTACTTTATCAATTTCTATTCCTAAACAGAAAAGACGAACAATTGCTGATAAACTGTCAAAAACAAAAATTATGATCTGTGGTAAAAAAAAACCCTAGAATTAGTAGTTGGTCTATTAATGGAACAACTTAGATACTTTAACTATTTGGAAATCTCCTTCCAGCATCTGGGCATAGAGATGCACATCTGGTTTATGTATCCCAGATCACCCAGAAGAGTACTTTGACTATTTTGTCTTTTTATTTCTCTAAAGATAGTCATTATAAGAGACAAAATATAATGGCACAGCTATTGTATAGTGCACAATTAGGACATTACTATAACTTAGCTTCAGCAGAGAGGGTAGAGAGTTTTTAAGTGCAATTATGTAAGTCCCTCAATGTATGTTCAACACAACTTTAAGATTAGAACTGGGAATTAGAAGGAGAGAGGCCTCAATCTGGATCATTATTTTTAATTACTGTCTGAAATTATGGTTTATCCCAACAGGGCTAAATTCTCTGATAATCAAGGATAGTTGCTATCCTCATAGAAGATCCCTCTTAGAGAAAAATGGACTCTCTATGACTTCTCTTGTGAGACATTAAAAGGGATGAGATATGACTAAGCAGAAAAACTACTGAAGGAAATAATTTAAAACATAGGATGGCAACAAGATGTTAGAATACGATCAAGACAATGTAAGTCTTTACTACAACAGCAGCTGACCATGACCAATCCTTGAATAAATTGCAAACATTGTAGACCATTTTCTCCAGCAAAACTGAATGCATCATGAACTTTTGCTGTCATCGATGGCAGATATCAATAAATTTGCCACCATGAAACCCTCTGTCTGTCTGATTCCCAAGCTACAAAGAATGTGGGATATGTCCCACAATATTGTAATTTTTAAAGGGACTTACGTGCATACCATGTTAGTTAAACTCCCCACAAAAGAACTGCAGGTAGTTCATGATGATTGATAAATCTCCTTTCACCTAGCAGACCATAGGGCCATGCTGCCCATAATGTAACAAACATAATTTGTTTTTCATAGTAGCTATGAGAAACAAATAGCAACAAATGACATGCAATTTGATAAAATCTGATTTTATTAAAAAATGTTTTCCTTTCCTTTCCTTTCCTGCCCTGCCCTGCCCTGCCCGGCCCTGCCCGGCCCTGCCCTTATTTTATTTTGCTTTTTGGAGCTTCCCTTACTATTGCATTTGTGAATTGTGAAGGATCTTGAATCTATAGGCTATTTAGGATAAAACTAGCTTGTTTGCTTACTTCTCACATCTTTTTTTTTGGGGGGTGGGGAGTGAAAACTGCATTACACAATCCCTAAGAGGGTAAGTTAACTTATGGGGCATGGGAGCAATTATAAGATAAATGTCCTTGGGGATTTTTTTTTTCTTGTATTAAGATCCTGATACAGAAAGCTACAATTTCAAAAGATAAAATAAAGTGAAGCTATATCAATTCCTTGCTTAATTGGCTTAGTTTAAAACAGTTATTCCAGATACAGAGGCAACTTTGATGAGAAACAACAGTTTTTTTAAGCAGTCAAAGAGGCAAAAGGGGGAGTTAAACGGAAAGAGAAGACAGATTAAAGTTAACTAATTAATTAACTATTCCCGCAATTTATATTCAATTCTAAACAAACTCTGATATTATAAACAATATAAAAATAAGATTAAAAACAACATGCATCTCTTATTCCAGTGTCCATAGTAAACATTCTTGTTCACTGACATGGCAAGGAAATAGTCATAAAGACAGCCATTGCCTATTGCAAGAAGATGAGTAGCCATCAAACTCCAAAGTCTAGAATGTCTTTCAAATATAGTTTATCTACTGTAAAAGTCTGTGAAGCTCTGAAACACACACACATGCACAAACACACACACATACACAAACTAACCTCATGTGTTTTCCTTTTAAGGAAGATCTAATATTTCTGTCAATTTTCATGGTAGTGGTATTCACTGTAACAATGTGCTTTCTAACAGAACTTGGCAGAGCTTAATGGAGAGAAAGATTACTTATTACATTGAACAGTTTTATTACAGCAACTTAAATTACCTTTGATAGATTTTTTTCATGCTTGACTTGAACCCAAATAACCACAATGATTTGATATCTTTACATTAAAGAGACATAATATTGGTAAAATGATAACATGTAGCATGAAAGAACTTTTGTACTACAAAAGAAAAATTATTCCTAATATAGTATAGCTGTTCAAGCTTTCTGCTATGTTAGCAATTCGGAATTTATTTTGCTTGGACCCCAAGAGAAACTGTGAAATACATTTTTAACAATATAATTATATACAGTGTATACGTATATTATAGAACAAGGTTCCAAGTAGTTTTGCCGGTTGAGTTCTAATTAGCTGAAATAATTTGCAACTATAGTATATCTATTTCTTCCAGTAATAACTGACTTTAAGAATTTTCCTGTTAAAGTTTCCAATTTCTGACGATGTTATACCAAGTGGTACTTTGTACCGCCGAACTTTAAGCTCCTCCCCAACTCCCTCCATTGTCTTTCATTCTCAGTCCTCTTCTTTGCCTCCTAAGGTAGCCTGTCTTCTCATAACAAAGTCACCGGGAACCTCTTTTGTCCCCTAAGCCTTCCTAACTAGGAAAATTGACCTTATTTGTTTTATTTCTTTAAAAGAGCTGAAGTTTTGGCCCTGAGCAGACAGACTTTGATGCTCTAAGGCAGTGGTGTCAAACAGTGGTGTCATTCAGCCCTCCTGAGCTCCATTTTCACTGGCAGGGGCACCGTGGGTCAGTCCTTTGCTGTTTCCAGGGTGGCCCCGGGGGCCAGATCTAAGCATCCTATGGGCCAGTCCCGGCCCATGGGCCTTGAGTTTGATACTCCTGCTCCCAGGGACACTTTAAGGTCCAAAGAGATACTGACAATAGACAACCCTAACACATATTTGGATAAAGTTACTTATTGATCTAATTTCCCAAGATGCACATGGAAATAAAGAGTAAGCAGGATAGAGAAATATGTAGTGGAGCATATGAGAGGGAATTCTGCAGAGATGCAAATCTTGCCCACCTTTGAATCTCAGTTAACATCTTTTTCTGGGTCGAAGGTCCTTCATAGGAGAATTACAAAGGCATACAGCCAAATGCAAAATGTACAAGTTGGATAAAGAATGAGAAGGATGCATAAGAATGTTGGTCCTCTTGTTTCTTTTAAATGTTAGGAACAAAGTGTGCCATATTTTCTGTATCCCCAACTGCAAATTCATGTTTTGAACTTTATAGCCTCATAACAGATAACTTGAATTACTAATTACTTAATTACTTTCTGTTTCTCAGTAGGATAGGCAATAGGTTCTGCCATTAGGTCATAGTGAAGGAAAGCAAGATTTTATACATGTACACACTCACAGGTTTCAAGAATGAATTAATAGGAAAGGCTCATTCAGGCTTTATCTAAATGGAGTAGTTGCTTCATAGGTGCTCTAGAAAAGTTCCATCCCTCTGAGTCACTCAAATGACATTGGCTTCCCAATGTCATTCATGCATTTCTTATGTCTTCAGGAAGACAACCTATGTACATACAATTGTAGGTAGTGGCTGTATCTGCTGGGGATATGGGAGAGTCAAACTAATTAGTCAACAAAGATGACATGATGCCATCATAACATAATGCCATCTCCTTTTGTATAGTAGTGGCCAAAATTGTGGAAACCTTTGGGAAAAGTGTATTTTATGCCATCACTATCAAACAGGGAGATCTTGGTCTTATAGCTCTAAATAAAATTGTCCCATTGTTCCTCTGTCCAGGTAACATGGGGTTTAGCCCAGTTTAGTCTTTTCAACCTTTGTTTGAGAGATAAAAGTGGCTTTTTTCATGGAATTCTAGATTTTAGGC
>JANHFL010003397.1:63352-76313 GCA_032468155.1 Oxyrhabdium leporinum | reverse complement strand
GGGTTACAGAAACAGGAAGGGAGGGAGGGAGGGAGGGAGAGGGAGAGGGAGAGGGAGAGGAACAGCACTCCATATTCCTGTTCTCTTTTGAATGTATGTCTTAGCAACATTCCTAATAAAGATTTGCTGGCAATATAGAGCCTTGTTTACAGATGCGCAGAGAAAAATACTTCTTTCTGATTAAACTGGAAGATAATTATCCACAACTAGTGAATTGGATGTTTATTACTTAGTAAGTAAAACAGGTGGGAATATTTATGTAGAACAAAAATGTAACTGTTCCTGGTGCCAGAATAAACAGGTGCACATTTTTACTGACACAACAAACAAAACAAAACAAATAAATAGTTGATAAGGGTATATTAAAAAAAAAGCTTTGGCAAAGGAAGTCAAAACATTTTCTTTTTATTTTTTATTAGGGAAGCAGTTTGTAATGACAGGTAGATGCTCTCTACCTTAAGAATATGACACCAAGCAAAAACAATATTTTATCAGTTCATGGAAGAAAAAAGGTTATATTTTCTCTTCATGTGTTCATCCTGTCCTCTGTTCCTTTTTCTTTCAATCTTTCAAATTTATTTTTCAAATAAATCTTTCAAATATTCTTTCAATATTTCAAAATTAATGCACATTTAAAGTTAATTAAATTTACTTAACAAAGACCTGCACTTCTTTCTATTAATGGATTTTGTTGATGGCTATCAACTATCACTACAAAATAATTCCGTCCCTCCACAAGATGATGCCACTCTCCTATAAATATATTTTTCTATCGAAAAAAATAAAATTTTCATTCAATATTTCATTCAGAAACAGAAAATAACCTGCACACTAAGTATAGTTTTCAAGAGAGAAAAAAGCCACCTTATTTTGGACATGAAAAGGGATCTGGGCTGGTGGTTGCTTCAATATATATGTCACTTTATACTTACATAAATTGATCTGCATTTGCCATATGATAGACCATTTACCCATATATTTAAAAAAAAAAATCCTGTGGACTTGGCCAGCTCTCTTCTTAACTCAAAGTCAAGATTATTAATAAAGCCTCACAAGCAGTACACATTTCACTGCATATGGAGATACATCTATTATAAACCATCCAGCATCTATAGTGCAACTGACACCTGTAGGTGTGCAGTGATGCCATGGAATAAATACTTGTAGATCTGACACATTAGAGAATACAAAGGAAGAACAAGGGTCAAGCCTCTCTTCTATCCTGAGTTTTGTCCATTGTTGGTTATGACCTTGATTTTGACATCATACTTTCCTGATCAGTTGCAGTATAGTTTACCAACATTCTGACTACAAACTCCAACCAGTGAAGTTTTTAAAGCAGCATTATAGGATGAGGCCTTTGAAAAACCCAGTGTTGAACCATTTTTTTTCAAAGGTTTCTAAATATATTTCATCCTATTCACTGCTTCCTGGTAGTCTAAAGCAATAATCAATCTTTTCCCTTTCTTTTTCTTTAAGCTTAACCTAACAATTTGATGCATGTTAGTCAGCATGAAACATGTGTTTGTCAATCTTATTTTCTTGGAAGAAAATGTGGGAAAATGTATCAAAGGCTTCAGAATAAAATTAATACCTAAACTGAAAAGGACTATGATATAATGGAGAACAAGAGACATATTCCTAACTCTAATTCTTAAACCTGGATGGCTGCTGAATGCAAAGGGATACATAGACTGAGGATTGTACAGATTTTTTGGAGCATAAATATGCTCAGCCAATAATTACTTTAAGTAATTATTAGTAATTAGTAAGTATTAAAACCTCTGCAATTCAGTCTCTTATGCCTAATTTAGGAATAATACATTTTACTCTTCATACTAATGCCAGTAACCCAGAAACTTGAAACAATAGTCTTGAGCAAATCTTCCCTATGGTTCAGACACTATTACTATTGTTACTATTACAAACAGGTCTGACCAGTCTGCTTTTAATATTTATTTTCTATAAAAGACTTTGGATATAGTAGCCATCAGATTCTCATCATTTACTTCAGCTGCTGAGACAGCTGCTACTGTCTATAGGAAAAAGAGTCTAAGTACGGCATTCAGTTCCCATTTCAACTTTATCACCCCAGCCATTAATTTTTTGGGACAGTCTAGGGCAGTTGAAAAATTAAGACCAAGGCAAGCCTTGCTGCCCTGAATGGATGTGGCTGGGGATTAAACTAAAACTGGGAAGCATTTTTAAGTGGCAGAGGAATCTCTATCACATTTTCATTTGAAAGAAAAATAAGCTTTCGCTAGGTATTATGTATAATTAATTTTCAGTGCAGTGCAGAGACTGAACTAGAAGACCTCCAAGACCTTCCAACCCTATGATTCTATGATTTCTATATCTTGGGACCTCAGTGGCACCAGAAGCTCTGTCTTCTGGTAGAGTGAGGCAGCTCCCCAGATGCTGGCAGATCAATAGCAGGCCAAGCTTGATTGCTACAGAGCCCCATTCTATCTATATTTATTCTTGCATTCTTTCTTTCCCAGTGTCAATATTTTGATGGGATCTTCAGAGTGGAGATTGTGATTGGCTCCCTATGCTGCTATGGTATCTACCTCTTATTTATAATACCTTGCTGCAAGGACTTGTTTAGAACTCAGCCTCAGGATAGGAGTCGAGCAGTTAGAACAGCCAACCTGTTGGAGGGAAGAAGTGAATTTACTTGAAGATGAATGAGATGGAAAGGGTACTTTGAAGAACTCTTGTGCTTGTAAGTCATACATTTGAAGAGGAGTTTCATATGCCCTATTCCTAAATTATATTTTTTTCCAGAAATGGCTGTTACAAAACCAATGCATATTGTTTTGTTTTGCCACACTATTTTCAAATGATATTGTAAGTGGTTTGTATTATTTATAAAGGTAGTCCTCAACTTATAACCATTCATTTAACAATCATTCAATGGTACAACAGTGTGGGAAAAAGTAACTTATGACAGATCCTCACATTTGCAATCCTCACAGTGCCCTCATAACTCAGATACTTGGCAACTGACATGTATTTATGAGGACTGCAGTATCTTGGAGTCACATGATTGCCATTCTGAAGATACTTCCAAGAAACAAAAGTCAATGGGGGGGACAGACCTGGGTTTGCTTAACAACTACAATTAGAGATCACTTCCTTAGCGATGGAAATTCCAGGTTCTATAGTGATCTTAAGTTGAAGACTATCTGTACTGCATGTTTTTGCTGTCACAGGACTCTATTTCCACTTTTTATCATAGAGTTTTCATACATCGAGCTAAAATTGCAGAAGTACATTCAGCAGATTTCAACAGGCTTTGGAAGCAGGAACAGGGGAAATAATTATTCTGAAGCCTCTAGGGTTATTTCTACAGCATTCTTAACAAATGGGGGTTCTTAAGAATATTGAATAATTAGTGTGGAGGGCTGGAGTAAATCCCTAAACTTATTCCTTTCTCTGAATTCCAATATGCTCCAGATATATTTTGGGATATATTCCAATGCTCAATGCAAACAACAGTAGTCCAGTCTTCAGCATTCTTGTGTGAGGATTACTTGTTTATCCCTTTCCTGGATCAATCATTCATCAGAGATGCACAATCGTAAAGATAAATGCTACAGGAACATAATTTCATGGTGACTCATGCTGCAACTTTCTGCAAGACAAATGTTTGCTGTGACTCATGCCACAACTTTTGGTGAGATCTGAGCATCTCAATTACCAAGCAAAGGAAACGAATGCTATTAGCTGGTTTTAAAGTCCTGCCATCCTGAATAACACCAAAAGCTAAAAGAAAGGAAAGCAGCACCAAGCTTTAATTGTTCGAGGATAGGCAAGAAAAGTCAAATAGCTATTACTTCCCCAGGATGCTAGAGCAAACATTTGGATCATGGTCCATAGAGACTTGTACAAAGTCAATTGGCAAAGCAATAGCAAAGAGAAAAATGTTTTTTGTGTTTCTCCATTCCCAATTATCCTCAGTTTCAGAGAGAGAAAAATGAGTTCAGTGAAATTATCGTAATAGCATTTCTATTGCATTTTTACTACTGTATAAGCATTTTCAAGTGGTCTGCAGCCTTTCTGGTGTTCGATGTCATAACCAGACCATAAAGAAAGACTTCAGGAAGAGCTCTCTTAAGTAAGGGAAGATGCAAAACAAGGGAAAGATGTGAAGTCATAAAACAACAACAACAGCATCATCAGCATCAACAACAGCAAAATAAAAGAATGTAAGCAAGAATTTCTCTAAAACAACTACTTCTATGGTCTCTAATTGAAATCCAAACAGAAATGGGCAGTTATTAAAAATAATAAACATACATTAAAATGTAGATTGAATCATTTTGGTTATTCTGTTTTTTTTAAAAAAACCAAATTGTTCTTGTTGGAGTTACCCTGATTCAAAACATCTGTGAAATTATTAGACAGTTTTAATCCATCATCAAGGTCACCTACACCTGACATTTCCCAAAAAACTCATTTATTGAATGTGTTGCCATAGTGACCCCATATATTTAAAATCTCACCTGCGATTACCATGCTCCCATTCTTGTTTTTCTTCTTTTCAATTTTCCACAGGTTATAAATGGCCATGTGTGTTACCTTCCTTTTTTATTATTTTGAAAGGTTTGAAAGGCAATGAATAGAAGAGAAGAGAATGCTTCACTCTCTA
The DNA here is from genome assembly GCA_032468155.1 of Oxyrhabdium leporinum. Lineage (NCBI taxonomy): Eukaryota > Metazoa > Chordata > Lepidosauria > Squamata > Cyclocoridae > Oxyrhabdium > Oxyrhabdium leporinum. The sequence continues at coordinate 71,659 of JANHFL010003397.1, read as the reverse complement.
TTTTCCTCTTTGTCATGTACCTACAGTAAGATAAGTATTTTGCAAAATTATAAAAAGGCCAGGTTCTAGTCTTTCAGAAGCTCATTATTTGGATTCTGTAGGGAGAAATAAAAAAAATCTATATTAAAAATCAACATTTTAAGAAATCCTACTATAATCTATTGGTGACCTTTAAGAAACTTAGTCACTCATAAATGGAAAAGCTTTTGTATATGTCAATGTGTATTATTACAAAAACAAGTCACAGGTACACAGAGTTTTAAGATGCACCATTCTCTTTCATTCAGACTTGGCCCTTGCAGTATCAATAATTCAAGTCTGCAAATGCTTGGTTATTTGGCCTCTGATTTGGTATGCAAAGCAAGAAACCTCTATAACTATACAGCCCTCCTTCAAAATTTGGTTGTGCATAATTAATATTGTGCAAGGGACCATTTTGTTTTCCGGCACCATTTTGTTACCATGACAATGGTTATTGTTTAGAAATCAAAAGGTTATTGTCAGAAATGTATTATTGAACACAGAAACATTGAAAAACCACACTCAGAGTTTTAAAATAATCATAAAGAAAGGTCATTTCATAAACATTTTTTTAGTTATGAAATCCACAGGCTCATCTAAGATGTGAATGAATATGAAAATGCATCAAGCATGACTCATTTATTAAACTCTCATGAAGAACTTTCTTTCTAAAGGAACACACAATGTTCCTATTAAGTATTTGATACATAGGATCATGGAGTTTTCCCTCCTTTCTTTTAACGTCATTTATACATTGAAAGAAGCAGTGGCATTTGACTAAAATTATAGGTAAATGTTTGAAAGGGTTTTTTTTTTCAGTTTTGTTGATCTCAGTAGGAAAAAGACACCAAGTATCTATACACTTTTTAAACTAAAAATAGCTATGTTGGCTATAGGATAAGGAATATTAAGATGTTCTATGTAGAATAAAAGACATATAGCTGCTGCTAAAACTAGTATCTTATATAGCTTTCTCTCTTCACTGTTCTATCCGCATAAGAGAATAGCATGTTACCTACCTTCAAATATCGCTGAGGTAAAAATATTGCAGTATAAAATTCCCTGAATTTCCCCAACTTCACTTTGCTGTAACCTGTAATACTATAGATTTTGCTGAACTGTATTTCCCAGCATTCTTGAACAGTGTACATATTTCTAAATTTAGCAATGTATGATCACCCACAGGCTAAAGCAGCAGTTTGGCAGATCTGGAAGAGAGAATTTTTCTTAAGGAAGATGATGTTTGGATATAGCTACTCCAATATGATGTATTCCTAAAGTAAACTGTGATCTTTCCTGTTTGCCAAATGACTTTTTGATGGATTGAAGAAATGTAGTTGTGGTGGGAATTCTTGACCAAAATCATTACCATCCACAAGTTTACCACTGTGCTTTGTGGCATTTTGTGGAGACGTTGGTTTAACATATTCTTGTCTATAATCCTCTGTATATGTATTATACTCTCACTTCACTCCAGTGTAGCCAATGTGCCTGTATGAAATTTATATTTCTAAAAGCTCATCATACAAGTAAGTTGGAGTGAGCAATGTTTAGATGCCATCTTTCCATGAGTCTTTTGGCAAGTTAGGAAAATGTACTTGTCACTGGCATAACAGCCCAAATTAGAAGTTATTTATTTTTATCTAGTCCACATGATCACCGAATGAAAGTCCCAAGTTCCATTTATCATTAAAAACAATTCCCCATAAGTTAGAAATAATTGAACTCCTTCCTCAAATCACTTTAAGCTCCAAAATGTTAAATAAACTATAAAACTCTAAAGCTTGAGTTAAGACCAGATCAGATCACAAAGATATCAAGCTAATGATTTAACTAAAAACATAGGTGAACAGATTCCTTCAGCTGGTGCCAGAAGCTTAAAAGTGTAAAAGTCTAGGTGTCAATCATAAATGAACAAAGAGGGAATTCCCAATATGGTTTGCTTATATCAAGAATGGTGTCCCTTGGGTCTTCTCATAGTAAATTCCCTGTAGATGCAGAAAGCTAAAACAAGTATGAATATATATTAGCTGACAAAGAGGTACATAAGGGAGCAGGTGGTCTGTCAAATATCCAGGTCCTCAACTTGCGTGACATTACAAATGCCTTAAACCTGGCTCTGTAGCAACTGCTCTGTAAGATCATTTACAGTACATGCATGAATCACATGCTTAAGCTTCATTCCACTTTAATTGTAAGACACAATAGATTGTGTACCCTCCACACTGGCACATATGCCCAGTCTTAGTATAATATTAGAACAATTTTTACTGAAGTTCTATAAAATATAAAACTGACTATTAGCCAGGTCAGCACTATTTTATCTCCAGAAACACTATTTTATCTCCAGAAACAGACATAACATTCTTGAATACTTGTTAATGAGCATTGGCTCCTGTGTTTCGTTTGAAGATTTCCCTATGGAACTCGGCTTGGCTACTGGGGAAATAAGAAGCTGGATTAAGTAGGCCTTTGAACATATCATGACTTCCTCAGATATGTTCACATTAAAAGAATGGTGGTGTGGGGGGGACGGGGACGGACCCAACAGTATACCAGCTGTCCTGTGAAGTAAGTGTAACAGATGACAAAATCAAAACTTCTCAGCTCCCATGTTGGCTCACTGTTCTCAGAAAAGAAGACATGCATTCCAATTCTGTTGAAAGAGCAGAACTCCTGTTTAGGTCTCATGGCAAAACAAAGAGGAAAAACTTCTTGACCTTGAATTATCTCAAACTTTCAGAGCCAGATGGATTGCATCCTTAGTATTCGAGATATTAGTTATCCATTACCTTTGAGAAGTTTAGAGTATAGATGAAGTTTTAAATGAGTAGAAGGAAAATGTTGATATAGCTGGACTCTGGAGATAATGTGCTTGGATATGCCCTAAGAAATCTGACACTAAGATTTTTCTTTTGTCCCATGTCTCTGCTTCTACAAAATGCCTATCTTCTGACCTTTGCTTCTTTAATTATCTTAATTTGGGGAAACTAGCCTCATCATCATGTCTCCTGCCTTCCACAAACGTTAGCAGATGAGAGCCGGGAAGGAAAAAGAAAAAGCTTGGATTTACTCTCTATATAAGATAGTTGATTACCAACTACATATAGCCACAAGGAGGCCAAAAGGATGCAACATGATTTGCTTGTTTATGCTTGCATCATGATATTGTACAAACTATGCAAGAGATGGAGTAGCACTAAGATCTGTCTTGATTGCTTTAAAATAGGTTAAGTTTCCATTTTATTGTTAGCTGAAGGATTTCCCCTGGAAATTTGAAATATTCTGCTGACATATAATATCTCTATTTAATGTGAATTATTTTACAGGAAAGTATTTTCTCGCTTCCAAGAATTGATTCTGCCACAGATAATGAAATGTTACAGGTTGGCATGATTTCCCATTTCTACAATTATATTATATGAACCCTGAGCATCTTAATACGTGGAAGGGAATTTCTATAGAAAAGCAGGCATGTCTGCATTGCTCACTCATAAAATTTAAACTGACTGGTTTAACATTATGTTTGAATTTTATTAATTAGAATAAATAATACATTAGTAAGTTTTATGATTTAAACAACGGTGATTATACAGTTGTCAGCGTTCCATCCAAGTTCCAATAAATCACTCAGCACTCAGATAAGTGTTAATTTAAGTAAGAGTTTATTACAGAAACCATGTTGGCACATCTGGGAAAAACCTGAATCTGTAGGCCCAGGTTTTTCCCCACCCAAAAGAGAATTATAGAACCACCTTCTTTTGCCCATCATAAATCACATTCCCCAATCATAAGTGTTACCCAACATTCCATCTTCTGTCTCGGCACTCCTCTTCCAGGTGCTGCACAGAATGGCCTTGACATTCTTAGAAATAATAATATTTTGACTACAACACTTCTAACTGCATGAGAAAGTACTCCCTCTTTATTTCCCATGTGTAATTATGTGGCAGCCTGCAGAGGCCTCAAATTCATGGCTTCCAAGGCTGACAGTATCCTTGTTTCTAGCCTGATGCCTTAACCACTAGACCAAACTGGCTCTTTTTTATTGATTTTTATTTTATTTTTATTGCTAACATTAGACAATCAATATGATTACTTCTCGCTAGTTGATGCTTATGAACCCTTTTAAAATCCAGACCTACATAAAGCATAGAGTATGCAATGAATGGCTGGTCGGGAAAGGACACACTATGGTTACAGACACCTCAGTCCACATTCTTCAACCTCTCTCTTCTTCATTGAGCCAATGGCATAGCTTCTGGTCATAGATTATGTGAAACTTTCTTGTCACATAATAGATGGGGCCCTCATAGCCTGAATACTTTACTCATAAAGTTAGCATAATAATAGTGGTAGATTTTTTTCCCTTTCTATTTGATCATGTCTCATTCTCAGAAACTCCCTGGATAAGTTCCTTGCAGTTTTCTTGTCAAGGCTTTTCAGAAGTGGTTTGCCATTGTCACTTTCCTAGGATTGAAAGAAAGTGACTGGTCATAGTTAAGATAATACCAGAACTCACAGTCTTAATCACTATGTCAGACTAGCTCTTTCTTAGCAGTAGTAATGCAAGATCTTTTGAGTTTTGAGGCATTTAGCCACAACAGTAGCTTTGCTTCTTTTGAAAATATGAGAATAAAAATATCAACTTTTGTGATTTAAAAGTCACCTATATTAAATAGGAAAAAAAATAACCGAATAGTATTTTTTTAGCTGAACTAATTACATGAAAACAAAGTAATCTGAATACATATTCTTACCTAGAACTATTACTTAACCTCTGACATGATATGTATGAATGTATGAATGTGTATGTGTGTGTGTGTCACAAATACACATGCATGCACGCACACACACACACTGTATAATACATTCTTGATGTTATTTGACCAACAACAGTGATCCATGGTGAGAATTAGTGCAGCATCAGCAAATCATAATTTGAAAACATTTAGTGTAATATCTTTATTCAATATGTTTATCATGAGGAAATAATAGGTGATTGAACAATATTTATAGCATGGTCAATTCCAACAGAAACTGAGTGGTGAAGAACACAAAAAAATTAAAGAAGCAAAAGTTTGATAAGCAACAGTATCCAAACTCCTGTGATACTGCATGCACTAACAAATGATAACTGTGGTCAAAGATTAATTAAAATAGTAAACATTTTAGCTTCTTGCAGATTGCAAGAAATCCCAGGATGAAACAGACTTTAACTAGCAGATGAGGACTGTCAGCACAGATCTCTTTTTCTTGAGCACTAATAAATTACAAGAATGGTGTCATAATATATACATTAAAAGCACATCAAATTCTATTTAGATAATGAAGGGAGCATGAAACAGAACATACTTATTTTTGTAACTGACAGCTTTTTTCTTCATTCAGAATGGTTCCATAAAATGGGGTCATATTCAAAGAAGCAGAAAGTACTTATTCCTTAAGACAAAGCCCATTTTTTTCCATTCAATATTATTGCCACCAAGTTTGACATTATATAGCCAAGTCTTTTGAGATGTCCTAGCTCTACTGGTTTAGTGATATATTTATTTTAGGAAAAAATAGTTAATCCTTATATGAAAACTTCCTTTTGATTAAAATAATTTAGCATCTCTCTTTAAAAGTTGATGAGATTTTCTCCACTAAACAGAATACAATACTGCAGATTGTATCACAATTTATAGGAAAACCAATTACAGATTTATAGGAATATTTTATTAAATAAGTTTTCTTTCTTCTTTCTTTCTTTTTCTTTTTTCTTTTTTCTTATGAATGTCACCTTTGAATTGCTACCAGCAATAAATTAATAGATATAAAACTCATTTGGATGGCTAGGCATTTTCTCTATTAGAAGGTATAGTAGCTTTTACTTGAAATATAACTGCAATATAAGAGCCTGTGTTCACTATGACTTCCCTTGATTCATATGGGACACAATTGTGCATGCTTCAAATATTGTTAAATTCACATTCTAGAACTGCCAAAATGACTGCATTAACATGGGCTCTTAAGAAGGTGTAGTAATATCTATAGTGGCTACGTTACTTTGCAACTCTCATAAACTAATACTTGAAGTTTCTGTGCTGGATTGATATTACAGATTTGGATCATTCACTGTAATCCTGCATTCCCAATCTACTGCTTAATACTCTTCCTAGATGTAAGTAAACCGAAACTGAGCAATTATTTAGGTGATTGTTCACAAGTGCGCTCATAACATTTCTGCAACACTTATAACTGCACCTTCTAATAATATTAGTAGGAAAAGCTCCGTGATAGCCAGACATTAGCTTCTAGTTTGAGAAAGTTAGTTTTAATCACAGAACTGCCTTGTGTTCTGATATAAATCTACTCTATAGATCACCACTGAACAAAAGAGATTTATAGCAGCTTTCGTGGATAATAATGATGATAATAATCCACCAGCAAAGCAATTCCTTGACACCATTGTAGAGCTTGTGTTGTTTGAGATGGTTGAGACCTATGCCAAACATTCAACCGCACCAGACAGGTTTCATCAGAATAACCAGACAGAGAGTGGTCTCCTATAAACATCACATCATAATGATGTGAGACATCATTAATGAAAACCTATATTGTCAATATCTGCTAATTTATCCCAGCTGTTCTATATGGATTATTTGAAGCAATATAGAAAAAGACCATCTATAATGAAACAAAAACAAAAACAAAACATTTTTTCCAATTTGGAAGCATAGCTAACACAGAGTATTCACTATTTCCTCAGTGCAAACTAGGGAATGTCATTTATTTTTATTTTTTTAGGAATTATATATTTAAATACTTGAAAATTATCTTTAAACTATTTTACCATATTCTATATACTTGTGCTTCTGCTTTTTAAAATGTTTTTCTTTTTCTTTCTTTTCATCCCATCCATCCCATTTCTCTCTGATCAATAAAAATATCAATCAAAATATCACTTTTCTCTGCAGATACATAGATATATACATAGATGATAGATAATTAGTACAATATGAAATCTCAATTATATTTGTGGAAGATAAAAAGATTGAGATGCAATGTTAGATGATAGATATACAGTTGGTCAGGCAACATAAAAATCTGAAGTTACTTTATGTTAAGAATATCACATTCTCTCACACAGAAGTAATTCTTATTTGGAAGATGGTATCAACTTCGAACCAAACCTGGCAGCGGGCATTTTTCTGTTCCTCAGTTGCCACACAAAGGGGAAATGAGGGAAGGAGGTTAGAATTCCTCATTAGACACAACAGAGAGCTTTCTCATGAGAACCAAGTTCATTTCTACTGGTAATGGAAAAGATCAGAAAAGGAGTGCCTGGAGAACCCGCCAATTAACCCAATTGGCCAACGCGTACTGTGACACTTGAGGGATGGGTCATTTCCTCTTTTAACTATACTGAAACTGCGGGAAAAAATTAGAGTTGGTTTTCCTTTGAAGCTGTGCCAATATGAAGTACTTAATAAAGAAGAGCTTTGAGGAGGATCTCGGTCTCAGAGTTTGGATTTGCTTGGGTTCATTAGTTGGAACCTGATGGATGGTTTGCTCAAGTTTATAAAAAGGGAAGTTAAAATTATTTTAGAGATTTAGTAAACAGTCTGCAAAATATATCCTGCAACAAGAAATACAATTCAGAAATATATTTTTACTTATCTTTTAGATTAGGTAATGATGGCTACCCAATTTTTATCTGATTCTTCTTCATGGAAAGTATTCTAAGCTGAGAATTTGATTTTGTGAAAAAAGGTTCCTTAAATCCTTTTGTAACAAGAATCCATTATTCCCAGTTTCATACCAGAATTGTAGTCAACAAGATAATTTTCATGCACCTGAATCTTTAGTTGAAACATTAATAAATAAGCCAGCCACTCCCTCTAGGTCTAACCCATCTCACAAAGTTGTTGTGGGGGAAATAGACGAGGAAGAAGTATTAGGGATGTTTGCCTCCTCAAGTAACTTATAAAATAATAAAGGCAGGACAAAAAATCTAAATAAAAACCTAAATAAATAAAGCAGTACAGTTATATCAGATCACATTCAGGAATATAATCACTATTTCAAGAAATAGTTTTTCCCCAAATAGTATTTATTAAAACTATATATTTATTAAAGAGGCAACTTGTTAATAGTAGATATAAAAAAAGTCCAAATAATGTTTCTCTATAAAAAGATATTGTGCAAATGTATTGTTAAGATAATTGACTCTTAAGATTTTATTCCAAATAGTCTGTCTGTCTATCTATCTATCTATCTATCTATCTATCTATCTATCTATCT
>JANHFL010003397.1:52971-63252 GCA_032468155.1 Oxyrhabdium leporinum | reverse complement strand
CCCTACCCTCTGGAATGAACTACCCCCCGCCCTTCGGAGGCTCCCGGATTTGAAGACCTTTCGCCGGGAGCTGAAGATATTTTCCCGGCCTTCTTTTTGACTCGTGCAGTGTATACAGCTCCTCCCTGGAAGGCAGATTGGTAGCAATTGGGTTGTGTTTAATTTTTGTTTTTTTCATGTTTTGTTGTTGTTGTTCTTTCAAATAGGAGCTAAAGGATCCCCACTGCAGAGATGAAATGGCTGCAGCTCGTGGCGCCTTGAAGAAAAACGCAACGATGCTCTACACTGCTTCGCAAGCTTTCCTCCGCCACCCAGACGTCGCCGCCACCCGAGCCAACCGGGATTATGTCTTCAAACAAGTCCAGGAAGCCATTGCTGGAATTTCCAGTGCAGCTCAGGCCACCTCGCCTACCGACGAGAACAAGGGCCACACTGGAATTGGGGAGCTTGCTGCAGCCCTGAATGAGTTCGATGTAAGTGTGGCTTTCGGTGGAAGAGAACATTTGCAGCTCAGGGGCCTCGGGGGCCCTCTGAGCTTTTGCTGCACACATTTCATTACCAAACTAGGTCACATCGTCAAGAGTTAGTAGAGAGTGAGGTTTGCTCTCTGCGTAAATACTGGTGGCTTCTCCCGTCGGCGTTGGTGAGAAAGTTTGTGTTGGTTCCTTGACTGGGATATGTCTCTGGAGATTCTCCGCCATCCAGGTCCTGGTTGTCCCAAAGGTGTTTTTTTTCCCAAAAGAGGCAACTGGGCTTTGGGGTTTTTCTTTGAAGAGGTTTCGCTTCTCCTCCCAGAAGCTTCTTCAGCTCTTGATTAGGATGTCGCTTTCTGTTTGATTGTTTGTCTGAATTGGTGCTTCTAGAGATGGTAGATCTAGAGTTGGAATTACCAACTCAGTTTGTCTAGAGCTGGAATCACCAACACAAACAATTAAGCAGCAAACAACCTCCTAATCAAGGAACCACCAAGAAGAAAACAATACTCCCACCAACCCCAAACTAAGAGCACAACCCCCCCCACTCCCTTTTGAAACTGATGATGTTACCTAGTTGGGTCTTGAGATGTCTGCAAGGAAGTAACCAAGATCAGAGACCCCCAAGGACTCCAGAGTAAGTGTACGTTTCTAAAACAGGAGAGAGAAAGGAAGACATTGTGTCTAGATATCTGACGTCTTGAAATACCGTGTTACATTTGGTCTCAAGTAACACCGACAGTTTCTAAAATATTTCTTTTAACTTATCTATTATTTTCAAAAGTGATCTGCTCTTTTATCTATCACAGAGCTTCACACTGGATAAAACATAAATTAATTAAAAAAACTGTGGCAGTACAAGAAAAATTTTTTGGGGAAAAGAGAGAATATAGTAGACAAAGATTAAATTATGTAAACAAATACATAAAGCAGGACATTGATTGATCATAATGTAATAAAAAGCTTTGAAGAGTAGAATATATATATATATCCTTTTCTGAATTTAGAAGAGGGGTCTCCTTGACAACTTTAAGCCTGGCGAACTTCAACTCCCAGAATTCAGAAAAGAGAGTTGAAGTTCTCTAGGCTTAAAGTTGCCAAGGTTGCAGACCCCTGATTTAGAGAACACTTGATTTATTTAAGTTTAAAAAACAAATATATATATATATATATATTCTGGCTCTGAGAAGTTAGACAGAATATTCCTGGGCATAATGCACTCCTCATCAGTGACCAAATATCTTTCATTAAACAAAGGGGATGAAGCTGTGGCTAAAATCTTCGTTAAGCTGGCTCTTTTGGCCACAAACAGATTGTCTGGTGCTCAGATAATTCATTTGGAAGCCAATAAAACAGCAAGAAGCTTCTACGCTTTGGGAATTCAGTGAAAATCACACTCCTGCAGCTAGTTTTTCCACGGAATGGTAGTAAGCCTGGCTTCCTAGTTTCAAACTGTCATGGGGATGGATTGCCCAATTAAATCTAATTATGCTAATTGGATTAGAGAGCTGAATATAAATCCCTTACTGCGGCATTTATTTTGTTTCGGTACAAAGGATTATTGTGAGATGATGTGATTTGTCCCTTAAGTTCAGTTTTTCTCGACCGTGGCAATCAGCCAGCCAGCCTTGCTGGGTGGTGAATTCTGGGAATTGAAGTCCACACCTTTTCAAGCCTAGGCCCGTATACAAAGCCAAAATATAATAATATTTGGTAATATGTCCTTTTCTGAATTTAGAAGAGGGGTCTCCTTGACAACTGGCGGACTTCAACTCCCAGAATTCAGAAAAGAGAGTTGAAATCCTCTAGGCTTAAAGTTGCCAAGGTTGCAGACCCCTGATTTAGAGAACACAAGATTTATTTAAGTTTAAAAAACAAAACAAAACAAAAAAACCTTATGTAAGACCTACTTTTAGGATACTAGATCTGGAAGAATGTGGATCCTGTTTACTTTTGACTTTTATTCAAAGAGAACTGCTATAAAGTGCTCCCTGAGTTGTTAATCCAAGTGCATGGTGATAAAATTAATTTCATAAGTTGATGGTCACCACGACGAAACACACAACGCAGAAATAGATCTTGATAGAGAACGTATATCGATTGTCGTAGTGGGAAGTGCTAAACAGTCATTCGCTCGAAACCCTAGAAAGTTCTAACAGAAGCCCGTGTATAAGGGCGACCGAGACCCCAAGACTCTACTAGAGAATCCCCGAAAACTTTTGAGCGTTGAAAGAATCGTCGACAGAGAAATCTCTGCAAAGGCAGAAACTCCGAAGGAGAAGGACTGCCATAAAACACAACTATAACTGATGATGCTACCTAGTTTGGTAATGAAACGTCTGCAAGGAAAACAACCAAGTGCAGAGAAGCACCGAGGAGCCCACCGATGAATAACTTTTCATTCACGACGGTATTATGCTCAAACCGCAGACAGAAAGCCTTCCACATAGGAACCTCTCATGGCTGATCGTCATTTCCAGCTCTCCCCTCCCCCCGGTATGAGGATCTCCACCAGGTGGCTCGGAAGGGTAGGTGTGGATGGCGCTCTCAGTCTCCTTCTTACCTCCTGGGAAGTCACCTCCATCTGAAGCTCCTAGAGAGAAATCATGCTCCTGGGCCTTCTTCGGAGCAAGCAGGGCAAGGCAGCCTCTCCGCACTGCTTCGCCGCACCCTCCTCAGGCGGCCTTGTTCCAGGGGGCTGATGGTGGGCACCCGGGCAGCCCTTCCCTCTCCCTGATCTCTGCCTTTGACAGCCAAATCATCCTGGGCCGCTGGGACCCTCTGGGGATCACAAGTTCAACAGAGGGAGGATAAAATGCTGGCTGGCCCTTTTCTTTCTTTCTTTCTTTCTTTCTTTCTTTCTTTCTTTCTTTCTTTCTTTCTTTCTTTCTTTCTTTCTTTCTTTCTTTCTTTCTTTCTTTCCTCCCTCCTTCCCTCCCTTCCTTCTGAAATAAATAGTAAGCACTTTATCATGCTGGCAGAAAGGGAAGTTAAAATTCTCTCTTCTCTTCCTTGCAGCCACATCCCCTGGAACAGACTTGAGAACAAACTTTGAGGGAAGGAACCAGTGAACACAAAGACAGACTGTTTTCTAGAAATTTACAATAATATAGTAAAAGGTAAAATCAAAATACAGGAATGGGAAAGGAAAAATCATTTTAGGAAATGTTTTTGAAAATAGTGTTATCTTGGGAAAAACAAAACATGTTCTGTGTTCCCTAACCTAAATATAAATGTTGAAAGTTTTCAGAATCCTTTTGATTTTTTGTTTGTTTGAATAAACAGGAATATTCATTAAAGGCAGAAGGGTGCTGCTTAAAATGAATCATCTTTGTAGCTCATGGAACTTCAGGAGATTAAGCAAATTCTGAAAATCGTTGAGCTGAGACCCAATTTAATCAATGCTTTATGAGGTATCTTTAATTAAATGTCAAAAATAAGCAACTCAATATATATATATTCTCCTTCTCAGAATTATTGTAGACATAATTATGGGAGTGATACACTTTAAAAAAATCAAATTAGCACAGGACTCTACTGCCATTTTATATTCAGAAATTAAGAGAATTGTAAGCCTGGACTCCTTTGAGGATTAAAAGTATAAACAATAAAATTTATTTTCCAAAGCAATACTTTATACCTCTGTCCTTACTTTCAATTTATTATTATCTTTTTTGGGGGGTGGGGGATGGGGGTTATGGCATTAGATTGGAACATTTTCTAGTATGCTGTTCTTCTTTACAGCATACATACAGAATAAATCAGCTCAGAAGTAATAAAACATGTTAATTTTGACAATGCTTATTCATATAGCAATGGATATAGGATTGCAGTTGTTGGGTTGATTTTTATTTTTGTCCCGCAGAGGAATTCATACAGAATTCAGTGCTAGGTCAGTATAGTGTTTCTATTCCTTAAACAAAATTCAGTGAAAATAAACTTGCCTTCAGCTATGTAGCATAAATGCCTACAGTATAGTATGCCTGATAGGTTAGTTTTTGTTTAATGTTACCTATGAACCAAGCCACTCTGGCTTCTTCAGTGAACCATGGTTCAGTACATGCTAGCTTGGCATGATATGCCAGTTTAATCAGTGCATATCCAGGTGCTACAGCAGAAGAGATACATCTTCTAGGGCCTATCAACTGGCATTCCATAGATGACAGGACCTGAATCATGCCCATCCTGTCTGAGTGACCTTGATCCAGTCCCTCACACTCAGCCCTATGAAGGAGGCAATTAATATATAATTATTATTATATATTATTTTACATTATAATAAAATTAAAATGTACATCTGGCTGGTTTAACAGGGTTAAACCTACAGCAAAATAAATTTAATAAAGAGGGAGATACCTTCACTGGACACTTAGCTATTTCTCCTCTGTACTTAAGTTAAGAAAATCCTGTCGGGACCAAGATGCTTTAAAAATATCCCTTTTGTTCCAGGAAGGAAACTGCTTTCCTTCCTATGGATGGGTCTAACTAGAGATATATTTTATGTCTACATATGGACACACATTCACACACAATATTTGTGATATATATCTTAAAACATAAAGTGGCCATAGATGTAGCACAATAACAAAATTTAAAATAAAAATGCCTTGGTTATGCCCTTGCTGGTCTCTAGAGTACTTTAGTGCTCTGTTTTCCATGAATGCTGTGATAGCACAGTGACTATAACTTTTGCCTTATCAATAGAAAATTTCTGGTTATCTTTCTAAAATTTATTCTAAAATTTTCCTGAGCTGTCTAGTTTTCCTTGAACTTTGTTAAGAAAAATAATGTTCCATGTTACACCATTTTATCATTTTTCCAGTTATGCTTAGCTCTTGAATAATCAAAACCTAGGCTTTTTGGGACACCAAGAGTAGAATCTCAGGTTATTGGAAATATGGTGAAATACACTGATGAAGTTAATTAGAATTTTTTAAAAAAAAACATAGAGCTGTGGTGGTGCAGTGGTTAGAATGCAGTATTGCAGGCTAATTCTGCTGACTGCCAGCAATTCGATTCTCACCAGCTCAATGTTGACTCATCTTTCTGAGATGGGAAAATGAGGACCCGGATTGTTGGGGGCAATATGCTGACTTTGTAAACCATTTATAAAGGGCTGTAAAATACTGTGAAGTGGTATATAAGTCTAAGTGCTATTACTACTGCTAACTCAGGGAAATAACAATATCAGCAAAATAATATTTCTGCCAAAATTCAAAGTAGTGGCTGTCTTTTGCTAGGCAAATGTTAAAACTATGTTGTTGTTACTCCTGATAAAGGTAAAATAGCTAGTGAACTGCTGAGGCTAGATTGAAAGAACTGAAATAGGCAGGAGCACTCAAGATGACATAACACCAAAAAAGTGTTTCAGCAGAAAAACATACCCAGAGGACATTTTGACATTGAGTAAAGGATTATTCAAGAGCAACACGGCCTATTTTTTCCATCCAAAAATGGGGACTGGCCCAGTATCATGATGAGATAACTGGGCAATGCAGATAAGCTCTACAATCACAAAGAACAACAACAAAATAGAAGAACGAATGATGAAGAGACAGATAAGCAGGAAGTAGAGCATGAAGGTAATTGAAGCAAAGTGGCAGAGTCTTAAACAGAATGTGAAAAGGAAAAAAAATAGTCAGTTGGGAGGAATCAAAAGTGAAGAAACATGATTGGATCATTTCTGCATGCAAACAATGTGGGTGGCAGAATGCAAAATGTAAACAAGATATTCTAGGTGAGCTCAAGGAAATTTATGTAACCATTTGTTACAATCACCTAACAACACCAAAGTGAAAAGATGGATAGAATCAAAACAGCATAGAAAAGACCAGGTTTTAGCAATATTTAACACCTGAAAATGATATGATTTAGGTAATGACAAAATCTTAAATAAAAAAGGCAAAAGTAAAACCACAATCCTTCATTTTTTTTACATTGGTTGCTTATTCTGGTCCAAGATTAAAGTTGACAAAATTATTGTATGATGTTCAGTTCCTGGCAAATACATTTTGTTTACAATATGAGCAAACTGCTTGCTATTTTATACAAGGCTCAATGTTCTGTTTGAGGCACAACTGTTTTGTGATATCAATAAGAGGAAAGACAGTAGCTTTCATATGGACATCTAGTTTACAAAAATCTCTTATACAAAAACACTCTTTTTAAAAAACCTATTTAGATACTGTGGACTTCAAGTCCTTGTGTTATGACCACTTATTCAGAACTGGACGAAAAAATAAGCCACCAGTCATCTCCTAGTTTCTAATCCAGTGCCTTAATTACTGCAACAAACTTGCTTATATGTCTGAGATTTTTTATGGATAAAGGAAAAGAAAGACTTCAGAGAAGAGCAACAATAATGATAAGGGGTCTGGAGACTTAACCATAGGATGAATTGTTAAGGGAACTAGGTATGGCTAGCCTACAGAAGAGGAGGAATGGAGTGACATAATAATTGTTTTCCAATATTTGAGGGGCTTGTTACAAAGAAGAGGGGTATAAACCTACTATAAGAAGTAATGGGTAGAAGATAATTAAAGAGAGATCCAATATAGAATTAAATAGAAATTTCCTGACAGTGAGAACAATTAATCAGTAGAACACTTACCTCTAGAATTTTTGGTGCTCCATCATTAGAGGTTTTCAAGAAGAGATTGTCCAGAATGATCAGAGGGTTGGACTAGAAGTCAACCATGGACCTTTCCAACCCTGTTATTCTTTGTTCTGTGTAATAAAAAGGGACGAAGAAGTTCTTTTCTTCTTAGAAATAGAAAATGAAGCTTTGTATCTTTTAATTTTCCCACCATAATATTTCTCAGACAAACTTTGACAACTTATGTTCTAATTCCTTCTGTTCTCCACTTCTTTTCTGATGACTATGAAAGGTACAACTAAAATGAGGTCACTGACAAAATATTAATGTGTATGTGCACATTGGCCTGTCTAGTTATGCTTAGTGAAGGATCGTGTAAAAATCCATCTAGAAGATAATATTGTAGGGAAATCAATCAAAGTGTGAAAATAAGAAAGTTCATTAGGAGATTATGTCATAAAGGCAAGCAATTAAAATGATCTGTGACATATTGATTTACTAATGTTTAAATGGCAAAATAGTTGTCAAAATAGGTGTTATCTGAAACAAAAACAACTTTCTAGGTAAAACATTTATTTTTCTCACAGAAATTCTCCCCAACAGTGACAATTGTAGTTTCGTCTATTTTAGCTTACTCTTTTTAACTTCATTCCATATCTTAGCATAATTACTTTGAAATAGCATACAATTCATGATGATACCAAAATATTTTACTTTTTTTCCTCAATCTTAAAGCCAAATTTCTCCATTAGTTCTGTTTGATCCTCTTTTTCATATTTTTATTAACAACCGCATCTTCTCATTATTAAACTTAAAACCTGCTTGCATACCAAATTCTTTTAAACTTCTTATTAATGTTTCTATTCCTTTTAACAGAATCTCTCAAATCAGCAGTAAATAATGCCTTTAAATTACTCCCACAATTCTCTCATCTTGTCTTATACCTCTGTTCAATATTTCAAATACTACAATGAACAGGAGCAGAGACAATGGATATCCTTGTCATATGCTTTTTTGTACTTAACAGGATTTTTTTAGTTCTCCATAACAATTATTTGTGCTTCCTGTGGGTTATAAATAAATCTTAACCATTTAATAAAATTCTCTAATAGAATTTTTGTTTCATTGTTTAGGATTGTTCGAGATCCAGATCATATCTATTATTGAACAAATTGTTTGCGAACCGGATCATAATTATTCTTGAAAAAGATAGCATATACTCTTCTGAAGTGGCATTTTTATATCCCCATAGGTCAACAAGTTATAAATAATCCATCAAATCAAATAAAACTTTTGATAATTTACAATACGTAATTATAATATTTTTCCTCAGTTCTATCTTCTTGTGAAGAAGCTACTCCAATCAATTCCAATGCCCAATTGGATACCAATTTTCATAAGAAAAGTTCATTAGTGTATCTGTAAGTTCTTTATAAATATGATAAATTCCGAATTCATAACAATATCAATATCAGAGTTTTAAACCCATGCAAATGTCCTTCCAAGATATCTACAATGTTCATTAATCAGAAGTTCTGATTGTAGGAACATCCTTAGGTGATCCCCTTTCTGTAGGTTGCTCTAATGATCTCCCCCCATTATCTGCTTTTGCCAGTTCTGTAGTTGTTGCCATGCTAATAAAAGTGAAAGTATGAAAGTTACAGGGGAAAAGTATAAAGCAGGCTTTCCCATTTTTTTTTCTGTTTTGCCTTTCTGTGTCCTTAATATTTTAGTCTTATTTGACACTCCATACAGACAATTTTAGATTACTTTTATCTTTGTTTTGTAAAATCCACCTATTGTCTGCATTCTTTAATATTAAATAAACAACATTCCCATGAATGTCTAGTCCATTTGTCTATTAAGTTCCAATATTTTCAAAAACACCTTTCACCAAAAAAATAATTTTTCAAAAT
The DNA here is from genome assembly GCA_032468155.1 of Oxyrhabdium leporinum. Taxonomy (NCBI): domain Eukaryota; kingdom Metazoa; phylum Chordata; class Lepidosauria; order Squamata; family Cyclocoridae; genus Oxyrhabdium; species Oxyrhabdium leporinum. Next base: position 54,268 of record JANHFL010003397.1, on the reverse strand, counting down.
TACTATCCCCTTTATCCATTTAAACTTTCTTATACCCAAGCATTTTTAGTTTTTTTGCTAGTAGTTTAAAATTATTTAAAACATTTTTTTAATTTTTTTGATTCAGATAAGTTCTCCTTATAAAGAAGATACATTTCCATTAAATAAGATTTTTTTATCCTGCCATTCTGAACATTGCTTTTTAACTATAACATTATTACATTCAATACATCTAATAGTGATAAAGAAAGTGTGGCTTTTGCAAACCATATGTTCATTACAAGCTCACATTACAGTCATGAACATAATTTAAGTCCTTGAAATTCCCAGCCATTCAACTCACAAATTAAGCATAAAAAACACGATTTCTGTGATTTCCTAATGAGGAGCAGATGTTTGGAGTGCAAGTGGATTATCTTACAAATTCTCCTTGTCCAGAAAGACTCTGCCAACTAGAATTTGACATCTGGACACTGATCTCAGCTGCAATTTGGTCTCCACTCTTTTACGGATATCCAGTTCATCCATAAGCCCTGAGAAACTCATTTCTGATCATGTTATTCACCATACAACAAGATCTAAAAGGGAAAGATTACAAAGAGATGGAGCCAACAAGGCCAGCTTCATCTGTTTACCCATTTTGGTGCACCCAAATTCTGAGAAAACACATGAAGATAATTTATTTCTAACCTAAAATTAGAGAGTAATTTGCTACAATTAATTTCAGCAGTATAATAGTTCCTGGATTGCTTATTAAACAGAAATCATCATCTTCATTAGCTTTTAATTAAGTTTAACTGTTTATGTGTTCTCTGACAATAAAGGTGTTGCTCCTTGATTTCACCCTTAACCCCACTCCCCAATATCTGTTTTTCTCAAACAGTTCAAAATTAATACAAGCTATTTCTACTAACTTGCACATATTTTCTTTTCTGATGCAATTAGAATTTGGACCTACTGATGCTGGAGGTCTACCAACACTGAGTTCTTGCAAATAATTCAATATTTTTTTCACTTTCATGTTGATCCATTTAAAGTGAAAATGGAACTACAGGCAAAGCTGGCAGGAATTCATTTGTCATAGAATGTGACTCATCATTATATAAAATCAAACCATGAAACAAATAGGAAAAATACTGGAAATTTTACAGAGTAAAACTATCATATATTATACCTCCAAGTTTTAAAAATCACCTATCCTAACGGTCAGTTCTCTCTCTCTCTCTTTCTCCCTCCTCCCCCTCCCTCTCTCTCATCTATCTATCTATCTATCTATCTATCTATCTATCTATCTATCTATCTATCTATCTATCTATCT
>JANHFL010003397.1:34804-46889 GCA_032468155.1 Oxyrhabdium leporinum | reverse complement strand
CCGCCCTCTTTTGGCTTCACGCAGTGACCGGCCGGTGATATTAAGTCATCTGTTGCAGAGCTGGGATCTCTTCTGGGGTCTTGGGACTGGTTACTTCCCAGCAGGTGGGAGATGCCGTCCCAAAGCATCCAGAGGAGACCAAGCTGGAGAGGGGTTTTCTATTTATTACATCGGTGTTTTCTAACCGTCAGCCGTTCTCAGGTGGGCGGGTTTCCAACTCCCAGAATACCCCGTGCTCCGCTGGGATACTGTGGGAGTTGAAGTCCATCCGTCTGATTCAAGGCCCAAAGGTGCATTTTTTCAAGAGGCATCTGGAGTTTGGTTCTCCTTGAAGATCGTGGTCCTAAGTCAAGGGCTACCTCTATAAAAAATAAACCACCACGCCATTGGCCCAAAGCAGCGGTCTTGATAATTAAAGAACGTATGTCAGCTCTAAGAAATGTTCTATTTGCAATCAATAAAGGGTGAAAACAGGCCAGCTGTCTTTGGAAAAAAAAGCGCCTTTGGGACCACCATAACCTGGATGACTGAGGAGCTCCATAGATATCTGATCTAAGGGGCTGCCCCAAAGAAGAGGGGTGTCCACTAATCCTCCAAGGCACCAGAAGGCGGGACGAGAAGCAACGGATGGAAACTAATCCAGGAGAGACGCAACCTGGAACGGAGGAGGAGGAGGAGGAATTTCCTGACAATTAGAATAAACCAGTGGGGCAGCTTGCCACCAAAAGTCGTGGGGGGCTCCATCACTGGAGGTCTTCAAGAAGAGATCTGGACAGCCGTTTGTCTGAAATGGTCTAGGACAGGGGTGTCAAACACAAGGCCCGTGGGCAGTGGTGGGGATTCAGACGGTTCGAGACGGTTTGAGCAAACCGGTAGGAAAGATTCTGGCTGCCCCCCCTCCGCCCCTTCCTGGAGTTCCCCACATGCCCCATTTTAGCTCTCAGGTAAGCGCAGGGAGGGCCACTAGGCCCGAAACGGGGGTGAGTGGGTGGGGGTGGTGTGGGCCCCCCGTGCCCCGTTTTGGCTCCTAAAGGGCTTTGTGGAGGCCCAAAATGGGGTGCGGGGTGGCCACGCCCACCCAGACACATGACCAATAAACCGTGCCCACCAAGTCACGGCCACAGAACCGGTAGTAAAATTTTTTTTGAATCCCACCACTGCCCGTGGGGCCCTCCTGGAAAATGCAAGGGGCTGGCCCGTGTCGCTTCGGCCCGGTCTACCCAAGGCGAAGAAGAAACATGCCGGAAGTTTAGGGAGTGGCGTCAAACTGGCCACGCCCACTCAGTCGGCCACGCCCCCCCAGCCCTTATGTGTCCCTCAATTAAATTGAATTGGACACCCCTGGTCTAGGATCTCCTGCTTGAGCAAGGGGTTGGACCAGAAGACCTCCAAGGTCCCTTTTAGCCCGATGGTTGTATTATAATCAGTGAAAGGGCTCGTGTACAGACGTTGTGGGTGCTCTAACACTGGAGATTTCTAAGAAGAGATTGGATAAGCGTTTGTCTGAAATAGCACAGGGCTTCCTGCTTGAGCAGGGGGTTGGACTAGAAGACCTCCAAGGTTATTCTGGGAGTTGAACCCACACGTCGTAAAACGGCTAAAGTCAGAAAACACCGTATTCTATCAAGTGCTGAGAGATCTAAGACTGGGGGAAAGGAAAATGTATTTCACACTTTCGATGCTGCACCGCTGAGCAGACTCTGAGGAGCTCACCTGTGCAAAACCATAAAGCCTTACAAACAGCAAGGAAACCCCAGCAAGTGACCCCCAAGGAGGCAGCTTCATCCCCATAAAGTGAAGAATCAAATGCCCCAGCACACACACACAAAAAGGAGAAAAAGCTGATTTAACATCCCTTTTAAATGAGAATCTCTTCAGACTTTAAGCTTTACAATTTGGGATGAACACCCTTGGAATGGGGTGGGAGTAGGAATGGATTTTCAGAGGAAGAATTGCAGACTACAGGAACCATTTGCACGTCATTGCCCAGAGGATCATGGGTTGCCCCCTCCCCTCTTTGGAAGAGCTTTATAGCTCCTGCTGCCTTAAGAAAATTCAAAACATCCTTAAGGATCCATCTCATCCTGGGCACCCTTTTTTTTTTTTTGAACTATTACCATCTGGCAGACGGTACAGGATAATGAAAACAAGGAGAAACAGGCTGAAAAACAGCTTCTATCCTAGGACAGTAACTATATTGAATTCTACTGTATAGTGCAGTATTAGTGCAATATTGGGGGTTTTCAATTCAGTTGTACAGAATGCGAAGGATGTGTGTTTGTGTTTTATTTTTATAGTCATAATGTACACCGAAGATGGCATTTAATTTTGTTGTATGAGGTGCAATGACAATAAAGTAAACTAAAACTAAAGAAAACTATTTTTGTAAATTGATTTGTTTAATTTACCCTGTGTGTTTGCTTCCTGATCAGTCTCCTGAATCAGTATAGAACGCCCATGTTTAAAAATTCTTCAATGTCTTTTTGACAGAACAAAAATAACAAAGAGTCTTTTGACATTTTCAGACTAACAGATTTATTAAGCTTGAGCTCTCAAGGCCTAAAATCTATTTCATCAGATATATAGTACACCATCTTTGGCTGAGACATTGCATTCAAAGTGAACTAAGTTGTTCTTCAAAGCCCATACATGCACAGATTTTGAAATATCTTGTGTGCCAAGGCTGCCATAGTATATTTTATTAGGTCTTAAAACTGTTAATGTAAAGCTATGAAAAAATGGTATTCAATATGAACAGATACATTTTTATCTCTCCCTAGAGGGCTTGTTCATATGTCTTGAAAATGCCAGCTCTTAGATTCTAAAACTAACTATTCCTCTTAAAGCAAACTGCAGCAAAGTTGTTCCATTAGAGTTAAACATATGACATAGTCAAGATTTAGTTCACTCTTCTTTATCCTCACATCATATTGTATTGTGTTGTATTATAGCTAGATAGATAATAAGAATTTGCATCATTAGGCCAAATGACTACATCATTTTAAAAGCTTTTAAAAATTCAGGAACAAAATATTCATATGGCGCCTCTTTCATAGTCTTAGTAAAAGTGGAAGAAGAACAGACAAACTTGTGGCAGACCAAATAAGAGAAACCCAAAAGTATTTTATATCAAAGTGCATTATGAGTATAAAATTAAAAAGGTGCAAATGAGGCTATGCCATCAGAGAATTTGGTAACAGATATGGAATTAAAATTCATCAATTAAACAAAAATATCCTGAATTTAAGTAGTATAAACAGATAAACTTCTTTATAGAACTGCATGGGCTATGAGTCATGGCATTAGTGGAGCCACTGAAGTTACTGCTAAGTTTTAAAAAATGCTTCCTTGCCATAGATGAGTAAAATGAGAGACAAGGTGCATACTAAGAATTTGGTCACAAACTATAATTCTCCAAGACTGCCAAGTTCCTGATCAGATGAGAGTAATATATACTTTTATTTATCCACATATAACATCTCCTGCTTCTGAGTGTTATAATGCAAGAAACTTCCTGTCTTGTCCATTACAGGATTCTGAAAGAAGGATGGCCAAGCTATATAACTGGATTATTAAAGGGTACTCCGCTTTGTATCCACGATATGTTTTATCCTTTGGAGCAAGGCCTTTGGACACGATGGCATCAGTTTTGCTTTTTAGAAGCAGAGGATTAATTTCTCAAGGCAACTTTAAACAAATGTTATGCTTGAAGCCTGTTCAAGCAAGGAAAACTTTAGTACCATCCTATATCATAAAGAGGGAGACATTTGATGGGAAGGTTAAGGCCCTTAAGCTAGAAACTAGGAGAAACAAGTTTTAGTCTTGCTAGACACAAAGATAGCTGGGTGATCTTGGCCCAATCACACTCTCTCAGCCCTAGAAAAAAAGGCAAATCACTTCTGAAAGTCTTGTCAAGAAAATTGCAGAAACATGCAGTTGTCAGAGTCAACATTGACTTGAAGGCACCAAAATAAATAAATGAAATAAAGAGATAAGGACCAGGAAGAGTTGACAATAGGATTTCAGGAGCTCTAAAGAGAGGATTTATGGGTTAAGATCTTTATATTAATGTTACAGGGGAAAGTAGCAGGATGATTTTTTATAAAAATAGGATGATAGTTATGGATAGAAACAGCAGCTACAATAGTCCAAAGAAAGAAGCAAAGAAATTGCAAGAAACAGAAATGAATTGAATTGGAACTGGACACACATATTGCAAAGTGTTTAATTTGGGGAAAATATTAGAACTACTAGAAGTTCCAACTGCCATTCATCAACTATATTATAAATTGCTACCTAGAATTACGTTTATTTTCCTGAGATTTAGTCGGTATGAATATTGTCAGTAGCTAATATGTCCAGATTATAGACACTGGCTCAGGGTTCCAGGTGGTGACTGTCACTCAGGAAGAAAATCTCCCTGTTGCTCAGGAAATGGACAACCATCTTGTTCCATCACTGCTGATCACTGTGAACAAACTTTAACAATACTCCTGATGGTATTTAACCAGTTCTGTTAGACATATGTCATAAGGAAAACAAGTTATTAAACATTAATTTTCTGTGGACAAATCATGGGGTGTGACAACAAAGCTAACAGAGTCAAGGGTGAAAATACATTTGTACTTAAGAGATGCATCTGGGAGGGAATCAATTAATCAATCAGAGGGATAGCATATTCCCCCTCCCATCTCTCTACCTGTCTATCATTTCTCTATCACCCTAGCTATCTCTATCTCTATCTTTTTATTTGGTGGTGATGGGGCAGTGGTTAGAATGCAGCATTGCAGGCTAATTCTGCCGACTACCAGCAGTTTGATTCTGACTGGTTCAAGGTTGACTCAGGCTTTCATCCTTCTGAGGTCAGTAAACTGAAGACCCAGATTGTTGGGGGAAATATACCGACTTTGTAAATCACTCAGAGAGTACTGTAAAGCACTGTGAAGTGGTATATAAATCTAAGTGCTATTGTTATCTCTCTCTCTCTCTCTCTCTCTCTCTCTCTCTCTCTCTCTCTCTCTCTCTCTCTCTCTCTCCCCACCCCCCATCTCTCGATATCAATTTGAAACATGTCCTTAAATAATACTTAAGGATTTGGGGGACGAGTTGGGAGAGACACACATGTTTTGGTATATTCAAAGCATGTTATGTAGTAAGTACAATATTAAATCAGAGTTTTCTGAAGAAGCATCTGAAGCTTGAATGAAACTTTTTCACTTGAATCATGCATGTGCAATTTTTTTGCCCTAATCAGTGTTTATGCAGTTTTAATTAACCTTCCAAGTAACATCAGTAAATTCTAGTGAATATGACTGGTCAACAGGGTTGAATCCTCTTTTCCACATATTTCCCTTACCAGTGTCTGTGCACCATAGTTCTGCTTTCAAAATGCTGTGGCTGCTGAATACTAGTCACAGCTGGGTTTTCAATCCTTTTATTCTCCAAACTGTCCATATCTACTAAACACAATGTAAATTGAATGTGACAAGCACCTCCATCTCTCTGGACAGTCACAATTTCTTTTCACCCCATCAGATATCATATTGTACAGGTAACTGGAAAGAATAATATATTTTGATATTACATTTGCAGTTTTTAACCCTTAGGGTAAAATTAGGATTAACCATCTTTTAAAATGGTTTAGCTGCCTACAACTATCTTCATATTTCTTTATCCCAAATAGATTTATTGCCTGAATTTTGAAAGCAAAATGAATTTCTCTACTTTTCTGAAGACTGTTGAGAGGGAGGGGGGAAAAGCATGAAAGGAGTTAGAATGATACTGTTCTGAGCATAACTCATAAAGTGATCACAGTTTAAGAAGAAAAGAAACACATTAGCATGAACAAAAAAGACTGCTTTAGTGAACTTTAGGTGCCTCTGTCAACTACAGTAATCTCTTCTTTATTTTAAAAATGTTTGAATCATTTAGCATCCATGATATGCATGTTGATACCACTGTTAGTAGAACTAGAGAAACAGTACCTTGCATGTCAAAACTGTTAAATTCAGTCCTGGACTCCTCCAGATTTTTGTAATCTACTAGTTATATGTAATTGGATTATGTTGTTGTTTAATCACTAAATTGGGTCCAAATCTTCATGAACTCATCAACCATAGCATGCTAGACCTCCTTGTCCTCCACTGTCTCCCAGGGTTGCCCAAATTTCATGTTCATTGTGTCGATGATGCTTTCTAACCATCTCATCCTCTGCCGTCCACTTCAGCTTTTGCCTTCAATTTTTCCCAACATCAAAGTCTTTTCCAATGAATCCTCTCTCCTCATTGGGTAACGAAAGTATTTGGGTTTCAGCTTCAGTATCTGTCCTTCTAAGGATAACTGTGTTACACTTTCATGTAACGAATTATTCAGACTATAAGATGCACTGGACCATAAGACACACCTAGGTTTAGAGAAGGAAAACAAGAAAAAAATAGATTTTGGCTTCCATGAGTCTCATTTTTGCTCTCCCTGGCATCCAGAAGCAGTCTGCAGGCCAAAAATGGGCCCATTTTTGGCCTCCCAAACCCTCTGTGCTTCCAGTTTTTGCCCTCCCCGGCATCCAGAAGCACTCTGCCGGCCAAAAATGGGCTCATTTTTGGCATCCCAAACCTTCTGTGCATCCCGTTTTCAGCCTCCTCAACGCTGTGGAGGACAAAACCAAGATGCATGGAGAATTTGGGAGGCCAAAAACAGGACTGTATTCTCTATATAAGATGCACAGACATTACCACCCACTTTTTTGGGAGAGAAAGTGTGTCTTATTAGTCCGAAAATTACGGTAATTCGTACATCAGCCTATGATTCTGTCCAGTATTTAGACTCCTGTTAACTGCCTGGACCAGCTCCTGCTGTTTTCTTCGTAAGGTTTTTCAGAAGTAGTTTGCCATGGCCTCCTTCCTGGGGCTAAGATACACTGACTGGCCCAAGGTCACCCAGCTGGCTTTGTACTTAAGGCAGAATTCATGGTCTCCTTGTTTCAGACCTGATGCCTTTAACACTACCCAAAACTAGCATATTCTCTTCAATATTGTAAGAGACAATTATACTAGATTTTGGACATCTTAAAAGACAGGGACAGGAGCAGATTTTTTTTTCTCCAGGGCTGCAGGTGTCAATGATATGATAAAGGAAAAGGAAGGACTGAGATCTTGAAGAGGGTTTTTTTTAAAACGGCATTGGGAATGATTAAAAAATAAAACAAGATGTGTAAATCCTGTAAAGTCTTAACAGTCTGTTATTTCTACTTTCAGGAGAGAAGGAGCGACAGGACCTTAGAAAAACAAGACTTGAAGGTTTGGCAGCAACTTATAAGGACTTAGCCATGTTTACAAATCACATAAGTTTCTTTTATGATGAAGCCACAGGACTTTGTCTCTTTCCATTTTTCCTATATATCTTTATTGTTGAGTTTTTTCCTATTTAAAATGAGGATTTTTATCAGATCTTTTAATTCTGATATTCTCACCTATCTTACACACTTGAGAGAAAGTCCAGTTCACATCATCCATTTAGCTGGACCTTGAGACAATGACAGGAAAATGGTGCATCTCTCACTTATTATGGCTTTACGCTGTCTCTGGAAGTTTAACCACTAGCACCTAAATTTATTTTTTATGAATTATGTTAGTGAATTTCATATTTCCTAGTGTAGAAAATATGTGTCTCATAGAGCCATAATACTCTTTAAAAATGAGATGAGCAGCATGAAACCAAACTTCTGCTTCAACTTTAAATTTTAATTGTAGACCAATAATTTTCCATAACTTCTGGCTTCTTTTTCATTCAACTGCTTGTCTTCTTTGCTGTAATATTGGATGAATGTTGAAGTGGTTCGTCTGTAGGACAATGTCATTTTACACTGAAAGCAGAAATCCGACTTCACTGATTTCTTTTTTAACACTGTATAGCTGCCATTCATGAACTTGGCTTGAGTTCAGATTATTGGTTAATTGCACAGTTAAACATGATTTGTACTGTAATTATAGTGATGGTATATTATGCATGGAAAGTTCCCAAGTTCCTTGATTAGTAAAGTTATGCTAAACAAGTAGAAGCTCAAGGTGACCCTGAATTTATGACAATCCCTACAAAAGAGAAATAGATATAAGCATGTTGCCAAATGTAGCCCAGCTTCCTCACCTTTTTCAATGTACAGTTGCCAATTCCAGTCCCTCATCCTTAATAAATGGCTAAATGTGGCACATGTTACTATTTGTATCTGCCAGAAGCAATATTTCAAAATCAGTAGAGCCATGAAAATTAAATTAAAAATTACTAATTTAAATTGATTGTTTACATGATGCTAGCTATTTGCAATTTTAACTGTATCTTAATTTCATAAACCAATTATTCTGTGTCTCACATGCCGATGACTTACATATATGGAAATGAATTTTTTGTATATATACAAGAACCCTCCTAGCAGACACAGCAAGGGGGGGCGGGCGGAAACACAGGTTAAAGATGGGGGGAAGGAATGGAGTAGTAGCATTGAGATAGGAAGGAATAAGATATGTGAGAACAAAGCTAGCTACAAAATACTGAAGGGTAAAAGTAATTGCTCAGGCAGGTAAATTCACCAAGAAATTACCCCTGATAAGCATTAGCCAATCTTTGAACAAAATTTTAAAGCTGTCCCTGTTTTTAGCAGTGATGTTTGTAAAAATTTGCCTCCATTGCTCATGCCTTTGCTTTGGATATCTCCAATTCTGATCAGGAAATCCACAATTCACATGTAATTTCCAAAGTGTATGGAGAAATAATGAATTTTCTAGAATGGGGCAAGAACCAGTTAATGCCCCAAAATTCTTAGCTGATATGAAAGGAAAAGATAAATTCCAACTCAAAGGAGACAGCATTTATTTTATTTGTTTAATTTCATATCCCATCTTTCATTTAGGAGCTCAGGGCAGAGGTAGTATTTCCTGTAATTTCCCATGCACATACACACATAGGCACACATAATATAAACCGAGTTGAGACAGAGACTAATTGGCCCAAAGTCAACCAGGGAGCTTTCAAAGCAAAGGATGAACTTCAATCTGGATCCCCCAGTTTTTTTAAGCTCCCATGTAGTGTTATTCTAGGACATTCTTTCAATTTAAATAGCAACTCCTGAACTAAATTAGCTGGAGCCATTGGGAGAATTCACTTAAGGCATAGGAGTTTTTCAGCAAAAAATGCTCATTGGGGAGAATGGATTTGGACTTGTGTGTATTTTGTTTGATGACCTCCGTAAAAGCGGTTATAAAATTGTGTCCAGTCATGTGGGTTCCTCATTTTATAATTGTCACGACTTACAACCAAACTTCCAGTCCCAATTACAGTCATAAATTGGGGACTAACTGTATTTATATGATATATCGCATGTCTGTGTGGGTGCTCTGTAAACAATTGTCTTTTAGTAATAACAAAGTGACTTTCTGTCCATAGAATACTCCTGACAGCTAATAAAAGAAAACAGAACACCAGTGATTCAACTTCCGTTAAAAGCACTTAACAATTCGACTGCTATCACCATCACTACTATTACTGTCCTATGGGTACCAAGCTCCTGCTTTTGTCTCTCTTCTATTTTTGTTTCTTCGGAACAGTTTACATTTGTTTAATTCCTGATAATTTTGCAATATTGGTGTTAACTGGAAGCTCTGATGACTGAGTTGCCAACAGGAAAGCTGCAACAATGTTACAGTTTCTAGACACCATGCTTCAACTGTCTGAAAGGATGTGATCAGTTCTTCCTGTGAACAGGACTACCAGATCCAGACTGCAAAAAATCTAGACAAACACTAAACTTACATATATGAAGGTGGAGGTTTGTTCTCTGAGCTTGTGGGTCGGTTTCTGAACATGCCTTCCAAAATGTTTGGAAACCAACCCACAATCACCCTCATCCTACAGTCGAAGTACAGATATTTGCCACTATTGCAAGTTTAAATATAATGTACCCTCTCTCTAATAGCATATGTAAGATTACAATTTAGAATGCCAGAAGGGTGAATGATAAAGAACCTGAATTAGTGAAAGAAAATAAATGACATGATGTTATTTGTCCCCTGTCGGTCAGCCACTGATAGTCCGAACTTCTGAATCCTATCTGGAACTGTATCGGAATTCTTTCTTGGAATCTGTGGCATGCAGAGTCAGGCACGCCTTCGGAACATATGTATGTGTGTGTCCGCTGCTGGAAAAAGAGCGAGTGCACCATCCAGGACTTCCGTTACAAGTGTGAATGAGAGAGACTCCTGGTAGGTTGGAGCCATTTCAGGGCGGAAAGGGAGTGAGTTTCGATTTCCACAGGCACTTAGAGACTTTGTTAGCCTGCTGTGTGTGTGAGAGAGAGACTCTTTGCTGGGGTTGCTGGTGCTTCTAAAAAAAGGAATGTTAGTAAAAAAACAAAACAAAACAGTGCGCTTGTCGTGTTTGGGAGCCGGGTCAGAACAAGGTGGTGGCCTTTACTCCACTTAAGGATCAGTGCTTAGCTTAGAAAGAGTAAAACAGGCTGTGTAGTAACCATATTCTACTCTCCAGCAAAAGAAGATGATAAAGGGTCTCAAAGGAACAGCCCTCAGCCCTCACTTCCATCATCTGCTGCCAGAGAGTACCATCTCCTAATGGAAAAGTCAGTCCTGAAAGATAAACGAAACGACCATGTCGCATGTAGCACATTCATTTTAGAATTACGAAAACCATTGTTTTTAAAACATAATATGAATCATCCATAACAAAAAGTGCATACACATAACTGAATGTAGCCTTACTTCTGCTTGCTTCTTTTTATATCAATTGTCTTCTTCACAAAGAAGCCTAGACCATTGCCATAGCGATTTCAAGGCTTTAAAGATTGCATGTCACATATGAAAGAAAGCTGCATATTTTGACGTACTGTAAATATACAAGGCTTGCTGCCTTCCTGTGGAATGGATCAGCTCAATCATTAACCTGTTTACAGCAAGGAAACTGACTGATTGAGGATTAATTGATTTAGGCAACTGCAGGATAAAATGCAGTAATATGAGATGCCAACATTTCTCAATATTTCGCACCTCATTTTTAAAGTTCAGTAGTTGACAACTGATACTAGAGGACTAATAGCTATCTTGTATCTGTAATTTTGAAACATGTCACAACATAGAAGTAGACATTCCACAACCCTAACATTTTTGCATTTTTGGAGGCAACATGCACGTGAGGAAAATCTTAAAATAGAGAGGAAATTTTCCTTGTAGTAAACCAAGTATGCTTATACTTTCACTTCATTTAATCTAATATTAGTATATGCAGGAATAATATGCAATGATTAAAAGAAAGGTGTGAATCATAACTGATTAGTTCAATTATGCCTATAATGTTTGCATAGGCATGATTACTTTCAGCTAACTTTTACTAACTTTTACTGGACTGCAGTGACACAGTAGTTAGAATGCAGTATTGCACGCTAATTCAACTCACTGCCACCAGCTCAAGATTGGCTCAGCCTTCCATCCTTCTGAAATCAGTAAAATGAGAACCCAGAATTATGAATTCTGTGTCCATGTAAAAAGACTTGAGCACATTTAAAGATGAGGGAGGGAGGATATTATATCTGTGTTCAAACCCCTCAAAGAACTTATTCCCTTCATTCTAGACTGATAGACATAGAACATTTATAGACGGGCAGACACTTCCTGAATATTAGGAAAAATAACCTAATTCTAGTAGCGGAACCTATTGTATTGCTGGTAAGATGGTAAATTCCCTTTCATCAGATTGGTTAAAACAGATGCTGAGTAGCCCAATCGCATGGTTTCTTCAATGTGGATTCCTGGAATGAACAGCGGGTTTCATTTGTGGTCGGTTCAAAAGGTTGAAATTTATAATGCTGCATTGTAAGTGGGAAATAAGGCAGCTGCTTTAAAATAGCCTATGAAATTATTTCAGACTATTAATATCAAAGTCCAATTTGGAAAGCAATGTAGAAATCTTTAAAATGAATCTATTAAAAATGAAGGAATTATTAAATTAGATGAGACAGACAGACAGACAGACAGACAGACAGACAGACAGACAGACAGACAGACAGACAGACAGACAGACAGACAGA
>JANHFL010003397.1:21706-34704 GCA_032468155.1 Oxyrhabdium leporinum | reverse complement strand
CAGACAGACAGACAGACAGACAGACAGACAGACAGACAGACAGACAGACAGACAGACAGACAGACAGACAGACAGGAGAGAGAGGAGAGATGGCTGGCTGGCTGGCTGGATGGATGGAGAAAGATGATGAACATAGATAGTTGGACATAGATAGATGAACATAGACAGACAGACAGAGCTTTATTACTGTACTGCTTTACGTCTTTTTCCAGCTGGGGATCACCTCTCTCTGCTAAAGGAATTGTTGGAGTGTTGGGCATGGCTTTACATATTGTGGAAATATCTGAAACATTTCTAGATTTTTTGTAAAGATCTCTTGATACTTGATACTATCTTCTGGTGTATTTATATTATATTTTAAGTCAAATCTTTATAAGCTATACTTTATATATTTTACTGAAACAATAAAATACCGTTTATCATTGAATAAATGGAGTTATATATTTATCTTTCCAATGCTGCTATATCAGTCTTTTAGTCAAAGTAAAGGCCCAATGCACATTTATATTGTCTTGTTGTCAATTCCATGTACTAGGTATATGACTGAAAAGTATATTATTATCTGAAAATTTTAGCTTTTGTCACACAATCATATTTGTATAACCCACTATTTCCCCCCAAACTTAGTAAGTATAAGACCTCACAGAAATACCTCTTTTAAAAAAGCATTATCCCTATTACTTTTCCAACAAAGTGCTGTTTCTGACTGTTCTTTTCTATATAAATATAGTGGAATCCAATAAATTCTAATATCACCACTATTTGTTTTTTTAAGTCACAATCCTAAATCCATTGATACTCTTGCTATAGAATTTAAGACACTCTCCCATTATCTAGGACCAGGGGTGTCAAACTCACATCGTCATGGTGGCGTCATATGACATATTGGAACATTTTTCCCCTCTTCGCTAAGCTGAGTGTGGGCATGGTCAGCGTGTGACGCATTCAGCCCATGAGCCGGGAGTTTGACAGCCCTGATCTAGACAATATAAGAACTTCTAATCTTTATTCAAGTTGTTTCCTAATATCCACATATCAAGTTGATTCATTGATAAGAAATAGCTATAAACACTGCATAAAGGTTATTTTTAGTGTAAAGGATTAACAAATTGTTCTAGTATCTCAGGAGCCTTAGAAATTGAAATTGCTGTTGGTCCAAACAATGTTGTTAACAAATGCTATAATAATAAATATTGCCATTGTGTTACATCTGATAGATGATATTTAACTCTTATCCCATAACTTTCTAAATGGTGTAAATGATTCCACAGATACTAAGTATATTTAGTATGTTCAGATCTTGTCCATCCACCCAAAGATGTTTACATTTATATTCCAAAGTTGCCCAAATCAGAAAATGAACACCAATTGTTGGCTTCAAGTACTTAATATTGACAATAGGTAAGTAGGATGATAGCTCCAGACTTGGTAAACTGAATACTCCTTCATTAACTGAATGAAGGACTGAATTTTCATTAACTGAAAATAGCATTTTCTGTAAAAATATTCTTAGAATCAAAGAAGCCCACATAATTTTTCTAAACAAATAAATATTTTCTGAAATCATTTCCCAGATATATAAACTGGAATTCCTTTCAGAATATGAATTAATCTGGGAATAATATTCATTTTTCTTCCTTCCTCATGTTTCGTTCCATTTTAATACATGTGTGTCCACGCCCTTTAATTGATATATAATCAAATATGCCATATAAAACAGGCAGCATTCTGGATGTTCACTTCAAGCAGAAAAGCAATTAAATGTATTAATGTAGGATTAGTTGAGGATACACCTCTCACATAATTATTATGGGTGACCAAGAGGGAGAGGCCCATTTTTCCAATTTGCATTTGAATTAATGAGGAGGAATAAAAGCACAGTAATTAATGTATTGTTCTGCTAAAGCCAGAGTTATCTGGATTGGTGCCATTTTTTCCTCTGTTGGGAAGAACAAAGTTAAAACCATTTTCAGTCATGGCATGGATGCTTAGCTGTCAGGTTTTTGTGCTTCTCCTTTGGTGAAACATAATATTGGGGCCAGCGTATGTACCGAGGGCAGATATCATTGACGGAAACAACCATTTCCAGGGGAAGAAATAAATCCAAATGTTCTTTAACAAATTAAATACTGTATGTGGGCCAGTGATCAATTGCTGATAAGTTGCAAGTGGATCTCTTTAAAGAAAGTCTACTACACAGCTTCTTGGTCAGTAGCAGTGGCCCAGTCCATGCCTTGGGATATTTTGGCTAGCCTAATTGGCTGATGATTCATGCTTCCTTTTTCCTTCCAATGTTCCTGTAAATACGATAATGACAAGGGAAAACAATGTTTCTTTGAACCTTGTACTGTGAATGTGTGTGTCAATACCCAGAAGACAGACAAGAACAAATAGAATGGCATGGCACTTAGATTAGGTAGTTTAATTATAGGAAGACATTTCAACCTTTTATCACACTCAAGCTATATATCTATCTCAATCTTCTCATTTTGAGGTCTGGTAACTTGCCTTGTTTAGCTTTGGGTAATCCATCAAGGATACAGAATTCTTTAGAAATAAATCAAAGGAAAGGAAATGGAAATCAAAAAATGAAATATATTTTGTAAAAATGTGTATATATGTCCTTCAGTTACATCATCAGATGATATGCAGACATTACAGCAACAAGAAGTAGAGAATGAAAGAAGCAAAGCCAAAACTCTCCAGAGGAAATCTGCTTGGTCATTGTGGTGAAATTATAACTAGTTAAACCTACTTTGTACTTTTTGAAATGTCTCTTCAGGCCTCAGAGCCTCTAAGTTGCAATGGAACAATTATTGTTGGAGAAGTGTGGAGGTTCAGTTAAAAAAAATGCTAATCCCAACCGTCCTTTCCCAATAGCATAGAGTCAAAATAGTTTCTTTTATTTCTGGTGGCAAACTTTACTCCTTCCAAATGCAAGATTAGGTAACATTTTAAACCTATTTTAAAAAACATCAGAGTTATGCCTATACATCTTATCTTTCTTAAAGAACCGTAGATATTTCTCCTGTTCTGGTTGGTAGGATTCATCTGGAGGAAGCTTCTAGTATATTACTGAGGAATCTCTTTACAACCAATATATGCAGTTTTTTAAAACACAGAGAAAACTTCACTAAAGTGTTCTCCAGCGCGATTCAGAGCCACTAATAAGAAGTTGCTTGTATGGCTCTGAAACTACCTATGGATCTAACTAATAGTAACATTGGTTCAGTCCAACCTACAGATTTCTGTCTTATCAGCATCATCAGTTACTTTATTATATACTTCACCTTGGTGAAACATCCCTGTGAAGTAAGACACAATACTGAAATCAGTCTTTAACCTCTTGGTTTTTCTTTCCTTTGCCTCTAAAGGCAATTACATTAATTAGCAATTATGCTAACTTCCAATTAGCAATCTGAAGTCTCTGTAATTGCATCCCCTCATACTTTCAGTAATTAATCCATTCACATCATAATCAGTTGATAAACAAACAAAATTGCTCTATAATTTTCTTTCCTCTACATATTGGAAAAAAAAAGGAAAACTACTAGCAAAAGTTAGCATAAAAATCTATGCCATTAATTCTTTGCCAACTGCTGATTATTGTCCTGTGGAACATAGCTAATCCTTTTGTCTATTTAAGAAGGTGACTGCAATGGATTTCTGAGGTTAAGTGAACTGTGAACTTTTAGAGGAAAATAGGTGTCAATTTAATAAAAAAAACAACCTAAGATTAATTCTAAAGACATAGTAGAGAAAAGAAAATGAAGTTAGTAGTTATACCCACCATCATACTTAGGGTTTGGGACTGAATTTCACAGTCAGCATGAAACCTATGGTCAGATATGACAGTATCTAACCGATCTTGATTAATCTTAAAAAACAAAACAAAATTGAATTAGGTTTTGATGAGACACCTCTAAACAATCCAAGACCTTTATTCTAGATTGGGAAATTAGGAAAAAAAACTGAAAAGAAAGCAATGGCAAACCACTTCCATAGTACTGTTGATTTGGACAAAAATGTGAAACATATTTATGTAGGCAAATCGATGCTTTCCCATCAGAACTTCTGGCTGAAAGTTGTTTTGACCAAATTAAATCCGGTGGCATTCAAATCCCAACCTCAACTTCCATTTTCAGATCTTTGATTCAAACAGCATCTTTGCTGCTTTGTACTCCCTGAAAATTATGACATTATTTTCAATATTAAAAAGGAATATTTGCAACTCTTAGATCAATATATGGTTTACACTTTACTTCAAACCCTGTAGAAAAAGGAGTAAAATAAAAGATTTCTCAATTTCTTTGAAAGCACAGAGAAATATTACTTTAATAAATTTGGTCTGCCATGTTTTATTTCCAAGAATATTTCAGAGGCCAATATTTCTGCATTCAACGGAAAATAAAGAGAGCTCCAGGTTTGGACAGGTAACACCAGTGTCAGATGACTTTTATTTTTGAAAAGGGGAGAACATTTTGGGGTTTTGATGTTGGGAATATTTGGAACCAGGAAGAAAGAGGTATGGGAGAGAGGATGGGATTGATCCTTAGAAATCCCAAATCTATGGTATGCCTCCAAACTGAAAAAAATAGAATTGTTTTAAATATTTTAAATGTTAAATATTTAACATCTCATAATCGGGGGGAAAAATGAAGTAAAACATGAGAGATAAGTATGAAGGTATAAATGTTTCTACACTATCATTTCTAGTTTCCCCTCCAGCAATGCTGGTGGATATCACAAAGCCTTCATATTTCGAAAGGATCTGCAGTAGGAGGTCTGATTAATTCTGAATCCCCTGGACTTAACGCTCTATAAGAGAATGACTGAAATCAGACATCAGTTTCAGTGGGATTGAGATGATCTATATATATATAAGCTTACAAAAATGTTTTTATAGTACCATTTTTACCTTTTGTCATTAAATCATATAAGGGGGCTTGATGGCCAGAAATTAAAGACCTGAGCTTGTCATCTGGAAAGCTGACAGCCTGAGTTTGAGACCCAAGGGCTGTGCTATGGGGTGAGCTCCTGCCCACCTAGCTGTTCAAAAGCACGAAAATACAAATAGATAAATAAATATGATAAATGGGTACTGAAAATTAATTTTCAAGAACAACCTCTCCCTATGCCCGAAGAGAAAAGTTTTTGATCGGTGTGTACTACCTATTCTAACATATGCCAGTGAAACATGGACACTAACCTCACAATCGATACAAAAGCTACAAGTGGTGCAAGCAGCCATGGAAAGATACATGATTCGCATCACAAGACAAGATAGAAAGACCTGCACATGAATTAGAGAACAATAAAAATATACGATGCCATCAAAAGAGTAAAAGAATTGAAATGGAAATGGGCTGGTCAGTTATCAAGAAGAACTGATGGCAGGTGGACTAAGGCAGTCATAGAATGGATTCCACTTGATAAAAAGCATCCACAAAAGAGACTTAAAACAAGATGGAGTGACAATATCAGCAAGTATTGTGGGCCCAACTGGCAAAGAAAAGCTCAAGTCCATTTTGGTTGGAAACACACAGAAGAGGTCTTCATCCTGCAGCGGATAGACAATAGCTAGAATGATGAAATAGATAACACTTCAGTGGGAAGGTAACAGCATTCTATGTGCCTCAAGGTATATGTTGACCACATGACCACAGAAATTGTCTTCGGAAACCACTGGTTCCCTCACCTAAGAAACGGAGATGAGTACACCCCTTAGAGTCAGACATGAATGGACAGGGGAAACCTTTATCTTTACCTTTACCAATACCAGAAAATAAACATCTAATCCCAAATCTCATAGAATCTTGAAACCTCATACATTTGAGCATTAGAAATCTTTTTCTTTAAAAAAAAAAACCCAAAACAGTAGGATTAGAAAAGGTTTCAGAATTTGTGGGCTTTCTTCTATTAAGTATTTACATCTTGGCGATGGACTTTCTCAGAATTACCACACTGGTATTAATTTTCTGTGCAGTGGGTTAGAATGTCAGTGTACATTAGCACCTGATCTATCAAGGGAAATGCTGAGATCTCACTGGAAGCATTAGTCACTAAGCCTTGGGAATGGCCTTGCATGTTTCCATTGCTGGCTCAAAAGTCTGAGGCTTACATGCTTTGGTTTCCAATGAACATGCACTAGAACGAATTCATTCTCAGTAACAGAAAGATCACAACTTTTTCCCACTTCCCTGAGTCACTTGGTGGCCTCTGCATCCAGTTCTGTACCTTTGTACTTTCTCTTACATTAAGCTAAGATGCAAGGAGCATTCCTCTCCATCAAACAGATGTACACCTCCTCAGGGCATACTTCTGGTAAGTCATTGCTTATAGAACGTAGGTGGCTTTTACTCACGATATATTAATTATTTAGCAATGGACAATAATTAAACTGAAGTTCTACACAAGGTTAATGCAATGAATCATGATTTCCTTGAGCTAGCTTTGGATATTTCTTTGGAGCTTTTCACACCTGCCTAAACAGATGTATTTTGTTCTTATTTACTCTTTCCCTATTTCAAGCAGACCTCCATAATCTTGTTCAAAATGTCTCCCTGCCTACTAGTTCTACTGATGTACTTGATACATTTGTATTTTGACTTACTAGCAGAGGCAAAGGAGGTGATTTCAAGAAAAAAAAAGCTTTTGGAACAACTACAACACATTTCTTAATACTGTATATATACCTGATTCTGTCATATATATCCATTAGCTTTTCTTTCTGCCATTCTTTCAATGCCATATTATCATTATTACTCCATTTACTATGATTACTAATGTGCAAAATCTCAGTCCATCAGGATTCTTAGAATGAATGACAAGATATCAAAATTAAAAATGTGTATTGACATAATTTTGGTTCTGATCATTTAGTGCTTCAGAAAACAGTTGGATTTGATGGATTGGATTAGAAGGTCCTGCCAAATATGTTTCCAGATATGTATGGGAAGCAAATTGAGCACTTTTCCCAAAGGTCAATAGTGATGCTGGCCTCTTTCTACAGGCCAGGTTTTGTGCAAATGTTTGACATGTAACTTTCTGGAAATAGAATGATTTAATTGAACCCAAAAGCTGGCAAACATGAACATTGTCCTCCCATCAACTTCTACCTTACTTTCTTATTTCTT
Source organism: Oxyrhabdium leporinum (assembly GCA_032468155.1). Classification (NCBI taxonomy): domain Eukaryota; kingdom Metazoa; phylum Chordata; class Lepidosauria; order Squamata; family Cyclocoridae; genus Oxyrhabdium; species Oxyrhabdium leporinum. Next base: position 27,568 of record JANHFL010003397.1, on the reverse strand, counting down.
TTTTGTTCTGCATCTGTTGTTTGAAATCAAGTCCATCATCATCATCAGAGTTGGAAGGACCCTTGGAGGTCTTCTAATCCAACCCCCTGCTCAAGCAGGAGACCCTATACCATTTCAGACAAATGGATGTCAAATCTCTTCTTAAAAGCTTCCAGAGATGAAGCAGTCCAGTTGCCTGAATTTTGAGATTGCTATTTGCTTCTGACTTTGATTAAAGTCTTGGTTTCATAAAGAAAAAAAATACCCTATCTATTTTTCTAGGACATTATCCCTGTCTTCTTTGCAACCCAAGTTAATATGGTGGGATTTCCATGTACATTTCATATGTGATTATGAAAAATGTAACTCAAAACACTAATTACTAGGCAAGGAGGTTATTTGAGGTTTCTATTTTTTTAACTGAGAGAACATTTTGATCAAGTCAAGTGGCCTGAGAAACTGAGAAATGCCTTATATTTTAATGATATTGTAGCCATGCCATCCTAAAAATCGAATGTATGAACATTGCATGTAGTGTGGTTAAACACCTTTCCGTACATAAAAATCTGTTCTTTACAATGGTATCAGAGTTGGTGACTTAATAAAAGATTCATGAAAGGTCTCATTTTTTAGTCTATTGATTGCCATATCTTACCTCTAGAACAGGGGTGTTAAACTCAGGGTAACATATTGTCATCAAGTGAAGTATCTTGACTTTTTCCCCCTTTGCTAAAATGGGGGTGGGCATGGCCAGAGCATGACGCATCCAGCCCGTGGTCCATGAGTTTGAGACCCCTGCTCTAGAACTACACTGGAAGAAAAAAAATGTCAGCACAATCATTCAATATTCAGATGAAATGTTCAGAATGGGAAAAAGGCAAAGCATCAACTTACATAAATGATAGAGTCAGAGTAGTAGCTTATCCTAGATAGTATTTTCCTTTGTATTAATCTTTCTTTCAAGTTGAACCAATATATTTGTGGCTCTGTAACAGCTCTGTTGGGTTTGACTATTTGTAATTCATCAGTGATTAGACTTAGGTTCTGGAGGATTTATAGCAACACACAGCAGAGTACCTGTTTTCCCATTATCTATTTGAAGCTTTTGGCAGTTTAATGCTCAGGAAACACTAGACATAAAAATAGCTGCTCTAACCATCATTTTAAAATGGATATTTATATTCTTCTCTTTCTTTTCACCCCTGGCCTCTACATCTTTTCTACCATTCCTCTGTGATAATGTGTTGTTGTGACAGAGCTATACGGTAAGCCTACAAATTACCATCTTTCAAAATATACTAAAATCTATACTTGTTTAGCTTCATAATTTTGTGTCATGGCTCTAATACTAGATAATTATGCAATAAATATTTCATGAAATTTAAACAATGCCGATAATATAAAACTTCTAGGATACTTGCATTCTCACAATGTGCTTCTGATGCAAGCGGTTCTAGGGGACTTTTAAATTATTTTTTCTGCAATATGGCAGAATATTTGGACAGGGGGTGGAGAGATAAAGTGCTACAGTAATATAATGTACAATTCTTCATGAATTGTGAGGAACAGCCAATTTGGGGTAGTGGTTAAGACATCAGGCTAGAAACCTGAAAAATGTTATTTTAGTTCCACTTTAGAGATATGGTGGCACAGTGGTTATAATGCAGTATTGCAAGCTAACTCTGGTCACATTGCCAGGAGTTCGATTCCCTCAGTCCTGACTGGTTCAAGGTTGACTCAGCCTTCCATCCTTTTGAGGTCAGTAAAATGAGGATCCAGATTATTGGGGTCAATATGCTGACTCTGTAAACTGCTTAAAGAGAGCTGTAAAGCACTATGAAGTAGTATATAAGTAAGTGCTATTGTTATTACGCAGAAACCTAGCCAGGTAACTTTGGGCCAGGCACCCTCTCTCGGTCCTAGGAAAGAAGCATGGCAACCCCCTTCTGAAAAAACTTGCCAAGAAATCTGTAGAAAGTTCAGCATAATGATTAAAGTGTTGGAATAAGAATAGGGAGAGTCCATCCTTGGCCATTGGAACATTTTAATCACCTTGAGCCAGGAGCTCTCGCTTAGCCCTATCTACCTCATATGAACAAAACACAACAGAAAAATAGCAATTTTGAAATCTGGAGTAGTCAATTCTAAGGCTCTGTTTTGCTTTTAGGATTTGGGGAAATCAGATTATTCTTTGTCTACATGTAAACAGAGTTGTTTTATTTTTTGAGAGAAGCAGCAGCAATGCTACACATAGCCATTGACCTCTGTTAATGAGCATGTGGTTGGGTTGGATAAAGGTTCATATCCTTAATTGATATGGAACATTTCGCCATGTTACATTGTCTTTCCCCTAATTAGGTCTGCCTCAGTCCTTCCCATGGGCTGAGCCTCCATTGCCTTTGTCAGTTTTATCCTGCTTATCTTGAGTTAAATATTATTCCTTTCTTTTTGGCCAGAAATAACTAAGAGGGCTTTGTTTGGGCACAGGAATAATTCCTTTAGGCCAGGGTTGGCTTAGGAATTCTCAGGAATTTTGGGAGTTGAAGTCCATAAGTCATAAAGGGACCATAGTTCCCTACATCTGCTTTAGGCCTTGACATCATTATGTAAATTGGGGGCTGGGACTGATCTTTGTCACATTTGCAGGGTCGAGAGAATGTCTTAAAACAAGCTTTCATTTTCTTTTGTCATAACAAGTAAAAGTAAAAATACAAAATAAAGATACAGTTTGCACCCAATTATATCTGTCGTTGGGTATTTGTCTTCACTTAATATGAATTTATCCTTAGATGCACAACAGTGAAGGATGCATCAAAATGTTATTTATATTGGTATGCATGTATCCCTGGTGCATTTTAAAAAAAAAATAGAAGCGGACATGCCACTTTACCTTATTCTACATTTGGAGTGGAACTAAAGAAAGACAGAAACTTGTCCATTGTCTAACTCAGTTTTCCAGAACTCCTAATCGAGTTTGTGTATATATATATACTGTATTTTTTTCTGAGAGACAGAGATATTGGGCAATGCTGATCTATGCCATGGTCACTAAAACCTGAAGCCCAGCAGTGCTGAATATGGCCATTATTACTTGTACTGCCACATTCTGGACCAGTTAAAGCTTCTGAATGGTCTTCAAGGGCTCCATGTAGATCTCATTGCAGTAGTCAAGTCATCAGATGACTAGGGCATAAGTGACTCTCTGAAGGGTTCTTAGTCCAAGAAATGGCACAACTGGAATTCCTGGCCACAGCTGCCATCTACTTCTCAAGTAGGAGCTGCAACTACAGGAAGACCTCCAGATTGCAAAACCAAACTTGAAAGTGGAGAGGAAAACATCTACTGATGTTGTTGTTTTACTTGTTGTTTAACTACCATGTTTTGCTGTCTCTATAAACTGAAGGACAGTTTCTGAATTAATCAATGATTTAGAACATACTATTGTTTTGGAGTATAACTGGCCAGTGTATTTCATAGGAAATTAAGCTGAATTTTCCTTTTTTTTATGGCAACCTATTTGAAGATAGGTTATGTATAATGATTTAAGCAATAGAGAAAGATTTTTCCCCTCCCCCTCTCTCTTACAAAATTGTAGAAGAAAATGCTAAATCAATCTGATTAAGATTTAGATAGTTTCTTTATTGGAAATGAAGATGAATGGATCTTAGAAATGGTCAGACTAAAAACCAATTTCACATTCGAAAATAAATGTGTGAGAAAATATTTTTCACTATTTGCAAAGAGCTGAGATTTACATTTCCAATGCATTAGTTTGCATTGTGAAGTAATTATAGAAGATTGCAACGCAAACACCTAAAATATAACATTCAAAAATAGACATAGATGTCATCCAAGTTTCCTAATAAAAATTATTCACATTCTTAAGTTTTTTCAGGAAGTCTGTCAGAGATGCATTAGGCTAGACTAGATAATTTATTGCTTCTTTCTTGTTGTAGGCAAAATATAATGCATTATTATGGTAACTGGGAGCAGTTCTTTGGTACATCTACATCAAATATTTACATTTTTCTTATGAGATATTTCCTGGCTTTGGTAAGTCTTCACAAATAAACTATGATGAATATGTTTCCTTATCGTCAGAAAAATACTTTAACACAATTTCTTGGCATAAATGCAAGGAATTGAAGTTACATCTCTGTTTCTGGAATGTAGTAGTTTAATCAGATGCATTGCCTCTTATAAAGGAAATCAGTCTGGTATAAATTATTTGCAAAGAGGTCTAAATATGGTCCCAAAAACTGACTGGACTCTTTGAACAGCACCAAATGTTTTAGAAAGTCACTAAAAGTAGCATTTCATTACCATATAGTAATTGCTTAAAATGTAAGAAAAAATAAAAGAAGGCATTACATAAATGCCTTCAGGGTGGCTCTATCTTCTGTAGACACCAGTCTTAAACAGCAGAACACATGTATTTGGTAAAGCAGTCAGTGTGTTTTTAATGCTTGATATTACACTATTTCTTCACAAAATTCCTTTCCTAAGGTTAGGAAGGTTTTGGATTTTTTTTCCAGATTATTCTGTTCTAGTACTGATTAACTTCAACCTTTGCATAAAATGACATAATTGTATCCTTCTGACAAAGATCTAGCTTCCAAACAACCTAAAACGTATAAAGGACATTCTGTCACATTTCTCCTGTATTTTTCTAAGAGTTTACTTTTTAAAAGGTTTAACTGGCCCTTTTGTATGTCTCTTATAAAGAAAATGAGAATAAACTTTGATTACTTGGTTTCTGAGCAATCTCAAAGATTAACTCATAGAAGAAGTATGTACAAAAGATAATGTGCACCAAATTATATATAAAGCTTTTATGAATGCTTAATAGGAACTTAATTCCTCTGTGCCCTTGAAATATAATATTCACTGAATTATATAAAGCAAAGATATTTGGAGTGAGCTGAAAGATTGGTAAATTACTAGCCTCTTAATAAAATGATTGCAACAAGATAATATCATCCCTAGAGTAAATTGTTAATTATTTTGACTCAATAAATCACATTTTTATTTAATTGCATAATACAGACTCCTTAAAATTGAAGAATAAATTAATCAACTCTTATGTAATACATAAGATTTCTAAAATCATGCATCAAGCTGCCTCTTTCACTCTGCATTTATCTTTTGCAAAACAGTTAACAATTAAATCTATGAAAACAGTAACAGTATCAGACTTTTTTTTTCTTTCATTCAATTGTGTCCATTTCTCAGAAACTTCCTGGACAAGACTCTATAGTTTTCTTGGCAAGGTTTCTCAGAAGCGATTTGCCATTGCCACCTTCTTTCTAGGGCTGAGAGGAAGTGATCGGCTCAAGATTATTCAGCTGACTTCATGCCAAAAGCAGGACTAGAACTCACAGCATCCCAGTTTCTAGCCTGATGCCTTAACCACTGCATCAAAGTGGTTTTCAGAATAAGACTTTCCCCCAGTACTATTGAAAGTCTGCACTATTTTGGGACAGCGTTAAATTTTCTCCTACAAGGCTATCAAACTCATCCAAATTTAGTCAAATAAGGCAAGGGTGTTATACCAATGGTAATTACAGATTTTGCAGGTGGAAAATTCATTAATGATCCTACTCTTAGCTGAGCGGTGTTTACAAAAGTTGCATGTTTTGTAGAAGTATCATTTGGAAAAAAAAAGCTGTCCACTTGCAGAAAAAACAGACATAGGAATTCTAGATCTACATTCCTTTTAATTCTCTTTGGATTTTTTTGGACAGAAGTAGATACATTTGAAGATAAATGTATCATATAAGGCTCAACTGTCCTACCCAAAAGCAATATGATTGGAGAATCTTTGGTGACTCATTCTTCATTCCTCTTTCTTCTAGTTCAGAATGTTGCAGAGCTTTCGAATGT
>JANHFL010003397.1:0-14167 GCA_032468155.1 Oxyrhabdium leporinum | reverse complement strand
TCACTCACTCACTTACTTACTTACTTACTTCTTCCCTTTTTTGAAATATCCACAATCCTAATCCGCAATTCATCTTTCAAATAAAGTCCTCTTCCTCTCAGGCAGTTTGTTCATCTGTTTTGGATTTCTTTTGTTTGTTTGCTGTTCTTACAAGTGTCTTCTTTCTGCTATTTCCCTATTGGAATTATGCCTCTCTTCTGTAGAACAACCATTCTGTCTTCTGCAAAGTTGTTGCATTGATTAGACTCATCTCCTGCTGACTGCATCGATATATTCTTGCCACCTGACCTGTACTTATCAATAACTCTTTAGCTCTTTCAAGAAAGTTCTAATAATCTCTTAAATCTCTGCAAGTCATTTGTACATTTGAAAAGGACTTGAAGAAACATGTCTTTTCTCTCAACTTTTTCAATTTTTTGTCACGGGACTTGATTTTCAGGCTGTTTATCTGGAAAACTCTCCAGTGTGTTAATGTTGTTTTTAAAATACTGTCCTAATCTTAGTTTGTGACAGATTAAGTTCTTTTAACTAGAGTTTATATTTATACCTCTTAATTTGGATACTTTTTATGTTTATGTTTCAACTGATTTGTTACTGCCCACTGCACTAGCTTTTCAAGATTCCCTTGGTTATTCCCTCCCCCTTATGCATTGACTATTTATTTCAGCTTTTCAACTTTTATCTGCTGTACCCTGTTGTGCAAATAATTTATAAAATCATAAAATCTCACAAAGTCCTAGAACAGAACTGGATGGCACTCCGCTCATGATCTTCAGGCTAACTCAAAAAAAATAAAAATAAAATGTTTAATATGTTTTAATGTGCTTAATCAAACAGTTTAAAAACTATGTTGCAGTATCCAAGGAGGCACAATGGCTCAGCGGTTAAAGACGTTTAACTTGTCACTTGGAAAGCTGACAGTTGGGTTTGAGAGCAGAGTTTATTTGCCCAGCTCCTGCCCACCTAACAGTTCAAAACATGCAATTGCGAGTAGATTAATAGGTACCATTTTGGTGGGAAGGTAACAATGTTCCGTTCACCTTAGTATATAGTTATGCTGGCCACATGACTACTGAAGTGCCTTCAGACAATGCTGGCTCCCTTGGCTAAGAAACAGAGATGAGCACTCCCCCTAGAGTGGGATACAACTGGACAGGGGAAACCTTTACCTTTAGCATCCAAAATACTTTACCAACTTGTTAACAACTTTATAAAGGAAATACTGTAGAATCTTCTGTTGAATGAAGAGTATTCCTATGGAAGGGGAAAAAGAAGCAGCTCCAAGTGTGTCAGGCCATATTTTTTAATAGCTTCTGTTCTTTTTGAGTAATCAATGTATTATTTTTATATGCTTACAAATAGATTTGTAGATCCATCCTCTTTCCTTTAGATTATGTCTTAAATAAATATGATTTTAATTGTTTTTATTAAATCAGTATAATTCTCATCCCTTAATGGTTGTAAAAGAATTTTTCAGAAAACAATAAGATACTTATTTTGCCCACATCATTAATCTCTGGGTTTTAATTCTCAAACCTGTCACACTATGGGAAAAATAATATTAAATAAAGCTCACATGAGAAGAAACAAGTGTAGTTATGGTAAGATACATTTACCAACTTAAAAAAATTAGCCTTAATAATCTTAAATGCAAAATAAAACAACAATCAAAATATGTTTCATTGTGACCAGATACAAAATTAAATAAATAAAATAATAGATATGTACTGAAATATCATCTTCTAATCAGGCCACATCTATTCATGGAATGTATTCCAAAGTATATAAAGATGAGAATTTTACTAATTATTATCTATGGAACTCAGCGGGACTGATCTGGTTTCGGATTGAGTTAAAACTCCCATTGATTCTGGAATTAGATTCTGTTTTATTTCTATGGAACTGCATCCGCTGATCCAGAAGAAGCAGTCAGAACCAAATTAGTAATATTGATTTAAAAACTGATTTATAGTACAAGCTTGAACTCCTGAGGAGTGCTTCAATTCAATTCAATTGTCCAATGCCACACAATAGGGAAAATAATATTTGTTTCCTGTTGCTGTTCTTCCCATTGTTTGCCATACATATTTAGCTGATTTTTTTTTCTGACTCAGAAGTATAAAATACAGCGTCCTGCTGTACTGGCAACATAGAAGTCCATTATTATTCCAAGGAGTTTAGCAGCATATTTTTATTTTTATTTCATTTGTTGAAAGTTTAGAGCTCATTCTGAGCTAAACATCTTGTTTTTTCACTCTTCTTTACTGAATGAAGGAAAAAGAGGTGGGGGAATCTTTCTATAGCTGCAAAGTTTTTCTTACTGTGAAAATCTCAGATTCCAATCTCAGAGTCATGTGCTATCTAATTAAGGTCAGGTCTTGCAATCTCATGACCAAAGCCAGGCCATGAAGTCATGGTGCCAGGTTATTGTTGTTTTGGGGGAGTTTTCACACACTGAGTGCTGTGGAAATTGGCTGGCTTTAGGGTATGTTGGCTGTCTGTGTTAAGAAGCTCCTGGAAGCTTTAAGAGATTTGGGTAACATCATACTTGCTATGTATACTTTTCTATGTTATGCTTTATAATCTGTTTGCTTTAGTTAATAATTAAGCTTAAAATCCCTTTAGTCACTAGTGTTGACTAACAAGAAAATACCGGAGCACATAACAACCTAGTAACAAAATGTTACTAGATGCAAAATCATAAAATCACATCTCACTTTGGCCATGTCATGTGGGGGAATTCACTGAAGAAAGCAATTATATTTGAAAGAGTTAGCAGAAACCAGACCATCAAAGAACACGATGGCTGGACACCATCAGAGCTGACACAAGCTAGAGCATAGAAAAAATTCAAAGAACTGGTGCAAGATGTGGAGAGACCTGGCCCACAGAATCACCAAGAGTTGGACTTGATTGAATGGATAACACCATCGTCATCATTCACCGCAGTGCTTATTGTCTCTGGAGCCAAAAGAGACAATTGCCTGAGCATCTAATCAACTGATCACTGCCCCGACACTTGGCTAAACACCCCCCACCTCCCTTTTTGTTGATTCTACCATCTTTCCAAAGTAGAATCTTTTCTGACTTCCAAAAGAGACAGGTGTGATATCTGACCTATCAGTTGTAAAGACTAATCAAGCCATTTCATGGCTATTGTAGAACAAACAGAATTAGAGTCTGCAGAAATAACTATTTTATGAGCAAGGTTCTCTCTCTCTATAGACAGTAATACCATAAAGAAAGAAATATTAAAACAGAAGGAGAATCTGCTGAGTGAGCCACAGACAGCTGTGAAGTCATGAAATCATGAAATCAGAGAGAGACCAGAGACTTCCGAACCAATTATTTTAGGGCTTGGACATAGTAAACCCATGATTTTGGACATGGAGGTCCATATTACAGGCATTATATACAAGGGACATAATTCATTCTAATTATCATGTAGCAAAGGTTGTATTCCTTATTTATGACCAGTTTGTACTGCACAAGTTCTTCTTAGATGCCATTATGGGAACCAATGTTTTTGTTCCTGTTATTTTATTAATAAAGACAGGCTGAATGGGCACTCAACTATCCAAACTTTATTTCCACTAAGTGTTCAACATGTCACACAATGCATTTTTTGTGGTTTAGCATAAAAGCCTCTTTTTCCTTTCCTTTATCCCCCTTACTAGAATGTGTCTATAATGATCTTTCTTCTGAATGTTAACCAAAAACATATAAATATTATGTGGCAGCTGTTTACACAGATGTTTCTGTGCTATTCCTTCCCCTCTTGGTTCTTCTTAAATTATATCATGTTCCAGCAAATGTTTAATTCAGTGTTTTTTCTGGAAACATTGATTCCTTTCAAAAGCATTATATCACAATAAAAATCCAGTAATATTCTGTCAGAGTTCCAAATAGAATTGGAGTCTAGTAAAATATATATTTCATCCAATGAATGTTAATTCTTACTACTCTTACATTAAAAAAAAAGCATTTACCTATCGTGTTGAATTAGATAAGACTCAATTAAGTCTTTAAAAAAAAAGAAATCGTATTCAATTCCATTTTAATGTAAATCTCAACTGGCAATAAAAGTTATCATTTACAGGTCAAGGATGAATCTGGCCATGAATAACTTTTACATGGAACTTAATGTTGAATAGCATGATATAATCATAGCTGTACATAGTGCTTAAAAGTGCTAAAAAGGAAACTATTAGCACAAAGAGAGAGCCATTTCTAATGAAGAGATCGCTTGGTGAGCCAAATTGGCCTACAGCTCAACCTTCTATTTTAGTTCAAGGCATGGATGGAAGAAAAAATCGATTGTTTTTATCAAATCTGATTCTTCAGTGGTCCAGATTAAGATACCATGAAGCAGAATCTCAAAGGTGCTTTTTTCAAAAGGTAAGTGGGCTGGGGGTATTTTTTCCTTAAGGAAGAAGAGGAAGATGCTTCTTCCTCATGGAAAAAGCAGTCCACTTGCCTTTTGAAAAAGCACCTTTGAGACAAATATGATCTGGATGATTGAGAATCTCCACAGACTTTAAAGCAGGTAGTCCTACTTTTCATATTCCTAGTAAGATAGCCTATTTATACTTCCTGTTATAATGACTACTGCCCTGTGCTTAAACACCGGATTATGTCCTTTGTTCAATTGGTCCCTCATGCAAATACGAACTCTGGCTAGAAGATCAGGATTCTAAATTGTAACTGGAACCCCATGCAGCAGATGGTTAGAGACACACTGACTCTTTATTCATGTTCAATTATGACATTTTTGCATGGTTATTACCTTTATGTCTGTGTGTGCATGTGCCATCAAGTGAGTCATGTCAAGTCCCTGAATTTTCTTGGTAAAATTTTCAGAATTGGTTTGATCTTGCATTCTTTGTAGGGTTAAGAGAAAAGTCATTCCAAAGTCATTCAGTTGACTTAGTGTTTAAGGCAGGACTAGAAGTCACAGTCTGCAGTTATTTGCAAATATATTAATGATAATAGATTTCTTCCTTTATGGAACAATTCGTGTTGGGTCTTTAATCCGTTTCCTAAATCTGAAAATATTACACTAACACATGCAATAAAATCCTCTCGCTGTAGTTGTTAAAAATATTTGACAATGATACTAATGGTGAGATTGACATTTATCCTTGCTTTTAATTTTTTTTTAATCAAACTTTATAATATGCGCCATCAGATTATTTTCTTCTTTTGTTTACTTGTGCCATAAATGCCAATGAAGTTGTTTACTGAGACTCCTTTTATAAGTGATATTTCACTACTTTGACATATTATCCATTCTGTTATCCATAACGTGCTCCATAATACACTCTAAGGTTAGGAAATGCTAGCCTACCATTTCATTTTGAATCTGCAATATTTAAATCATATTCTTGTTTTTTCCTCTACCCCATCTATGGTAAATCTCTTCATTCTTCTTTTCAGTGCTGCTAATTTTTGCTTAAAATTGGAATTGCTGCCATTTGGTATCAGAAATTCATCTTGGATAATATATTCATTTTTATTGTCTCAAGAAGTCCAAGCCAAGAAAGTTTTAAATATTTCCTCCTTTCAAGGTCTTGTTTTATTTCCTTCCATAAATAGTTGTAATTGTTTTGAAATATATTTTTATTGCATCCTGATAAATGCAATCCTGTATATTTCACTGATTTTCTATTATCTTACAGCAAATCTGTTTTACTTTTCTTTTTTTTCACAGTCTTTTTCTTCAGAAGTTGTATTTTTTTGTTATTATTTTAGTTTATATTTGTATTGATTTTGTATCAATGAGGCTGCTAAAATCTTTGATTCTTTTGAAATATCATAAGGAAAGTTGTGGCTGCGTAATTGTTAGTATTGTACTATACGAAGTATATGCGTCAATATTCAATATCTGCTTCAATGATTATAGAAAGGCTTTTGGTTTTTTTAATCATGTCAAGTTGTAGAATGTGCTTAGAAAAATCGGAAGCTTCTAACATCTCATTGTCCTCATGATACACTGAGACATAAAGGAAGTGATAATATAGAGAGAACATGGCAAAACAGACTGGTTCCAGATTGGCAAAGATATGAGACAATACTGTATACTCTCCCCTTATTTAGTTAACCTATAAGCTAAATACATTTTAAGGGAAGCTGGATTGGAAAAAGAAGGAGGAAATGTATTCAGTAACCTGTGCTACATTAATGACAATGCTCTAATAGTTGAAAATGTAAAAGATCTTCAATAAAGGTCAAATGAACAAAATGGGATGAAAATTAAATACAAAGAAGACCAAATTAAACAACAACCCTTAGAACTGATAATGAAGATATCAAAATAGTAAATGGCTTCTGCCTTTTTAGGATGAGTAAAGAAATAAACAATCAAAAAATGTGCTGAAGACCAGCCATGAAGGCCTTGGAAATTATATTCAGAAACCATGAATATCTTCTATAACTACCGAGATCAAAATAGTCCATAACGCATCATTCCATAGTATGATACCCTATGAAATGAAGGTTGGACTTTGATGAAACAGAATAGGAAGAGTATTTATGTTTTTGAACTTTAGTGTTGGAGAAGACTGCTGACAATACCACAGACAACCAAAAAAACCAAACAAATGGATCATCAAACAAATCAACCCATTGTTTTTACATAAGGCACAAATGACCAGACTTAAATTATGTAAATTATATAAAGACCTAGCTTTCTAAAGAAGGCAGTAATGCTTGGAGAGTTGGAAGGAAAGAGAAGAAGAGAATGACCAGAAACAAGGTGGATGAACAGAAACAGTTGCAATGTGGGTACTGTTAGAGCACCTAAAAGACCAGGTTAGGGACTGACTATCCTGGAGAAAATCTACATCGTCAATGAGTCAGAACCAATGATGACACATAATCAATCAATATTATCTGCATAGAATTTAATCTTATTCTGTTTCTTGAATTATTGGGGTTTTTTTTTGGGGTGGGGGGTGGGATCTTGCCTGACAGCTCTTCAAAAGCTAGTGCAAATAATGAAGGTGAAAGAGTACACCTGTTTTGTGCATTTAGGTATTGAGAACGTTGAAGAGCTTTCACCATGATCTTTGCTGTTTTCCATTGGTATATGGTCTCCATACAAGTTTTGAATTCTTTTTGTCTAAATAGACATCTAAAAATAGTATTTTCTTATTTTCTACTGCATTTTATTTATCATTTTCCTTTTTGGATCTAACCTAACTGGATGTATCTCAAATGTTTATTTCTCACACGTTTGTTAGAGGTGAGTATCTTATACAGACTGTTCTTGACATTCAACCACAATTGCTTGCATTTCCATTGCTAAGCAAGGAGGTTGTTAAGAGAGTTGCACTTTATTTTATGACTTTTTTGCCATGATTACTAAGAGAATCACTGTAGTTGGGGGACACTACAACCATCATAATTACATACTGGTTGCCAATCCCCCAAATTTTGAACACATGACCATGGGGATCCTGCAACAATCATAAGCACAAAGACCATTCGTAAGTTACTTTTTTTAGTCTGATAACCAAAAGAATGGTGGTAAGTCGAGGACTACCTGTAATGAACACTCAATAAAGAAATTCTGATTTTTTTATATATTATTCTCTATCAGCAGCAGGAATATGTAAACATAAATACTGTACTGTACACACTATTCTGCCAGATACAGTGATGTAAGAACACAAGTGAAGAACGTATTTGAGTGAAAGGCAGGTGAATTATTTAACTAGTGAATACAAATATATCGAACAATTTTCTTCATCTGAAGGAGGTGAGTCACCTGACATTACCCCACCTTCTTACTGCAAAACAGAATTGAAAGACCCAGGGGGGCAGTAGTCTTTAAGGTTGTAAATATTATGCATATGAAAATTTTGTTCATCATAAAATTTTCGGCTGTATTAGTGAGTTGTGCCCAAAGTGGTTAAGATTCCTTTTCAGAGAAGAATCCTAGGTTTTGTTATATATATATATATGAAACATGATTGCTGTTAAATAATCCTATGCAATTTCAGTATGGTCTATTGGTTAAGGTGCTAAATTAGAAACCAGGAAATTGTGAGTTTTAGTCCCACCTTAGGCATGAAAGTCAGCTGGGTGACTCTGGGTCAGTCACTCTCGCTTAGTCTAACACATCTCACAGGCTTGTTGTTGTGGGAAAAAATAGGTAGAAAGAAGAAGTATTAGGTATGCTCACTGTCTAGAGTTATTTATAAAAATAATAATGCCAGCATACAAAAAACTTTTAAAAAATCACATTCTCGTTTACCTTTAACTGGAAATGGCTGCCTGATTGAAAATAAATTGAAACCTTGGGACCAGAATTGCTTTGTACAGGCAGAGATGTGAGCTTTAGAGAACCTTTGGAAGGGCCAATTGCTTCACGGCAACAGAGCTGGGTGTGATTTTTCTGCTTCTCTCTTTGTCACTGAAAAATGAGCAAATACCAGGTATGGTAAATATCTTTGCCATTCCAAAAATGTTCATATGTTTTTGCTTTCAGAGAAAGTGCCAGACTGAGATCCCAAGAAACTGCTTTGTTTAGTCTTCTGATAGCCTATGTTTGTCCTTTCACTGTAGAAAATATCTCTGCACTGAAATAAATCATAAAACCAACATAAGTGCCACCAAATAAATAGTACTTGAAGATGGAAAGCTGTTGGAACTGTTTGGGAGATGTCCACAAAGGAGAGGGGTGGGGAGATGAAACCTGGAAAATTTGATAGGTTTGTTCTGGCCAAACTTTTGAGTAGAACACAAATGCAATGTTGTCACCAGTTTTAAACAGATGGTTTTAAAAAGGGGAGGAAATTCTCTGAAATGATGTTATGCATTTGCAGAACATGCAGAGGATTTAATAGGACTAGCATGAAATGTCGATGAAGATCAAGTCTGTAACCATGCAACTCTGACATATGGTCAATAGGTTGTTGTTAAATATTTAATCACCAGAAACGTTAGTCTCTGATGCAAAATCTCTCATATTACATAGATGTAAAGGTATTGCAACAAAGCGTGTGTCCTTTTCAGACAATGGTGCTGTATTACAGACTACCTACCTCTGCAGTCTACAATTAAAATTCAGTCTGTAACAACCTGCAATATCACTCATTCAAAGAGGTACTCAGCATCTTCTCTTCAGTTAAACCTGTCCTCTGTGGGTTCAGATGGGTCTGTATATGTACATTTGTATACTTATCATCTACCTTCTTAATTATTAGTCTGCACAAGGCCACATATGTACAAACCCTGGTGTTCAAGGAGCAAAAATAGCATTTCCATTTATTGTTTTTATGGAAGAATTATCTACATTCTTTGGGCTGCAGATGTTTTAATAAAGAAAAAAATCAAATTTGTGAATCATCATCTTCTTCTACTTCAATGTCTTTTTTTTTGAAGGTAAAATACATAGTCCAGAAACCATTGAACAAAATTTGTGTCTTGAAAAACCACACATAAGACTGGGCTTAGTCTCAGCCAGGTTCAGTATCCAGAATATGCCTCTAAAATCAAGATAAAGAGTTTCCCCAAGGAAGAAAAAAAATAAGGATGATATCTGAACAATGGTATTCAGTTTAGTTACAAATCCAAGTATTTCAAGGTTTGGAAGGCAATCCCAACTCCCATGGTCAATCTAAGATGCTTGGAAATCAAGACAAAAGGCAAAATTGCACTATTTCTCTATTTTATGCCAGAGGAACCTTAATACTGGCAGGAGGTTAGCATTCACCTGGCTTTCGCCTAAAGAAGTAATTGCTTTGCCTAATGGTAGGGTTAGATTTGCAATTTTTTTGAAATTTTCTATGCACGTGATGAATGGGGCAATAGGACATTTCCACACTCATGAACACTTATGTTATGCACTGAAGTGATATACCACCTATCCTCATTACTAATATTTTGGCACAAAAATGTTTGGACATCTCTAGAAGATACTATAAGTTGCTGGAGTGGAAATGATCTTAATGTGGCGTACATTTACTTGAAGAAAATAACTGTATAGCTATGAGATTAGCCAAACAATAACTTTCTAAGGAGAAGGAAGAGGTTTTAAGAAGGCTTCAAGAAAGGCAGGTGCAATTGACATCTTCTTAGTACTATAATTTATTTCAGATACTAATGGATGTGGAGAATCAAATGAAAAATTTACAGTAGGATCTAATGAAGAATGGAGATTCTAGACCGAACATCACTTTCTAAAACTAAGTGCCATTATGAGGAATGTGCTAGTTCTATAATTTACTTCTTGTCTTTTTGAATTTTGTCTATTAGCTGGTGTTGTCTTTCTGCCGGTTTAAAATATATTGTATGTACAGTATATTAACACAGCAAACATTTTATAAACTGTCTTCAAATAGTTGGACAATGTTGATGTGAGCTAAATTTGATACATACTTGTTATGCCATATATTATTAATTCATAAATTTCATTGTCAAAATATTTGAGGAAGATGATATTTACTGGAAATGGATAAAATGACTCCATAGAAAAGGTGGTAATCAGAGGATGCTGACATGAGAAATGGAACCTCAGTGATTGAATGAACTTGGCATATCTCCAGTGCTAGATGTTCAGACTAATAACAGGTGCCCACTATTATATCCTGCCTTGAGTTTCTTTAGGCATTGATTGGCTATTATTGGACTAGGTGGATCTCTTGGGCAAAATTCTGCAATACAATCCTTCTAATTTGGAAATGCAGTTGTTGAGAGCACTGTACTAATAGAATTGCCATGCTCTGCTATCTTGAAATACTGAGACTCGGATCCCCCCTATTCTAAACCACCAGCGCAAAGTTACAGAAAATATCCATAGATAGATATTTATACATCAGATTCAGAATTTTATTACAATGCAGATGGAATAATTCATTTCCTGAAAATGTGTATTTAACTATTCTATATATTCAAAGCTTTCTTATAAAAAAAAAAAGTCTGACAAAGAGTTTGCATTGACTGTTCGTTTTAGATCATCAGTGCCACATTAGTCAGAGCCAACATTTCAGCCAAGTGATGAGTGAAAACATATGGAACATACAGAAAAAAAATGGGTTTTCATTTCAGTTATAAATAATGGTTTGAACATGTGCTATTTAAATTTGTTTAATCCCTTCCAGTATACAGTGTGCAACAACGCAATTTGTCTTCAGCATCATCGGGAAATCTTGTCATAAGAATCATCAAGAAAACATGAAAAACACATCACAGCATCTGTCAAAGCACAGAACTACGTGCAAAAATAATTCAAGCTGTTAGTTGCTGAAATTGCAGACAGACTCCAGAGGGTGGCACAACATAATAAATCAACCATCCATCATCTCAATTCAAAGGAGTCTTTTACCTTTAAGCAGTATGCATTTCAAGAAATCCATTCTAAAACCAAGTACTAAAAACTGAATATATGAAGTTACAATTATGCTCCTACTCTGTCTCTCTTTGTATTGGATCTAAATATGATTACTTTTCCAATAAACATATGAAATCAGTGCCATTATGATTAATCTGAACAGAACTAACTTTTGTTTCAGTGATTTAAGTGAGTTCTAAATATGTGTTTGTCTCGATTCAAAACATATGTGTTACCTTACCTTTCAATCAAGTAGATCATTAATTTATAAATCATGAATAGTTACCATAATAAGAACTTTTGTAAAATTATTACTCTAACATAATATGGGGGTCATTTATAATAAATGTGCCAACTGAAGAACTTTAAATGACATAAATTTTAACAAAAGAAAAAAGAAACAAGTCTCATTTTGCTTGATATTGGCTATATTGTGGCTTAAATATTATAATATATACACATTTTAAAAATGCCAAGAAGCAAAGAAAAATCAAGAATATAAATGTAAATGCTGACAATGTAGAATAGCTGAACATTATGAAAATTCTATAAA
The DNA here is from genome assembly GCA_032468155.1 of Oxyrhabdium leporinum. NCBI lineage: Eukaryota > Metazoa > Chordata > Lepidosauria > Squamata > Cyclocoridae > Oxyrhabdium > Oxyrhabdium leporinum. The sequence continues at coordinate 2,279 of JANHFL010003397.1, read as the reverse complement.
GAACTTATTTTTGTTTAACTTACCAAGGCCAGCCAGGAAGACACAGAGAAAAGAGCATCACTGACTTATTAGTCATACTTTCAAGATTTATTTTACTCATATGACAGTGAATCTGATATAGTGTCAGATTAGGGCAGGGTTTACATTTCCATTCAACCATGAACCAGCCACTAAATTATTCCACCTAATCTATTTTGTACAAGACCTTTGAAGAATGAAAATAATAAATAAGTATAATAATTATGCAATAGGGAAGGTTTTTCAGATCAATGGTATTGCACCAAGTTCATTTCCCAATATCTCTAGGGATAACTGAAAAGATTATTGTCTGAAACTGTCTTCAATTTCTTGTCTTTGGCATGGATAATATAAAGCCTAGTTGAATGTTTCCCAAAATCAGAAACATCCAGATATATGAAGTTCAACTCCCAAAATTCCTCAGTCAGCAGGACCATTGCTGAGAATTCTGAGTTCAAGTCTATCCATCTGGAAAGTTCCAAGACTGGGCCAGCTTCATGTGACATCTGCTCGTTCCTGTTATGAAATTTCAGGAAAACAGTCTAGACTGGTATTAAAGAAAAACTGGGGATTTAGCAAATAACGAAGAAAGAATGGGAATATGGAACATGAACTGGATTTTCTTGTAGTACACCCTTCCTTCCTTTGCCACTCTTTAAGCTGAAAAATACTTTTTCATGAATGAAGGCAAATATGCATGTGCTAGGATAATGTTGCAGGATCCAATCTGGGTCAGTCACCTGGACCAGAAGTTTAGTCTTTTGAGCTTTTGGACTTGTGCTAGAGTCCATTCTCAGGAAACTTCTTTCACACCAGAATGTGTGCTTTGGGCTATTCTAAGCATAGCATTTATGTAGTGCTTAGTTGTGTGTGGCTTTTTAGTGGTTGATTGGGGTGTTGATGGCCAGTTAAGCACACATTCTGGTGAGAGAGAAATTCCCTGAGGATAGGCTCCAGCATGAGACTAAACCTCTGATCCCGGTGACTAATCCAGATGGGGTCCTGCAAAATACTTTTTAGCTGCTGTGGAAGGAGTTGTGATCTTTTAAGCAACAAAGTGGCATTGGAAACTGTAGGGGGAAGAGGAACTGAAAAAAGACTTGCCACAATAGTTATGTAATAATAAGTTGGCAGCATATTTTGAAAAGTTTATTGGCGGTGGCTTGTTTGGTGACTGACAATCTTCCTAAGTGAAAAGGAAATATATATTTCAGTTGCACAAAACAAGCAGATGTTTCCAATATATTGTGCTAAGTATTACAAATATATATTGAGATGAACCATTACTAAGTTGTCTCAGCAATAGCATTTATTGATAACTTCAAATAAAGTAATCAATCTTGGTCTCACGTTTAAACAACTGAGAAGTATTGTTATAATTTCTTTATATGACTATACTATTTGGCAACTAAAATCAATTTTTTTCTTTTATCACTTGACTATGCAAGTCACAGGAATATACAGTATGTATCTGCAACATCTTAAGACAGATTTAATTTTATGCAATTTCCCCACTGGTTTCAATTCACACAGAGAATATGAGGTTTTGTGTTTCTGCAATAAACACTAAATGATTGTTTCATTTTTAAAAAGAAAAAGATCGGTGAAAGGTTCAATACATGTTTTAATCATATTTTTCACATGATAGCATATTTTGTCAATGTTTGGAATAAGATTTCTTAAAGAAAATCTGGAAATTGTCATAACATTCAGATTATTTTGATATTAGGTTTTGTTAATGGTGTGTGCTAAAATCCACTTTCACAAATATATAAATTAAGTGGTAGCATGACCTTCAGTTAGGGTCATGAACAGTCAGAGACACACAGCAACTGAACAACAACAACAACAAGTGATCTTCCATAACTTTTCAGCAAAAAACTCACATTTTCTATGAAGTTTAATCTAAAAAGTTTTCCAGTGAACTTTCTTTTAATTGTTTCAGTGTGACACCTAAGGAAAGACCTGCCAATATTTCTTCTTTATTTGAAAACAGGATACTTGTCTGGCTAGTGAAACTGAACAGAACAAAAACCTATTAAAAATTGTTATCCTAGATTTTGATCTGAAAGAAAATATTAGAGTGGTCAGAGTGGCAGTACTGTAATCTTTACACTGTCTCATTTGTACATTCACTTAGGGTAATTAATTATTTTCCATTCTTTCCTGTGATTTAATGCACACCTATTGTATACTTGTCATAGGTGTACCAAAACAGAATAAATTTCTTCATCAAGAAATATATTAAAGTAATAATTAAA
>JANHFL010003396.1:115093-125788 GCA_032468155.1 Oxyrhabdium leporinum | reverse complement strand
CTTCCTTTCTTCTTCTCTCTGCATCCTTCCTTCCTTCTTCTCTCCTTCCTTCCTCCTTCTCTCTGCATCCTTCCTTCCTTCTTCTCTCCTTCCTTCCTCCTTCTCTCTGCATCCTTCCTTTCTTCTTCTCTCTGTATCCTCCCTCCCTCCCTTCCTTCCTACCATCCAACCTTCCATCTTAACTACTCAGCCCCATGCCACTTCCACCACCTCAGGGGTAGCACCTCCCTTCCCTTTCTTTACTCTCAGGGAGCCAAATACAGAACCGAGGCAGCTGACTGCTTTGCAAGAGGAGCTGGCGTTCCGCAGCTGGACTGCAATTGCACGGAATCCGATGGGCTTCTACCAAGGAACCCTTTTCTATTGACTAGTCACAGGCAAGGTCTTCGTGGACCCCAAGTGTGGCTGTGAGCTTGTAGTGGACATTAAAACTAGGACCTGGAAGCCGCTCCGTAAAGAAGGAATAACATAAAATGATGTTTAATTTAAAAATTAGAAAGTGGAGCAGGCTGCAAAGGCAGAGGTTGATTGAAACAAAATTTAAATTCCTGTCAAGCCCATTTAAACACAGGGGCCCTTCATAGCCAATTAGCTGCTCCGTATGAATGCCGAAGAAACTTAGGCCTGGTCACTGTGAGAAGAGAGCAGAGCCACTGTGAGGATCTGGGAGGGGGGGAAATTAACTAAAATCAGGAGTGTATGAAATATTTATCTCCCTGGTTGATCGAGATGGGGCTGGCAAAGTGTAAACAAGACAGAAATCAATTCCTTTATCACCCTCGATGCCCGCCCTTCCCCAAATGGTCGGGGGGCACACGTCAGCTTGGATTTTGCTATGGCAGATTTGGCCTTAATTGCGGTTGTTGATCTCCCTGCGTCCCTCATCTCCCCATTACAAATACTTAACACTCCTTCCACATCTCAAGCTACTTCGAATCCTCAACAGGTTCGGCGGAGCGTGTGTGTTTGTGTGTGTGTTTTAAAATGATTGAAACTGTGTGGGCCGGGGGGGGGGGGGGAGAGAGAGCGCGTAAAGGGCTTTGTCGGTAGAACATTCTCTTGTTCACAAGCAGCTGGGTCCAGCTGCCACCAGGGAAGGAGACAACGAAGGTGCTAAAAGGCTCGTTCGCCATTGTGATTGCACCGCCGGGAATTCGGAGGATAAAGCGGAGCTCGGAGGGGGAAGGGGGACATCCCAACCACGGGGCCGACTAACCAAAGAAAGTTCCTGTGATAATGAAACCCTGTCAGTCATTAGGAAATCCAATTAAGGAGCCTTCTGCCTAGATGCTCTTCACAGAGATCCTGTATTGTCTCAACTCCGTACACAGTGATGGTGAGGAGGACGACAATTTGCACAAATCCGACCGAGATACCACAACTGCTGCCCGGGATGGAAAATGCTTCATGGCCATGCACAGGCCCATCCTTGGACGGGGTTCTGGAATGGGGGTCTTCCCAGCACCAGGAGGCCCCCAGTTGTGAAGATCCAATTAAGGTGATCAAAATTCCCATTCCCTAACGGGACCCCGACCCCCTTCACACATTACGTCCGAAGAAAATGTCAATTCTTGCATTTCCCCCTCCGACGCTGATGATCTGCCAACTCAACCTATTTTAAAGTCTATTTTTACCTGCTGGAGGGACTGGCACACAAACACAACTCGCTTGGGCGGGGCTGGTGTAGGAAGGGTCCCTGGTGGATGGTGTCCTAGATTAACAAGCAAGCATCATCTTGTCGGCCTGCTGTAACTCTCAAGTCTGTTCACACGACCATGCACGGAGTCTAGTGTCCCATAGGGGCCTGATGGTGCATTTGCACGGTTTTCAGCCTTTGGAGAGAGGTGGGACAATTATGGGGCACGAGGGGTGGGGGTGAGGCCTCCCTGGCGACCTTCAGTATCAACATTTTGAAATGCCTTCTCCTGGGAATTTTGACTCATTCCGGTCCTGTTAATTCTGACCCTGTGAAGTGAGTATTTTCTTGCATTTGCTTTTAGTTTTAATCCTGGATTTTTAGAATATTTTATCTCTTATTAAGTAACCTGAAAATCTTCTTTTAAGGAGAATCAAGGAAAAAAAGGTAATTCTTTTAAAGAATCAAGGGGGGAAAAAGGTAATTTTATTTATACCTCCTGACAGCATAATCAACCAACAAAAATGAGCATTGAACTAGTTCCACAGCTGTGGCTGCTATTCAGCTGCATGTATCGGACCTTGTGGACAATGCAAAACATGCACAACCATACCTATATTTCTTCCCCCCCCCCTCCAAAAAATAATTCTAGATGACACAGATCTAGATTTTGAGGCACAAGCAAAAAACTAGGCCTGGATTTATCAGTTCAAATCGTCCAGCTTTAAAAGTCGCATTTAGATTTTATCCCGAGGAGATTGTGTGTGTGAGACAGGCTGCCATGAACTGTGGGGAGGTTAGGGGGAAAAAGAAAGTAAGTGCTGCATCTCTTCAAGAAGCTGCTTCAATGTCACCAAGCATCCTGCGCTGGAACTGACCCTTATGAAAACATCCTGCCTGAACCTGACTGGTGGCACGGGGGGTGGGCAATGGGAGGGAACTAAGGAAGGGAAAAGTTGAACTTAGGGATTTGGGCGCACTATTCTCAGTCTTGACTATGCACTACTGCAATACATTTGACTTCTAATAAAACTATACCTTTCTCAACAAATGGAGCCAAGAATCGTTTCTACTTTGTAGAGTTTTAAATGGTGGCAGGTCTCACACTGTGGGCAGCAGCCTCCATAAGAGTCCCAGAGGCTATGAGAAATCTGCACCTCTTGGACCTACAATGCCACAGTCCGTGTTCCATCCATGTAGGCGATCCGTAAATGTTTAGGAATGCTGGGAAGAGAAGGAGGGTTCCTTGCACAGTGGCATCCATGTGATCAGCACTGAGAAGTCACGATGGCATCCGTTCCTCTATTTACATGCGCTGCATTAATTTGATCATACATAGACTTTACAGTAACTTTTTAAAACCACGCCCCCTCCCTTCTCCCGGCCAATCCCTGTCATTGTATTCAAGAGGACTTTCAAGCAATCGGATTCTATGTTTTTCAAAGATGCAAAACAAATTCACTGCCTTGTAAATTAATGAAGTGGCTTTTTTATTTTCTGGTTACCACACTATAAAAATAAAGTTGTTGAAACTCTGGAAAGAGCGCAGAGAAGAGCAACAAAGATGATTAGGGGGACGGAGGCTAAAACATATGAAGAATGGTTGCGGGAATTGGGTATGGTTAGTCTAATGAAAAGAAGGACCAGGGGAGACAGGAGAGCAGCCTTCCAATATCTGAGGGGCTGCCACAAAGAAGGGGGGGGGGGTCAACCTGAGGGCAGGACAAGAAGCGATGGATGGGAACTAATCAAGGAGAGAAACAACCTGGAACCAAGGCGAAATTTCCTGACAGTGAGAACAATTAACCAGTGGAACAACTTGCCTCTAGAAATTGTGAATTCTCCAACACTGGAAGTTTTTAAGAAGCGATTGAACAGCCATTTGTCTAAAATGGTATAAGGTCTCCTGCTTGAGCAGGGGGTTGGACTAGATGACCTCCAAGGTCTCTTCCAACTCTGCTATTCCGATTCTGATTTCACAATCCAGAAAATCAACTCCATCCTATAACTATGCAGTTGCGTCTAAGAGTTTGAAACCCATGAGTTGTCAGCACTGCTTATGTGTAGATTTAGTCAACAGCTTTTTCAGTCACACAGTTTATGCAAGGACAAACTTTTAATGGAAGGCAGGAGGTCCATTACTTCCTCTCCCTAGTGGGCCACAAAACGACATGGACCTCCCAGTGGCTTTAGGGGAGATAATAGCATTTGCCGAACATGGGATCCCATGACATCAAAACCATTAAAGAGAACAGCATTTTTTTTAAAAAAAAAAATTGATTGTCATCTAACTAAAAATACTTGAACTTTACAGTAAACACATTGAATCAAATGCTGCATCCCCAATTCTGTACATTTTCCTGTCTTTTATTCTTATCTAAGGGTAGCAGGGATTTGTAATAATTTCCCAAGATTTTGTCAACATTAGATGTCTTGAAAAGGACTTAGACAGACATGGATACATCAAATTCAATTTGTTAGAAGTCAGCTTGTTATGAATTATTATGCTTTTGTTATTATGATGGCAGATTTTTGTTGGTCAAAGTCAGACTGGGTTAGTTGGACTTCAGGACAATGTACTTCACATCAAGCAACCCGCATCCCCAGGACAATTTTTGACATTGGTGCACTGATGTTATTGTGTAAATGACGCAACTTAATGCAAAGGACAATTTCTGTTACCTGCATCCTGACATCGTCACCCAGGATGCCTCAGTGAGGCATTTTTCTATTTATTGAATGTTTATGAGTAACCTTCATCCACCCTCCAGTTGGCTCTTTACAGTGTCGTTTCAAACACACCTCCAGCAAAGCCCATGCGCTCATCTTCAGAATCAAAAGAAGAGCATGGTTTGTCCTGACTGGTCATGCAGAGGCTCTTCATCTCAACTGGTTGGCCCCAACTACGGGGGATGCAAAGGTGCTTTCCAGGTCAAAAAGATTAAAGATAATCAGAAAAAAAATATGTGCCAAAGAACACAAGGTAGAGATTGTGTATATCTGCAGGATCCAATCTAGGTTGGTCACCAGAACCAGAGATTTAGTCTTCTGAGCTTTCGGACTCATGCTGGAGCCCGTTCTTGGGGAATTTCTCCCTACCATTGTGGTAGACCGACCCAGATTGGATCCTGTATCCTGGGACACGTTTATTTGCCTTCATTCACTGTCTGTATCTGTGCAGGGGGGAAAGGATGAAAAGCCCATTTGGTATCATTCCTGAAATGGCATTTCTGGTTAATGCAGACAGAGAGAGGTGAGATCCACATGCACCCTTCCCCTGGCCTTCCGGAATAGCTTGGCTCTGCCACTTGGCCTGGGCTGCTACCTTCGGGGGGGGGGGGCTGATGGGGTAGAGAAGATCGTCACCCCCAGGCTGCCCATCGTCTTGGTTCTTAACTTTTAACCTTTTTATTCTAATTGTATTTTTTTAGCCCTTTCAAACTCTTATTATATTGTAAGCTACCCATAGTGACTGTATTAGTGAGATGGGTGGCACAGAAATTCAACAGATAGATAGATAGATGATAAAGATAGATATAGATAGACAGACAGACAAGACAGAAACAGACTAGATAGATAGACAGACAGACAAGATAGATAGATACACAAAATAGACAGATAGACAAAATAGACAGACAAGATAGATACGGTAGATAGATGGATGATTTCTAGAATATAGTTAGCTAGAGATAGATGATTAAACAATAGACTGGTAGAAAGAAGACAGATGATGTAGATAGACAAATGATAGAAGATCGATTAGAAAGACAGACAGACTCTTTATCGCCTTCCCTGAACAGCCAGCTAGAAGCAGAGGGGTGATCTTAAGAAACCTCAGCATCTACATAGTGTGAGCCAAGGCCACTATTTCTTTTGGGGAGGGGGGCTCCAATAAACACAGTCAAGGTGCCTCCAGCTTCCTTGGGGTGGGGGTACAGTTTTCTGCAAGGAGCCTTCTGTTCTATGGCGGAGGGGTGGCTTTCCCAGCACCCGGGACGTTCTCTGCTTTCAGGGAGGAGGACACGCTTCAGAAGAAGGCCTCGACGAGGGGCTCCCGGAGCCCCTTCAGAAACGCGGTCGCGCCAAAGCCCCAGAAGCCGGGCTGCCTTTCTAAACAATTCTCAAAAGCAGGCTAGCACTACTGGGAGACAATTTCCATGTTCGGATGCTTGCTGGAACTCTCCCTGCCACTGAACAGCGAGAACAGATAATAACCATTAGTAAATCAAACTCCTTGGCAATATCCAGCTGTGCCTTGTGCATTTACATACAGATAGAATGGGTATATGTTTTTAATATGTATGCGCTAACACACTTTCCCCACAGCTGAAGTGTGTCTTACGAAAGGAGGCGGTGGATGGGAACGGCATCGCCACGAGATAATAAAGTGACCTAGATAAAGTATTAGCCAGCGATTGATCTCAAACGGGGAAGGCTGTCTCTCTCTGACCTGGTTACTTACTATGCATAGATTCCATTAAATAGAGCTTAGGAACTGAAAGCTTCGGGAAAATGGTGCCACTGAGGCCAACATCAACGGTGGCCAAAGCCGAGCGCATCGCCGCATGACCTGGCATCCCACGGGCGTCCCTCTTGTGCAGGGCTGCGTCCCTCCGACCCACAAATAAACAGACCTCTCTTTCCTGCCTTTTCAAATCAACCACCCTTTGTAAGCAGGCAGGAGTGGGCTCTCTTTTGGATCGATCAGTAGTTTATGAAGGATGTAAGCATGGCAGCCAGGTGGAATGGCGCCGTCAGTTACTGCCAAGGAGGGATCTAAGGGAGGGAGAGATGCACCCCAATTCAAATCTCGCTTCAGTTAAGGCTGTGACGACGTCATCAACACACGGAAACAACACTGGTAGGCGCACGTCAGAGGGAGCTCTCCAGTCAAAAAGGGGACAAAGCACCACTTGAAGTAGACTTGGAGGGGCCTTGCTTTCATGTTGCCGAAAGGTTCTCTCTGAGCGTAAATGCTCTCACGGAAAGTAAATCCATGGAAGGCCCAGTCCTGGGGGACAGCATTCCACGGAGAGGTTAGAAAAGATGATGATAAATAACATTAAAAAGTGGATTTTGGAGCCATGTGTCCCGATTTAGCTAACAGAGAGGCAAAACGCTGTAATGCATTGAGTGGTACCTCTGTATTCGACGGGTTCAAAACTCATCGAATTTGGTACTGGACGCATTTTGATGCAAAAATGTTGCCCTGGTACTCGTAGTTTCTTTAGTATTCAGTGCACTGCAAGACGACAAGGGGGATGGCTGCAGAGGGCAGACAGGAAGTCAGACATGCTGGGAAGGTGGATGACATAGGAAAAAGGACAAAGTTTTTAATGGCCAAAATAAAGAGTCACATGGTTTGTTTGGCATTCGTAGTTTGTAGCCTCCTGTAACCAATTAATGCTGAATACCTAGGTATCACTGTATTCACTTTGCTGCCATTGTTTTATTAGATTAAATGATCTATAGTATTCTAAAGTAAACATGCAGCCAGAAGAGTGTAACTTTTCTCTCCTTCTATAGTTAAGGGATCAGTTAGAGAGCTGGTCTTGTGCAAGAATTTCCTCGATCAGCAACCGTTTGTTTAATGGGGGTTCAAAGTTACGACAGCCTCAGAAAAAGTGACTTTGGACGCATCTTCACATGACTGTTGCAGCAGCCCCATGGTCATGGGACTGCAATTCAGGCATTTGGTGACCAGCTGGCAGTTATGATGGTTGCAGAGTCTTGTGGCCATGTGATCATAATTTGGGATCTTCCCAGTGGCTGCTGTCAAGTAAAGTCAATTAGGGATGCTGGATTCACTTAATGACCACAGCAAAAATTGTTGCAAAATCAGGTCTGATTACATGACTTGCTTAATGTCCAAATCCCTTAGTGACCAAAATTCTGGTCCCAACTGTGACTGTAAGTCCAGAGCTACCTGTAGTAGCTTAATTTTCGGTCCTTGCTCCAACTGGTCTGTGCCCAACCATTTCTCTCTTGTTGTCCCCTTGGCAAAACTCAATGTGTCTGTCCAAAAGATGGCCAATGCCTCATGTTGTCTTGCTAAAAGATTTTCAGAAATCCACCACCAGGATAGCATTTAAAACAGTACAGAGAAATTGGTGCAGTTCAACTGTATGGTTAAGATGAAAATGCTACTTGAACATATCAGCAGACTGTTGGCTTCCTCACCTCAAGACAACAAGGAAGACTAAGAACAACTGCTGCTGTGTAAGTGGCCATCTTTTCAGCTCCTTCCCCCTTCCCTGATTAAAAAGAAAATCTCTCTGAAATCTTTCAAGACTTTGTGAAACTGTAGGTGAGAATGCCACCGTCTCAGGAGATTTTGGCCATTAAAAAAATATCCTTCCAATAACACTGGTGGGGACTAAAATCACGGTTGCAAACTGTCACGGTCATTCACCAGAGCAGTGTAGCCAGCCCCCCCCATCTGCAAGTCTGCAGCGTGAGCAAAAAACAGAACCAAATCTGGGTGAATCTGGGAAATCAATCTACCACTCTCAGTCCGCTAGTCCATCCTAGAAGGAAGCAACGGGGCAGGTGTGGCCAAGCAAGATCTCTCACAGATCCATAAGCGAAGAAGACCTCTCCATGGACAGAAGATCTCATCACTACCGAAGGACCAACCTCGCTGGCTAAGCAGCTGTTTTAGAAGGCCGCTTTGAAAGGAGAAAAAGCAACCCGAGAGAAAGTACTAAATCTTAAAAGAAGCCCAACTCTCTTTCTGAAGCTGTCATGCTTTTTTTTAATTATTAAAGGGGGAAAGATACTGCCTTATGAGTTGAACCGAGCACTCCAGGGCAGGTAGTTGGAAAGATATATAACTCTGCGTCTCTGTTCCTATCGGCACTCACCCCTTGGCCTCCGTCTTTATGGCTTTACACCCTGGAGTGGCGTTATAGCTTCTGAACACACACACACAGATATATACTGAGCGTTGTGAAGTGCGATCTGCAGATGTTTTATTTATAAGTGCCGGGCCTATTGCATCACAGAAAGCATGCATTTACAAAGAGCTACGGATTTTATGAAACCCCATTCTGTTGGTTTAATAGTCAAGCCACCCAGGCATAGAATAATAACATTGTGTAAGGTAAATGCTTCTCCATCTCTAGAACCTGTTCCAAGTTCTCTCAGATGTGACTAAGTGTAGGAACCTTCCAACCATCCCAAGTTAATAAAAAAAAAGAGAGGCAAATTAAGGCAGCTTCAACCAACAGTACTCAGAAATAGAACGGGTGGTGTGGGGAAAAAAACCCCCCACATTGTTTAGGTATATCAAGAGTTGTTTAAATGCTCTTTCAACATCGACAGAAATTACTGGCTTTCAAAAATAGATTCAAGGTCAAATGTCTCACTAACATGAAGGAAGAACTGAGAAAGCAGCACTTGCGATGCTGGGATCAGTAGAGTGAAAAGTTCAGCAACAGTTTCCTTTCCCAATTACTACTCTGCCCAGCACTAGCTTCCAAAGCAGTTCCACAAATACACTTAGTAGTGTTTGCGGCATACGAACACGGGTCCCGTTGTGTGAAGAAGGCAAGCCCAAAGGGTGCAATAGGACTTGCGTGATTTTTATGGATTGTGGCCATCGTCCTTCAACTTTGATGGGGACCAAGCATTCGCTTTCCTCTGTTTTCCCCCGATATATAAAAAATACCCAACGCCTCTCATCCAAATAAATGATGTACCGCTAAGTGGATATTGAGGTTTTTAGGTTCTTGGTGCCTTTATTCCTTATTTTTGTTTTTGATTGTATCCTTTTAAAAAAATGTGGTGTTTTTTTTTGTGAGCTGCCCAGAGTCATTGGAAGTTGGGCGTTATAGAAACTTAATAACCATAAAAAAATCAACAGATAAATAAATACTCATTCTAAAGAAAGCAGGAAAAAGAAACATGTTCATCTTTCACGCTGTTACTAACAAAGGAAAACAAAGAAAATCTGAAGGAAATTAGGGTCTTTCGTTAGAAACCTTAGCAAGGTGAAGTCTGGCTCTCCCACCCACCCATTTCACAATAAAAATACTGCATAGACTACTGGATATCACAACTGCTAATGTTGATACACACACACACACACACACAAAAGAATCTGAAGGTTTTTTTAAAAAAAAAAAAACCATAATTCAACAAATTAAGGAAGGACTCTGAATAATCTCCTTGACAGACAGTCTCTTTTGATCCAAAGGCCAGAAAGTTCCAAGGAGGGTTTGCTAATGCATGTCTGATCCCAGCCTTAAATTTTACCGAAGACGATTAACAATGCTAATGAAACCATGAGATCTCAATAGTGTCTGCTGGATGCCAGTGCTGGAAGCAAAGTTTAGATTTGATATTAGTTAACTTATGGGGAAAAGACAATAAACAAACTTGCATGTGTCATAAATCAATAAAACTTTGGGGGTTTATGTCTGGGGGGGGTGGGGGCTGTAGAGACAGACCGACTCACCATTAATTCTTCAGGGGCTGGTCGTTCTTTTGGTTGCTTCCTCATACTGACAACACAAAGAGACAAAAAAACAAAGTTAGGAAATGTCCCAAGAACAGTGAAGATTTTTAAATATCTCATGATGCTTGAGCAATGGTTATAAACCAAATTGTATTAACCAAGGGGGGATGTGGAAAGATTGCTTTAAAAATGGTGTCTTTTAAAGAAAAAAAATATTGTATGCTTCGATGAGCTAAGAAGGAACAAGCCATCTTCTTCCTCAATTTGCTGTAACACATTTTACACGCTGATTTAGAACATGTCAGGTACTCAAGAAAAACTGGGGAAGCAGGCCTGGGGCAAACCCCGATCATCCACGATGATTCAACGGAAGCGCAAAGAAACAATCCCTCCAAAGAGTAGCCAAAAAGGAATTCTGTTCACTTCTGCCACCGAGTTTACTCTTTATTTTTTGGTCCAGTCTGTCAGAGGCCTACGAACTCGCAGTTTTTTGGGTTGCAACTTTGGCATTCCTGTGGGGTTTTATTTTCTTTCTTTCTCTTTCTTTCTTTCTTTCTTTCTTTCTTTCTTTCTTTCTTTCTTTCTTTCTTTCTTTCTTTCT
>JANHFL010003396.1:50338-60945 GCA_032468155.1 Oxyrhabdium leporinum | reverse complement strand
AAACTGCAGAAAGAAGCGTATCTTTGAGGTGTGCAGCTCCTTGGAGCCGTTTCACGAAGTGACTTCTGGTCACAGGTGGAGGCCGCGGGCACACTGGAAAGGCTCAGAGGAGAGAGTTGGAAGGGGCCTTGGAGGTCTTGTAGTCCAACCCCTGCTCAAGCAGGAGACCCTACACCATTTCAGACAAGTGGCTGTCCAGTCTCTTCTTAAAAGCCTCCAGCGATGGAGCAGTCACAACTTCTGAAGGCAACTTCTGTTCCACTGGTTGATTGTCCTCCCTGTCAGGACGTTTCTCCTTAGTTCTGGGTTGCTTCTCTCCTTGATTAGTTTCCACCCATTGTTTCTTGTCCTTCCTTCTGGACCTTTGGAAAATAAGTTGACCCCCTCTTCTTTGCGACAGCCCCTCAAATACTGGAATACCGCTAACATGTCAAACCCCCTCCCCTTCCGCAGGTTTGGTTAGGAGCCTCTAAAGGAAGAGAACGGTCTTGCTGTATTTTATTCAGTCCCATGTCAGCCTTCTGACCTTCTGATTGGCATGAAGAACTCCAGAAAAGTTACATCTTTCAACCTCAACCTGATGGCACCAGATGGAATGGGATACATTCTCTGGCTTCACGGAGTGATATACATGTTTTTGTTTCAAGATTCAACCCACCTCCCCAAAATAAGAACTTGGATGAAACAAATTATGTTAAACACAAAGGACATTTGAGAACTGAAGAAACATCTCACAGCTTTAATCCTCTGCTTTTTCAATTAGCAGGTGGATGCGTCACAGTCATCCATAAACAATGTGAAAAAAAAGTAATTTCTTTAAGACGCACCTGGGAAATGGATGTGCAATCGAGGTTTTTACATTAAAGAAATAATACAATTTAATTACTACTTCTATTTAAGGCCAACAAGAAGAGGAGATGAAGAAAATGAATTATTTGAAATCTCTTCTCGCCTATTGTTCTGGAGACCAAACTTAGACCAAGCACTTACGTAGAAAGCCCAAAGACAAATACATCCTATCTTCTTTATACATTCTACTGTCCTCACTTAAAAGTTAGGAAAGAGAGAGTGAGAGAGAAATCAAAATAAGATAAGATAAATACAGGTAGTCCTCCATTTATAACAGTTCATTTAATGACTGTTCAAAGTTACAACATCACTGAAAAAAATGACTTATGCTCATATTTTACAAAACCATTGCAGCATCCCCACAATCACGTTCACGATCAAATTCAGACAGTGGGCAACTGACTCGTGCTTATGACGGTTGCAGTGTCCTGGGGTCATGTGATCACCCTTTAGAACTATGGAGATTCTCAGCCCTCCAGGTCCTGGCTGTCCCAAAGGTGCTTTTTTTTTTTCAAGAGGCAACTGGACTTTCTGGTTTTTCCTTGAAGACGTTTCGCTTCTCATCCAAGAAGCTTCGTCAGTTCTTTAGGACCTTCTGACAAGCAACGTCACTGGATAAACCAAAATCACTTAATAACTGTGTAACTAACTTTACAACTGCCATGATTCACTTAGCAACTGTGGCCAGATAGGTCGTGAAATGGGGCAAAACAAGGCCATTTATGACAAAACCTTATTCAGATTGGGACCAAGTATCATGTGGTTTTAAGTGCTTTAATAAATAAATCACAGTTATCTCCGAGCTAAGCCATGAGCTATGGTGTAGGTACCATACTGCTGTCCAAATTCAGACAACATTCAAGCCAAACCAAGAAACCACATAATGGCTTGTTGTAATGTGGAGCCCATCACTTTCTTTCCCTGAAGCATCTTAAACATTGGCCTGTGTGCCAGAGTGGGAAGCGAGTGGGTCTGTTTGGCAGAGAAGAAGAATCAAGCAAGATCACCCCCACAATGGAAAAACATATTGCCTATCAATTAAGCACCAAGGTAGACCTCTTGAGGCTCCAGAACCAGAAGGTTCACTAGATTAGCCATGGAGCTCCGGCTCAGATGGCTCCCGATTTAAGTCCCACAATCTCTGCTGGAGGGGCATCAGAGATTACGGTCCCAGTAACCCCTCTTCAATCGGCCACCTACATGCGAGTGATACCTTTTCTACCTCTCAATTTCTGAAGGCAATCAAGAACAATCTGTCCTTGGTTTCAAGTCATCCTAGAGCACATTATTTCTAGAGCACTTTCCAGCATGATGGAGACGGAAGCAGTTTCCTCAGACCGTTTGGTGAGAGGGTTAGGATTAGGGTCAGGTTAGTAAGTTTCATGCTACAGCAAAGAACCTTCCCAAGACCTTTATGAAGTACCTTGGGCTACCCTGACGTCATTTTGAGGGCCCCATGTTTTTACACACACACACACACACACAGAGTGGTGGAAGAGCCAGGCTTCTTATTCCTTATTTATTTATCTTACAAGTGAGTGAGGGGAGTTGTTGCCTTTGTCACACTTCATGTATAGAAATTCTGTTTGTGTGCCTTGTTTATTACATCCCTTTTCAGCTGTCCGTCCATCCATCCATCCATCTCCTCCCTTTTCTCTCAACATTCACCCATGGGTGTGGGTCACCTCTCGCTTTATCCTCCAAAAATAGGATGGCATCAAGGTTTATGAGGATGTTCTAGGGCTGAAAAGAAGCTGCTCTTGATTTTTTTGAGGTGGTTGGTTGAGGAATCTGAGTCCAAGATCTTAAACGTAAGTTTCTACGCCATTCTGTTATCTTCATGTATGCGTTATGTATCAAACAGATCTTCCTTACTTGGCAATTGGAGAAATAGTAGAGAAACTAATGAAGAAGGCAAAGCTGAGGAGCCCACCCCAAGTTTTAATTTAAACCAAAGCATCTTCAAAAATTTACTTACTGCCATATATGCATTCGTCCCGACGTATGTCTTTGCTATGGAATTCACCAGCTGTCAGACAAAACAACTTGTTAGGGCCATATAAAGCACAAATAAAGCAGGTAATTATTCCTCATTTAACACTAATCATCCTATGTATAAATCAGGGGGGAAAAAGTAAAGTGGGGAGTGGACAAATTTGCCAGCAAAGGCATTAAAATCCACCCTCCCGGTTTCCTTCAACTGAGAGTCCTCTTTTAAAATATCCATAATATTTCAATTTATGGGAGAGAACAAAGGCAACTCTAAAATCTGAAGGAGGAGGCTTGGAGTATTTAGTATCCTACCAAGCAGCTGGATCCGTCTATTGGAAAGGGGGTGTATGAAATCCAGCACATTCAAATGGTTCTCCTCCTCCTCCTCCTCCTGTCAGCTGGGCCCAAGATGTGAATAAAGCCACCTTGATTATCAGGCTGGAATGAACACTAAATATGCTGAGGGACAACAGATTCTGACAACATATAATGCAGCCGTGACCTCCTCTTTTGGTCCTCATGTTTGGCTGGGAGGAAAGGTGGCTGCAATTCAATTCAACATCGCGGCGAGCGCGAGGGTCAGTTTCACGCAAGATTCTCAGGGGAAGCCCCAAATGGAAATTAATTAAAATTTGTGCTGCACATGGTTAAAAGCCCACCACCATTGTTGATCCCAATATTAATTTTTACTATGGGCCAGTCGGTCTCCCCAGACGCCCCTCTCGTTCTGCCCTTCCTTTTGTTTGATCCAAGTGCTTTCAGAGCCAAGCTGCATATCAATGAAGTTGGCTATTTGTAAGTAGTAATTACAATATCAGCAGTTTTTACTGTCATTAAACAATGAACAATCATATTCTGATGAAGAAAAGTCACCCGGAGATTAAAAAGAAGGGATTGTTACATTCCCGGCAGAGGAAGCTCTTGGAGGGGAGTCCGTTTGTCTCCGTGCCAGTTTGGAAAGCAGAATTAAGAGGACGGGACAAGCAAGGAACGCGGGGACGTACCTGGGTGCTCACTCCGAAGTCACATAACTTGACCTGGCCTCTTGTGTTCACCAACATATTAGAGGGCTTCACATCTGTGTTGGAAGAAGCAACAACAAAGGCAGGATAAATCCAGAGAGCACTGATTTAATAGCAAATACAGCCAATGGCCAGATAAAAGACGTATGAGTCTGTGCAAAAATGTAATTTGAGAAAGCATCTCAGACTTGACCCTCCATAGCTCTCAGAATGATGGAGAAGCACATTCAGTCTTGCAACATTCTCTTACCATCAAAATAATATTCGCTTGTGTGGTTTCCTTGCTTGGCCTACTAGGGAGGACTGATATGAGGTCCAAAGGAGGGGCAGAGGCCAAGAGTGGTCCAAGAAGAAGCTGAGGGTAGGTAGGGCTCTGCAAGCAGGAAGGACATCAACTCCCCTAGAATAAGAATCTCCAAAAGAAACCCAGAAGGGGAAAATGATGAAGTATGGCTATAAGATTTAAGCAATAGGGAGGCACACGGAAAGGCACTCTTCTAGTTACCAGAGAAAAATGCAGAACTTTTGTGAATGGATCTGGAGATGATGATGTGGTCCAGCTAAAGCTGCCAGGACGCCTGGTCATTGACGGGGTCTGAACTGAAGAAAAAGGCCTTGCTTGATAAGGAGACACCCAGTTGGAGTGAGGAACCTGAGAAGCATGAACTGTTTGAGAGCCTGAAATGGTCAAAGTGGAAATGAAATGTACCAAGTTGGATATCTTAGGAATAAACGGACTGGAATGGGCCATTTCAAGTCAGATGACTGCAAGATATACTATTCAGGGCATGAGTCCATAGAAAGGAAGGAAGCGGGGATGAAAATGAAAGAGGGCTTCAGCAAATATGTGTTCATCTATAATCCGATAAACAACAAGAACATATTTCCCCGAATTAGTGGTTATCAAGTAAACATCAATGTTATACAAATCTAGGCATCTACAAAATGAAGGAAGACTCTGAGCAATTCCAGGGCAAATTATAGGAGGTCTTAGATGCAACATCAGGAAGGGAGATAATTCTACTAATGGGTAATTGGAATGCATCAACTGGAGAAATGCAGAAACCTATAATTACAGGGAGAAATCAATTTAGTAAATACAATTACATGGAAAGTGGGTTAATAATTTTGAAAAAAAGAATTCTTTACTGCTGCGAACACCTGCTTCAAATACTATAAATAGAGAAGCCGTAGCTGGAGATGACCAGAAGGATGACATCAGAATGCTATAGATGACAGAAGAGGAAACGGAAGGAAAATCCAGCCAGATGAAACTTTATCAAGTGAGATTGTGGAACAGACCTTGAATTTTTGGTGTGAAATACAGGTAGTTCTGCGACTTACGACCACAATGGAGCCCAAATTTTCTGTTGCTAAGTGTAACATATGTTAAGTGAGTTTTGCCCCATTTTACGACCTTTCTAGCCACAGTTGTTAAGTGAACCATCTCAGTTTTTAAATTAGCAATACAGTTGTTAAGTGAATCTGGCTTCCCCCTTGACTTTGCTTGTCAGAAGGTCACAAAAGTTGATCCCCTGACCCTGGGATACTGCAACCGTCATAAATGTGAGTCAGTTGCCAAACGTCTGAATTTTGATCACGTGACCCTGGGGATGCTGTAACGGTTGTAAGTGTCATAAGTCACTGTTTTCATTGCCATTGTAACTTCGAACGGTCACTAAATGAACAGTTGTAAGTCGAGGAATATCTGTATAACAATTAACCTGAAAATTTTTAGAGACTAAATATGTCAGAGAAGTATGATTTGAATGAGATGGATGAAAGGGACAGTTCATCTGCTTACAAAGAGGAACCTGAGGATATAGGAGATCAGTCATAGAAAATTTGAGGCTGAGGGGAAAATTTTTCCCAACCTTTAAAAAAGGAGGAGACTGAAAGCGCTTTCAGAATAATCCAGAGAAAAGCAAAGGATGAAAAGGTCTGTAACAAGAAATACGTTATGATCGCTTAACTCAGCTTTCCAACATGTAGGAAGAGAAGAACGGGAAAGATGTCACAATCAATATTTCTTAAAGGTCGAACAAAAATTTTACAGATACAGTGTGAACGTTAGAGATCCCACTTTGAGCTCCTGGAGGAAATGTGGAATATGAATCTACAAAATGAGTAAAATAAGCTTTATGAAGGAAAAAGGCTTGCCTTGCCTTCTCCTTCTGAGCTATTTTTACCAGACAATGAAATAAATGTTAACATTAGCGTTTCTTCCTTGCCATTATTTGAACTGTCAACAAGATTCAAGCCATCTATTACAAAAACATAGCGACTGCTTTATTTAGAAAGCACAATGTATTCTCCTCAAAAGCATCTTTCGTTTTGTATGTGTGAGGAGGGACGTGCAAAGTATTTCATCCTGAACCGTGTCAAGCGTGAAACTCTGCCACCATCCAGCCTTCAGCAGCCTGGAAGTGTTTTGAGCTGAAAAGCCGTGGCATTTCCTGGACATTCCACATTGGAAACAATTCAAAACGAAATGTCTTGCACACCCCACCAGCACAGTACCCAAATCCCAGAGTGGGAGAAACCTGCACAATACAATCCCCGGGGAGAAACGCAAATGACCAAGAGCTCATTAGAACACAAGATTTTTTCCTTTCCCCAGGGTGTCAAGACTGCTGCCCTGGACTCTGCTTTTTCTAGAGAGATGGCTGAAATGCAAGGCACATATAATCCCTTGCACAAGTTGAGTGGCTCTTTCTCTTTTTCTTGGCAAAATGGCCAAGAAAACCCTGAATGTTTTTCACTCCCGTGGTGCCAAAATCTACATGTTTCAGCAGCTGATGAAAGAAGCACGGATTCCCTATGAAAAAGCAACCCTTAGCAAAAAAAGACCTCTTCACTCATACACTAGACCCCCGGTCCATGGACCGCCACCGGGCCACGGGATGCTAGCAATCGGGCCGCACAAACAAGCAAAACTCCATCCGTGGGATTCAGGCAGCACACAAAACCACACCCCCTCTGGTCCACGGAAAAACCTCTCTCCACGGATCCAATGCCTGGTGCCCAAAAGGTTGGAGCCCACTGCACGAGATCATTTGACCAGGCATAGGAAGCAACTGAAGACTCTTGACAAAAAAAACATCACACACACACACACACACACACACACACCTGGAAAGAAGCCTAGCAAGGAAACGAAGAGAAGGTTTGTACCATAAAAGCTCCAGGAAGATGCCGGTTGACAAAAGCAAACTCATCTATGACTATTTAATGGGCTAATATTGAATATTCCAAGCACATGAACAAGTGAACCCTCACAAAAGTACTATCTTGAAACCTGACTTTGTTCTGACTGTCGACACAGTCGGTGTGAAAACAGATCTTTGCTCAGGCAAAGAATGAAGGTAAAGGAGGTAAAAGATGGATTTTACTCTGCTGGTCACTGCTGACTCTCATCTCCGTTTCAGGACCTTTCCATGGGTCAAGGGGCCAACATGAGGTCGTAGAGCGCTGTTAAAGAGTCAAAGGATGTTTTGCCTTAAATTCCACCACCACAAGCCGGTTAATTTTAAGATCTCCAAATTCCTTTCCTGAATTTTAGTCTGAATTGTGACATTCAGCTGAAACATAAAAGAACAAACATGCAACTCACCTCTATGTAAAATTTTTAAGCTCCATAAATAAGTAAGGCCTTTAACAACCTACAAATCAGGAAAAAAAGAAACGGGTCAATATATTTAATACATAGCATATCATGGAGATGCATATTTTCATTTTCAGGAGCCAGGACTGAAATCTATTTAGTGATGCAAAAATTGTACAAGAAAGTAAATAAAACAGCGACTGTCTCATTTCCGCTGAGTTGGCTAGGTCAGGACTCAGCAGAGAGTAAATCTGCCCTTTGTTCTTCTCCGTTCTTATCTCCTTGGAGTAGGAGTAAGTCTTTCTAGGCTGTTGGCCACACTGGAAAGTCAAAACAGGTTGGAAGAAGGCAAGAGAAAACTTCTTCCCTCGGATTTTTTCACCCTAGTATTTTCTCTTGCCTTCTTCCAAACTTTTTGACTTGTCCATTCAACAGGAGTTGAGCTTTAGTCAAAGAAGCATTTCTCTTTTTTCCTCTTGGAATCTAGGAACCAACAGCTGTATCTTGCAATAAACTAAGGTATGAGAATAAATCTTCACTTATTTAAAAAAATGGCCACCACCTATAGACCTTATGATAGAAAGCAACTAGTCTTATGTTTTTAGACTGAGTTTGCAAATATTTCATTATTAGAGAGAGACAGAGACACAGGATGTTATTGGGGGAAATAGTGATACTACATAACAAAGAGTAACTAAGTGCCTTTGTTTTTTACTGCATAATAGTGTAGCAACATGTCAGCTCACCTATCGCATGGAAGCAGAATTTTCTTTTTATTTCAAAGAGTGACACAGTTTGCATGGATTTGCAGTGATGAATTTTTAACATGAAATGTAAGAATGCTATCAAGGTAGAGAACCAAACCCCCACACGTAGCAGTGCACAGACTCCTTTAGAGGCTGGATGTTCGCTGCTGAATGAATGGCTATAAAAAGTGTCCTGTTAACTAAATAATAGAGTGATTTTCATTTCTGTGCTTAAGACTGCTTTATAAGAACAGGTCCAAAGATCTCCCACAGCCTCTCATGCATTGATCAGACATCTCACTATTCATTTACACTAAACAAAAGGACATTTTCCAATCTGGGGCACATACACAGAAAGTATTAAGCATTCAGTTGTTAAAGAGAAGCCAGCAGAGAACAGCTTTTCACTAGATACTCCAGAAGCTATTGGAGGAACTCAGTATATGGTAGGTTAGATAACAATGACTTGACAGTCTTGACACAAGCAGTTGTTGTACCTGCCATCAATCACTCATTTTCTTGACAGTTTAAGGACACATCCGAGCGGGGAGGGGGAGGAAGAACCTACAATCAGCATTAGCACTTCAGTGCAGGGTGGCTCTACATCAAGAATGGAAAGGAAAATAAATGGGCAAAATGGCAAGCAAAACCGAAATCCATGTTAACGTAGGCAAGATACTGATGGGAGGTGATTGGAGCTGGCCCTTCTCTGCTGCCTTTCCTCACTGCGGCAAATACACAAAGAAAAAATCCAAGGGAAGGCATATCAAGACTTTCACTTATATTTTTGTGGTAGGGTGACTGTAATAGAGTAGAATAGAGTGGGGCAGGGTGGAGTAGAGTCAGGTAGAATAGGAATAGGAATAGAACAGGTTTATTGGCCAAGTGTGATTAGACATACAAAGATTTTTTCTCCTGCGCATAAGCTCTCAGTGTACATGCAAAACAACAAAATAATAATAATCACAATAACGATATCAATAAGAGAAGGCAGTAGAGCAGATGGGAATAATAATAGTGTTACGGCTCTACTACATGGATAAATATCCTTAGACATAATACAGCACTGTGGGTCATTAGGTGTTCAGCAGAATGATGGAACGAGGAAAAAAAACCTGTCGTTGTGTCTGGCTGTTTTGGCATGCAATGCCTTATAGCAGCATCCTGAAGGGAGGAGTTGGAACAATTTATGTCCAGATTATGAGGAGTTTGTACATATTTTCTCAGCCCTCTTTCTGACCCGTATAGTACACAGATTCTCAATGGAAATCAGGCTGGTTGCAATTGTTTTTTTCTGCAGTCCTAACTATCTGTTGGAGTCTGTACCTGTCCTGTTCGATAGCTGTACCAAATCAGACAGATATAGAAGTACAAACGAAGGACTCAAAAGCAACGGGAAAGGTTCTGAGACGAAAATAAACCTAAAGTAAATGTAGTTTAGAATTCCTGGATTCTCTTAGCATTCTCTTCCCGGGTCTGTTTGCCAAAATCTCTCTCACCAATGTGCTGTTCACAGATGGGGGTGGGTGGGAGGAGAGGATTAAACTGTCCCACTCAGCCTCTGTCTCTGTCTCTACAGCAACTGGATGGTGTTTCTGTCTTAGAGTCAGATAGTCCTGGCTATTCCACACACCCTTATTCTGAGTTCATGCTTTAAGATTTAGATGTGTGAGAGCCGTCCCTTTAAAGTCAATTTGTCAAACAGCGAGCCAATTCATTGCACCGTCTTCGGCACACTAGGAATGCTTTGCCTGTAAAACAATTAAAAGACGCCGCCTGAAATTCTATCTTGTCAGGGTGCACATGATCCCAAGAACTAGAAAGTCTTTTTAGTCAAATGAAAGTTACAGGCGTAATTCTTTTAGTAAGTTGCAAATTATCCCAACAGGAAAATGAAACACTTTTCAGCTCGCTGAAACCGGCCGCATGAAAATCCCCAGGCTCTCCCACACCACAAGAAACCACGTTGGACTCAAAAGTAAACCCATTTGGAACTGTTCCAGAGGGAGCACATCTGATGAAAAGATGCTCTTTGCGTATGCATCTGAAGTGCGGAGGATGAAGCCGAGCTGTGAATTACAATGAAAGGAGACTAAATAGCTGTCCGCGTTAGATTAAAGGGTTTCAGTTGTCAGCTTGATGTATAATGAGTGTGGAAAACAGGAATTTAATTAAGTAGCGCATTACAGAATAACTCTGATATGCTTTAAACCACTTAAATTATCAAAGCCTGCCTCCGATTTAGCCATTGTGCAGCAATCCCCTTCTCTCCACGGTCAACTGGGTGTCCATTCTGTTTATTTATTTATTTATTTACTTTTTACATTTATATACCGCCCCATTCCGAAGACTCGGGGCGGTTTACAGCTTATAAGCAATACTCTTACATCAGTA
>JANHFL010003396.1:6787-17651 GCA_032468155.1 Oxyrhabdium leporinum | reverse complement strand
GGCTTGGAAGGGAGTCTGGGATGGCCGCACTGCTATTGTTAGCAGACCCTGCTCGCGTATTTACCTGCGGGGGGAAAAAGAATCTTTATCCGTAGTTTTTATTCAGAGGACGTGGTTCTAATTAACCTGTAATTTGCCATGAATTTCCTATTTCAGTAGGAAGGTTAATTAGCTAGTTGCCCATGGTAGAAACCCAGCCTTATGTAGGTTACCACACTGCGTTACTGAGGAATCATGTTCTTTTATTCAGTCTGCATTTGAAATGCTTGGTTAGGTAATGCAATCAGGAGCTGGCACACAATACGGCTTTCATTCCGCCTCTATTAAATACATCTCTTCCTTCCCTCCCCAGCCCATCACCTTTTTGCACGAATATATCAATTACCTCTCTCTAATGTCACTGAAAAGATAGAGGCATATCCTGCACACCGTACGGAATTCCTAATTCAACCCATTAACCACAATAACATTGCCCATAGGAGGGTCGTTCGAAGGAAAGGTAACCCTAATCTTACAGCTGCTCTGACGCAGGTAGACATCTCAATTTGTGCCATCCTTTGTCTTTGTTTAGGGGTAATTTGGGTGGTCCAAGAGGAGCGTTTCTGAAGATCTGTCGTATCAAAAGGGGACAGCGGGACAACCTATTGCCCCAGCGTCTTCAAGGCTGATCTAAGAAACGGATTCACAAAACCCAGGAAGGAAACAATGCCTCTCCAGGCGCAAGACAGACCAGCTGAGCTCGCACCCAGGAAGGATTTGTCCTCTGCTGCAGTTTGTAAAAAAAAAAAAAAATCAAAAAAAAAAATCTGCTTGTCAAGGCTGAGAAAGTACAGTTTTATCTGACATTTCAATAAATGGAACACAGCACTGCAAATCCATCTACGTTTACGGAAACAATTATTGAAATTCCTACCTTCAGGCCATGTATGTTCCTTTTCCCAGGAGGCTTGCAAGCTGAAACAGTAATTGACTAAATTGTAGAATACATCAGCACCATTTACAAATTTGTTCAAAATGAAATCTTTTCTTTTTGTAATGAGGGCGATACAGAAATTAGTGGAGAGAAAGGATCGAAAGGCATCTCCCAGAGATGATAAAATGGGACCTCTGGACCTGTAGGAGCATATTTTTTTTAAAACAAACAAATCAAAGCCTCAACTTATTTATATCTTAAAAGATATTAAAATGTAAGCCATAAAGAGAATCTCCTGCTCCAACTTTCAGTATTTGCACTGTGTGCGTGTGTGTTGTGTGTGTGTGTGTGTGTGTGTGTGTGTCCCCTTTTTTACAATATTTCATCTTCACGTGTTTTCTGGTGACACTGTATGGGGGTGGGCAGGTCAACACATCCGCTGGAGGTTGGGTGTTTAATACAGGAGACCCCATGTGCTCAGCACCCCAAAAGACCGGCATTCTGGGTTACCACACACAATCTTCTCTTGTTCTTATGTGGGAAAAGAGAAGCTGGGCATTAAAAGCAGCACTGAGGACATCAGGGATCAGACACAGTGTAAATTAAGATGCCCTTCCCAGCTGTGTGTCTATTGTCAGGCTGTCGTCACAGGCTTCAAGAGGAGCTGGAGGAAAAGGAAGAACTACACATTTCCTTCATGCCCCTGGAATTTCATTGCCTCTTTCCAACCCAACGGAGTGTTCGGGCAAAATGTTAAAGCCACAAAGGCTCGGAGCTATATGTTACGGACAGTTCCCATTTTAAAACTACAGCGCCCTACAAATAGTATGTTAAAGGGCCTGTCAATTTTGATTGATTGTCTGGGAAAGGATGGATTTGATTTCCCCCCCTTTCTCTCCCCCTTCTTCTGAAATACATGCATTTCACTCATGGTTATGACAGCAGGAAACAGAGCCATTTATTAGTCAAGAGGACACAGATGATAGTTATTAAACACAGCAGTTAGGACAGGCCCCGTGCAATTTAAACTACATTAAACATTGCTAGCATATCCTTAAATAAGAGATGCTGGGTTGCTAGTGTGTGGACAGAAGGAATGAAAGAGTGGGAATGCAAAATAGGAATATCGTCCGATGGAAAATAAAAAAAATAAAAACAATAAGCTATTCCTAATTTGGGGCAAGGAGGCAGTGTGATGGCTCAGCGGTTAAGACTCTGGGCTTGTCGGCTAGAAAGCCGACAGCCCAGGTTTGAGTACTGAGCTCCCTACGATGGGGTGAGTTCCCATCCTCGTCCCAGCTCCTGCCAACCCAGCAGTTTGAAAGCAGAAAAATGCGAGTAGATAAACAGATAACACTAGGAAGGTAACTGAGCTCCATGACATCTCCATATGACCGTGGAAACGTCTTTGGGCAGCACTGGCTCACTGGCTCACTTGAAACAGAGATGAGCACTGCTCCCAATAGTCAGCAACGACTAGTGGAGTAAAATTTGTGGGGTCTCCCCTAATTTGGGGCAAGGGTAGCAGAAATGCTGTGGCTATATTTCTTTGGGTATATGAATAAAAGGGGATACAAAGATCCAAGCAATGCAAAATGAGCTGGCTCTTTGAAATGTAGCGGGCTAAATTAAATAAAATAAAAATTAAGAGCAATCGGGTTCCTTAAATTAGGATCAAATTATGTGAACGATCAGGTTTATCTATGTCAGTGTTTCTCAACCTTGGCCTCTTTAAATGTACGGACTTCAAACTCCCAGAATGTCCTTGCTTGTTGACATTCACCCGTCTTAAAGTGGGCAAGGCTGAGAAACATTGATCTCTGCAACTGCCCACCTATATTAAACTCTGTCTCAATAATCCCTGCCAATGTTTAGTTATTTATTTACTCATTTATAAAATTTATCAGCCGCCCATCTTACCATACTGTTAATTCTGGGCAGCTTAGAGACATAAAAATATGCCTACATTAAAACAACGAATTAAAACCAAGATTAAAGTCTAGGACACGTGGGAAGGGCGGGGGTGGAATGGGAGGAGATGGGATCTGTTGTTACGCCATCAGCCACCTCCACTGGGGCCCCAGCAGTGTTGCCCTGAAGATCTGCCGGTTGGCACACACCTGTGATCAACCTCTGCTTAGTGGTGACCCCAAAGCTCTGGAGTCCTTCTCTGTTCAGGTGTTTGTGCACAAGCTGAAGACTTTCCTTTCTGGGCTGCGTGTTTTCTAACTCACATGCGTGAAGCCCTCCCCCAATCCGTCCCCTGCGCTGGATAAGATGCCGATTAGAGCTCTGTGTCTTCCCTTCCCTTCTTCGTTGCTTAGTGAAAGCGTTGCCTTAAAAAGAGATTATTATTACTAACTGTAATACAGGAATTGAGCCCAAAATTTCCGCTGCTAAGCCAAGGAGTTGTTAAGTTAGTTTTGTCCCATTTTGCGATCTCCCTTCCCAAAGTTGTTAAGTGAATCCCTGTAGTTCACTTAACCAACTTGTTAGAAGGTTGCAGAAGGTGAATCCAGAGGTGGGCTGATGCTGGTTCACGCCGGTTCTAGCAAACCGGTAGTTACAATTAGGTGCAGTTCGATGAACCGGCAAATCCCACCACTGGCTGGCTCCATGCCTAGCCGTTTTCCAGGCTGTTTTCCGGACCGTTTTCCGATCCGGAAAATGGCCCCAAAACCAGCCGAAAATGCCCCCAAAATGGCCTGAAAACAGCTCGAAAAATAGCCCGGAAATGGACTGGAAAACAGCCTGAAAATGCCCCCAAAATGGCCTGTTTTGGGGCCGTTTTTAAGCCGTTTTCAGGCTGTTCTCTGGGTTGTTTTCTGGGCCAAAAACAGCCCTAAAACAGGCCTGAAAATGCCCCCAAAACAGGCCGAAAAACGGGTGGGGGCAGGGCCATCCAGCGGTGGGATTAGCCCCAACCGGCTGAATCCTACCTGTTCCTTTGAGGTGATTGGCCGGGAAGCGGGGCTGGGTGTGACGTCACCCACCCAGCCACATGACCAACCGGCCACGCCTACCCAGCCAGAGAACCAGTTGTTAAAAAATTTGCAGCCCACCACTGGGTGAATCACACAACCCCGGGAACTGCAACTTATGACTGCAACTGTCATAAGTACATGCCAGTTGCCAAGCGTCCATATTTTAATCACATGACCAGGAGGATGCTGCAATGGTCGTAGGTAGGATTAGGGCAAACTGGCAACTTTTTGAGCAGATTGTGGGGATGCAATGGAGATAATAAAGTATCTTGTCTTCAGCAAAGCATCTGACAAAGTGCCACATACTATAGTATGCCAATTAGCAAACTGATGAAGTATGGCAGGACAATTGGGTAGATATGTAGCAGGCTTGAAAATCACCCTTATCCACAGTTCGCCCTGCAATTGGAGATGGCATTGGGTAAAGCCCTGCAACAGTCTCTATTCTTCAACAATTTCATTAATGGTTTGGATGAAGAGCGGGAAGGATGCTTCTCCTCGGTTTACAGGTATCACAAAACTGGGTGGGACGGCCTTGGTAACTTTCAATGTTTTAATGTGTTATATTTCCGTTTTTATGATGTTGTAAGCCACCCAATCATTCGACACGAAGGTGGGCTGAATATAAAGCCAGTCAATCAGTCAAACAGCTAATACACTAGAAGGCAGAAATAAAGCTTAAAGCAACCTTACGAGATAAGTGAACGAAGAGGGGAAAAAAGATCACAAAATGAAAAGCGATAAAGATAAATGCAAACTTTGCTTAAGAAACATAAATTGAAGGTGTAGGCCGGGGATATCTGGATTAACAATAACGAAAGTGAAAAGGATTTTGAACTGCAGCAAGGTGAGGCAGAGTCAGCAGTGGGAGATGGGTGGTAAAAAGGTACATTGTAATTTGAGGCTGCATCAACAGAAGACGAATCCCACTGCATGGAAAGTTATGTGTCTCCTCCATGGAGGTTCTCCGTCATCCAGCTCACGGTTGTCCCAAAGGTGCTTTTCAAAAGACAACTGGACTTTCTTGTTTTTTTTTCCTGAAGACCTTTCACTTCTCATCCGAGAGAGCACAGATAAGCGGCCTCAATGACTCTCAGAAAGAGGGCCGACAACCAGACGATTGCAAAGAATACAAAGCCTTCCATTCTCCACCATTCAGTTGGAATTGAAGAAGCTTCTTGGAGGAGAAGCGAAATGCCTTCGAGGAAAAACAAAGGCAGTCCGGTTGCCTTTTGAAAAAGCACCTTTGGGGTAGAAAGTAATCGGGTCAGATCCCTTTCAGAGAAACCGGTCTGGTTTAGAGAAGGGCCGAGAGAACCACCAAGGGCCTGGAAGAAAGTTCGGAGACTAAGGGAACCGGCCAGAGGAAGAGAGGGGAAGAGGGGAGGGATATGGTGCACTTCCGTTTATAGAGGCTGAAACTTATTCTTTACAGTCCAGAGGACAAGACATGAAGTAGTAGGTTCATCTTACAGGAAGGCAGAAGATTTTCGGAAAATCTTCCTAAAAGGGAGAGCAGCATGAGGGTTTCTGGGGGGAAAAGGCAGAAGATAATCTGCACTTTACCGGGGATGTCTGGATTTCTAGAGGGTCCAGAGTGCTTGGCTTGACCCTCTCAAGTGTCCAAGGGTGTCAAACTCGCGTCATCACAGCACTGTCATATGGCGTATCGCGACTTTCCCGCCTTCACTAAACCGGGCGCGGGCATGGCCCACGCATGACGCATCCGGCCCACGAGTTTGACAGCCCTGCAGTAGTCCTTCAACATCTGTGTTTAAGAAAAAGATTGGGGCGGTTTGAGGAAACAGCAGCCTTGTATGAACAGGTGAACAAGAAATGTTTGTATGCAAGAGGGAAAGAGGGACGTAGACCTATTTCTGTTCGAAATGCCTCCTTTTTCACAGAGGAGAATTCCATCTTCAAACTGATGCCCTCTTTCTAACCCTGATCACTTTGCTAGGAAACCTGTCGGTTAATTGCCCAATTTAAAATGAAGAGAGTTATAAGTAATGAAAAGTCTATAATGTTTTAATTGGAAAGCTTGCAGCATGATCATTTATGCAGGGCAACGGTTTAGTTTTGAGGTATTTCAGTTGATTAATTGCATGGAAATCGACTTGCGCTTAATTTCAATCATCAAAATTATGCTTCTGAAGAAAATATCTAAGTGCTTGGAGACAGTTACATAACATGCACACGTATATGTGTGGAAAAATGATATGATCTCCAGGTTTTACAATACTCCCCTTTTTGCAATAGTGGAACGCAAACACACCCCACCCACCCCCCGACCAGAGTTTGGAGACTATCTGCGGCTTTGGCTTATCCCCTTGGGGAGGCCTGTGCACACAGCCACACTGAACTTTTAAACTGCCACATGTTGTGCGGCGTGAACTATAATTTGTGTTATCCTGATTTGCTTTGGAAAACAGCTGCAGCTACACCTGAAGAATAGATTTCTCAACCTCAACTTAAGACCAAAGCGTAGAATTATCTGTCTTTGAACCTGCCTAGAAAACAGAAGGCCTGATGGAACATTGTTAGGGGTTAAAACTGTGCAAAATTACCTCTTGGGTAGATCTGCAGGGGTACGACCAGCTGTCCATTTCCCTGCTGCTCCATTACAGTTGTGTAATACTGAAAAAAAGAGATTAAGAATGGCAAGTAAGTTTGTACATTTTGTTCAATTCACCAATTCCAGAATAGTCATATTAGAGGCAAACCAATCAACAGAGGCTTGAAAAAGTATCTTTGAAACATTGATCTGCTGTTCGATACTCTCACCAGATCTTGCCTGCAATCTCCCTCATATGTCGGCATGCACACAATACATCACAACTTTCACTTCCCTTCCTCTGCATTTGTCTGCCTTCAAAAGAGTTATCAATATGGACAACCAACCACCTGATTGGCTTTGGTTACAGAAACAAAAAGAGCACCGAAATTAGAAGCAGACCATCAGTTAGAGGATGATGTGCCCTTTGGATGAACTCTTCTATATCCCAACAGAAATGTAGAAATGCACATCCAACAATCTTTGACCTTTGGCCACGCTTAAAGAGTCAACAGCAGTTCCTTCTGAAAATCTGAGCCAGGAAATACTGTCCAGTGCACTGCTAAGCCAAGATCAACTTGAGATACAGCTATTGGGGGGGGGGGGGGCGCAATTAGGCCAGGAAGACCTAAACAGGATGACTGACAAAAAGAAGGAAAAAAGAATGGGACCCAAAGTTAAATGTAGACATTGTTAGGGAATATCTGGCTCCTGAATTGCCTCTAGGTGGAACGGAGTCACGGGAAGAGGCTAGGATTCCTCTTGGTATCGACTGCGCAAGTCTTGCTGAGCTCCTGGATGTCATCTTTTGGCTGGTGTTGACAGGCTTGGGGAAGGATTCCATGCCTTGGGAGAGGATTTTGCTGCACCCCCTTAGTTCATGATAGCCTTTGGGGCAACCGGGAGCCTCTCCCATCTAACGCATAGTGCGGATACCCATTCTTCATTCTGGAGGTTGAGGAGACCGACCTCTGTACATAGGTGGGCCAGGGTGCCTTAGTGACAGTGATTCGTGGTTTAATCACCACTGTCACAGCTTTGGGAGACAAGCCCTTGTAGCCGACGCAATATGCAGCGTCTGAATTGTTGATGGGATAATCCCATCATGGCAGCATAACACTAGAGCAATGCTAAGGCTACAGCGCTGGTTGCCAACAGGGCTCTGGGCTCAATTCAAAGTGCGATGAATGCCAACGAACCCCGGTGCAGCACAGCACTGAATCACATCGGGTTGGTCTGAGTAGAGATCACAGGGACACGGATCAGGTAGTAGAACAAGCTGCCTGCAGGTAAAGCTGTTAAAACTACATCTTCCACTGCGCTCTTAAGCAGGACCGAAGGTTCCTCTCCACTATTAGTTTTATGGGTTTTTCCCCTTTTCATTCTTTACTTTTACTCTGTTATATGCTACCCTGAATCCTACGACTGAGGTATGTTGTAAGCATTGAAGATAAATGAACAAAAATAACCGATAAGACTCACTTCCCCACCAGTTTACTAGAAGGTTTTAAAAGAAGAATCAGAAAGTGGCTACACTAGTATATACAGTTTAGTCCTTTACTTACGATCACAATTGAGCCCAACACTTTTGTTGCTAAGCGAGACCTTTATTAAGTGAGTTTTGCCCTATTTTACACCCTTTCCTGCCACAGATGTTAAGTGAATTACTCCAGTTGTTAAATAAGTAATACTTATTGTTAAATGAATCGGACTTTCCCATCGACTTGGCTTGTCACGAGGTCAGGTTAACAGCTTAACAGAGTTGGAAGGGACCTTGTAGGTCATCTAGTCCAACCCCCATCACAAAAGGTGATCACGTGCGCCCGAGACACTGCAACTGTCATAAATGTGAGTCAGTTGCCAAGCGCCTGAATTTTGATCACGTGACCCTGGGGATGCTGCCATGATCGTAAGTGTGAAAAACAGTCATGAGTCATTTTTTTTTCAGGGCCGCTGTAACTTTGAACAGTCATTAAATGAACTGCATAAGTCAAGGACTACCGGCATACTGATTTGGAAAGGAAAATAGTTCAGTTGCTGGAATTCTTGTAACCGTATCCCTCTTCAACATACTAAATCTTGGCAAAGAGGACTCTGAGAATCATGCATGGAGAACAAGAACTTTAGTTTTGCAGCCGCCAAGGACACGGACAAGCACTTTCGATATCTCAAGATTCGCAGAGCATTTGGTTCACCGCTGTATCCTGTTACAGTAGGCACATGCGCGCCCACACCCACACCCACAACCCCCCCACCACACCTATAATCAATCAGGCCCTTAGTCAGAATTCCCGAAGGAGAAATAGACTCGGTATTTCCAGATGCTGCACATCATGCATGCTTCTTTCGCAGTATTTGGGTGACGATGCCAATCCCAAATCACTATGATGAGATATTAATTGTATACAAGTACAGATATGATACCACAAAATAGGCCAAAGCGAAAGCAAGGTTCCCACCAATCAGATACAGAATCAAAGCAAATGACAGAGTCAGTTCTAGATCACCCATGGAGGACCTTGTTGATTCCTACTGGTGAAAGACCTCCAGGAGACAGCTTGGAACATCTTGGAACATCTTGACGGAAAATATTGTGGCATTCTAGTAGTTTCCTGAAAGGCTGCGCTGCACTCCCTTTGCGTGGACCCTAGAGATGATCCCCAGCTGGTTGCAAAACTTCTCAATGGAGTATCTGTCTAGGCAAAACGTGCGGCTGACCTCATTAATGATGGTCAAAGGTTCTTTAACTGCATCTAAAGCAAGTCTGTCCGACCTCGGCAACTTTAAGTTGGTGGACTTCCAACTCCTAGAATTCCCCAGCCAGCATGGCTGCCTGGGGGATTCTGGGAGTTGAAGCCCACCAGTCTTAAAAGTAGCCAAGGTTGGACGTCCCTGATCTAAAGACGAGAGAACGCAGAACTAAATGGGCTTTCAGCTTGCTCTTGCAAGACAATCCTTCCTTCTAAATAAGGTGAGACACGGTGGTTTGACCCCACTGAGTCCCCTGCATCTCCATCTGGAGGCCTCGGCTTGTCTTCTCCTCCGGCATCAGCCTGGAGGCACAAAAAGAGCTGAAAACATGACATCAAAGCCAGAGTTTCCGCTTCAGAAGCAGATTCTTATACGACCCTGAGACTCATTTTCCTGGGACTGACTCCAGAGAGGCTCTGAGTAGATTTCGCTCCTTGTTTCTTTAAAAATAATAATAATAATAATAGTTTTAAAAAAAAGAATGGCCTTCTCCATTACTCAAACCGAGATGACAAGTAAATGAAATATCAATCATGTCAGCTGTCAACCTTCTGGGACAGCAATAACTGTTAACAAGTAGTCTGGAAAAACAGTCCAAAAATGATTTGTCCTCCACATCTCAGCACTTGGGGTTGCCATGGAAAGTTAAGATGCCAGGGGCTATTTGGAACACTCTACAGGTATTCTTTTTAATGGAAAATTTGCCAGTTATTGATCCAAAACGTGTAGCCTTTGCTTCCAGATGGCTGCAAGCAACTTTCCAATCAGCGGCTGTCAAAAAAATTACTGCCTTTTTATACCCATAGAAGACAAC
Source organism: Oxyrhabdium leporinum (assembly GCA_032468155.1). Classification (NCBI taxonomy): domain Eukaryota; kingdom Metazoa; phylum Chordata; class Lepidosauria; order Squamata; family Cyclocoridae; genus Oxyrhabdium; species Oxyrhabdium leporinum. The sequence goes on along the minus strand of JANHFL010003396.1, from coordinate 7,635 downwards.
AGCTGTACACCAGCACCGGGGTCACTCAATGGCTCCTTTTTAATTAACCAACAGTTAGACAGGGAAGCCGCTTGGATTATTTTTCTATGAATAAAATGTGCAATTAACAAATCTCAGCGTCCCTCTCGCCAGGTTAAGTGTTTAGTACCATGGTGCTGGTGGGAAGGTTTAGAAGTAACTCAAGGGAGAGAAGATTTCGGTGAAAATAACGATTTCTGACAACAGAGGGATTCCAGAACGACAACCTATCATTCATTTCTCAAGTAAAAACTGACCATCATTCTAGTAATTTGCATCAATGATAACACAGCAACATTCTAGGAATTATTTTATTCAGGTCTGAAAACTCTTAAGGAAACATATATATCTTCCTAATTCAGACTACAACTTCTGAAAATGCATTCTGGTTTCATGCCACCTATAACCAATGGGAGAGCCAATTTGGTCTAGTGATTAAGGCATCAGGCCAGAAAGCAGGAGATCATGAATTACGTCTTTTGCAGAAGCTGTTATGTGAATGCAGTGTTGATAAGGAGACCCATTGACTGCAACGAGTGTTTTTTGCCAGAAACCAGAAATAGAGTAGAGTAGAGTAGAATAGAGTAGAGTAGAGTAGAAATAGAATAGAATAGAATAGAATAGAATGCAATATGGAATAGAAATAGGAATAGGAATAGAATAGAATGGAATGGAATAGAATGCAATATGGAATAGGAATAGAAATAGAATGGAATGGAATGGAATGGAATAGAATAGAATAGAATGCAATATGGAATAGGAATAGGAATAGGAATAGGAATAGAATAGAATAGAATAGAATAGAATAGAATAGAATAGAATAGAATAGA
>JANHFL010003395.1:89992-103348 GCA_032468155.1 Oxyrhabdium leporinum | reverse complement strand
CCCCCCTCCCCATTTTCCTCCCATTCACCAAAAAGCCTCCATTCTGAAACTTCAGTGTTCAGAATGGAGGCATTTTGGAGAATGCTGCCCCAAGAGGCCAGCGGACTGCAGCTGCAGCCATATAGTTGCCCCCCCCACACCCACGCTACTACGCATGCTGGTCACACCCATCCTGCCAGACTTATTTTCAGGGTAGGGGTAATATTAGACCCACCCCCAAAAAATTAGGGTTGGGCTTATTATTGGGGTCGGTTGTGTTTTCTAAGAAACACGGTAATATACATTACATGAATATATGAGACCGAGAGGCATAACATTCTAACTGGTCTTTCAGCCTTGGGTTGCCCCCCCCTCCCATGCTCACGCTACTACTCATGCTGGTCACACCCATCCCACTGGACTTATTTTCAGGGTAGTGGTAATATTAGACCCACCCCCAAAAAATTAGCGTTGGGCTTATTATTGGAGTGGGTTGTGTTTTCTGAGAAACACGGTAATATACATTACATAACTATATGAAACCAAGACACATAACATTCTAACTGGTCTTTTAGCCTTGAGTTTACAGTTTAACTTGTAAAAAAATAAAATGCTATTTTAGGTTGCATCAACAGTTTCATTTCTAAATAACGGAAATAATAGTTCCAATAGTTCCTCTTATTTCATAAGACGCTATTTATAAGAGGTTCAGAAACAGGCAATATGGCTGTTCAGGGGACTAGAAATTAAGTCATAATGAGTACTATTAGAACTAGAAATGTTTAGGCTGAGAAAACTAAGAAGGGATAGGGTACAATGATGCTTCTCAAGAAAAAGATCAAGACTGGTTCTCTGCATTCTTGAATGTAATGAATGTCAGGAAAGATTTCCTAACAATGAAGCATTTTTACAATAGATCCAGTCTGAACAATTACCTATTAAGAATGCTTTATCTTACATTTCTGAATGGAAAAGGGAAGGGGTTGGACATCCTAATATCTTATTTCAATGATGTGAGCCTATGTACAATTCTTCTTGCACGTGCCACTAAGTACAAATACTGGGGACTTAAACTTGTTGCCTAATGTGTTTCACACATTGCTGATATGAGGGGGGAGGGTAAGTAGTTTAGGAGAATTAACAGTCTTTCACCCAAGTACAGTGATCCTAATCAGAAATATCCATTTACCTCACCTTTTGAACTACTCTAAACAAAAATCAAAAGGGAAGGGTTTTTTAGACTACACGGTCAACAAATGCAAAATTCTACTAGGTGGGTGTTTCATGTCCATGTAAAAAATGTCTATCCATGACTGTTCTTCATAAATACAATTTATCCCATCTTTTGCAAGTAATGATTTATTAGTGTAATATCTCATGATTGTCCTAAAGATTCTGCAAAGTTTCAATATTAAACCACCACTAAACACCACAATTTTGATTTTCTAGAAAAAGCTAACAGTATTTAATTTCTAGGATGTTTTACTGATACATTTCCAAAACTGCAATAAAGTCTGATAATTTTGAAGTACGTTATTTCTTATTCACTTTTCTCCATATGAGCAGATAAATTCAGAATTTTTTTTTCCTTTGCCTAGATTGAAAATGTCAGCTCTAGTCTGTTCCATTACAGAATACATCTAGAGATATTTGATTTTTTGAAAGACTTTGATATATCTGTGCTATTCCCTGCTTGCAGACATATGTCTACCAGCAAGAGCAAGAAGAAAATTCAAGGATAAGCTCCAATCTTTTCAGTAATTGGTATTCATGCCTGCTAGTTCAGATGGATTATTGTTAGAATGATAGATAGCTACCACGAATGTCAAATTAGCATAACATATAAGCATCATAACATGCTGAAGTTTGTACATTATGTTTTGAAATACATCCAGAGAATAATAAATCAAGTCAATATAGCATTTATAAGGTGGGAACTTTATTAAATACCAACTATACTGATATACTAATTATATACAAATTTGATGATAAGAAAAGAAAAACCTTGGACAAACTGATCTTTCAGTAACAATGTTGAAATATATGCATTGATTCTCATAGACATAAATACTTTTTATTCTATTAAAAAAAACCACATAGAAATAAAGAACATTTGAATACTAAAGTATAAGAACAGTAGTGCTTACAGGGGGTTTTATGAATAATCTTCTTAGGTACCAAAGTCATGGAATAGGCGTGAGGGACAGAGTTGAATGAAGGTTTATTTACAAGCTCTGTTTCATGTTTTCTCATAATTATATTTACAGTTATGGACTTTGACAATATAACTTAATAATGAAGACATACACATTTTGATAAGAATGTGTATGCTTTTATATATCTGGTTATGTCCTTACCAGTAGTACATGATCTATTAAAAAACAAAGCAAGTCAGGAATTTTACTCAGCCAAAGAAACTTGATCTTCAAGGCATATAACATATTTCTTGTACCTGCAGATTCATTGATCTCTTTATACTTGTCTTATACAAACAAGCAGCATCCAAAATTTCCATAAATGTAATATATTTTATTTCTAGGCTAGACTAGACTAGACTAGACTAGACTAGACTAGACTAGACTAGACTAGACCAGACCAGAACAGAACAGAACAGAACAGAACAGAACAGAACAGAACAGAATAGAATAGAATAGAATAGAATAGAATAGAATAGAATAGAATGCTTTATTTGGCCAAGTGTGATTAGATACCCAAGGAATTTTACTCTGGTGCATATAAGCAATCAGTCTACATACAAACAACAAAGTATACAATCATGAGATACCAATGAAGAGTGATATAATATAAGATAATAAGCAAGGTCTTCATTGCCCAAAATAGCATAAATGATCAGTGGAAATTTAACCATTGCTTTTTAAGGTAACCTTTTTCAGTTTCTAGGCCACATGAGGATGACTCAATTGTCTGTCTGTTATAAAATATTAATCACATGCTTTCTGAATGACTTAAAGGAATAATAGTTCATGTTCTATTTTATTTTATTTTTAAAATTAATCTTTCTTTCTTTTAAAAAAATGAAGACGCTTGTAAAACAAAATATGTCAAAATATTGAAAATACATATAACAACTACCCTGCTTAAACAGAAAAAGATAGAGAACAAGAGCAAATGTAGTGTAGTAGTTTAGTGCAATAAATTACAGCCTATATATTTCACTGAAGAAGCCTTCATCCTGCAGTGGGTTGATTAAAGTTATTTATGATAATATTTTAATATAATCATACCAAAATGAAATAAATATCGACATACAGTATACAATACAAGATAAGATAAAATAATGTGGAAATGTACTGCATACGTTCTATGCACATATAAAAGTTCAGCATAAGAAAGCGAAACTTTGTCAAGGCAACTTATTTCAAAGAAATAAATTGAAATTGATAACCTAAATGCACCCTTCCTATGTAGCATGCAACCTAACTGATAAATAGGAAAAGAAGAAAAAAGTTAACTATAAAGTTAAACATTAATTTTTAACATGTTGGTTTTAGGAAAGATTTTCTGATAGAAATCAAAGGCAATTTTCTATCCTTTTATTAGATGTACTTTTGGTGGTGTTGGTAGTGTGTGTGTTTGTGTGTGTGTGTGTGAAGATGCAGATTCAAATATAAAACATGTATATTTTGCACTATACGCAAAGACTCAACAAGGTTATTTTCTTATTTCATAAAGCTATCTTGATAGTGGAAAAGACAAGTATTTTACTTCTAAGAATACAAAATAAACTGGCAAAGTCAAGCCACAATTAAATAAGGGTCACTGGATCACTTAATTCTTGTGGTTTCAAACACATAATTATCAACATGTACGTTATATCAAAATGTAAACAAATAATAGCATATATTTGATTCGCATTCAGATAAACATTTTTCAGCTAAAAACATTCAATGCTATTCAGTTGGAAGTTTAATATTATTCTTTCTATCACTATATGCATTTCAATTTTTTTGTTTACTCTTTTCTTTAAAAAGTTGTGTCAGGTTACCCCTTCTTGTATTTATTTATTTGAAGAGTATTATTAAATTTATTGAAAAGCATGATTGAATTTTTATACTGAAGAGTATTATTTGGTTTGTTACTTGAAGAATGTATTTGAAGATAAAATGTTTACTGTTATAGATATAAGCTTTATAAACAAAAAATCTTAGTCTCTAATTTTTGTTCTCATTTTAATTAACACAATCATTTTTGAAAAAAATGTTAATCAAATCAATCAAGAAAACAATATTGGAAATATTGTTATATTTTAAAAATGACATTAGCACGATTTAAATTGTTGATTAAATATTGGATACATATAGCTAGAATGCCAGAACAAAGAAATTGCAGTAATTATAACTATTTTGAAACATAAAAATACATAAAAAGAAGGAAAAAATCTACCTTTGTTTTATCTATTTGTACTATCTCGGTAGTGAAGATAAGCTTTCCTATTTATTGTTTAATAGGTTTCTTCCAGTTTTTAATGAAACAAAGAGTATAAAGGTCATTTTAACTACAATAAAATAAATAATGAAATAATGGTAAAATATCAAGAAATTCAATTAATTTCTGTTACTCTCATACTCAAATATATCTTTTTTGAAAATCTTAAAAAGGAATGTTTACTTTATATTTTTTAAGATCAAATGTTATTGTTAATAAAATAGTATGTTGCAATACAATCAAATGCATATTTACCCAGAATAAGTTTCCATTAAATTATGGCATCTATTCCTCAGTAAGTTAGAACTGCAAAAACTAAATTACCTATTTTACTTAATTTTTGGCATGAACATTTTAATTTTTATATTTATTACAAATTTCATTATTTATGATATTTGTTGATTATTCTTTATTTATTATTTTTTTATGCTGTCCATCTCCTCTAACAAGGTGTCTTCACATATGTACACTGAGGTCATCATTACTCATAGGGAAAGTGGTGGCAAACACACATGGTGAATAAAAATGTAAGAACTAATTTAATGCTAAAGCTAAACCCCATTATAGTTCTATATCCAAAAAAGGGCAGTGATATACATATCTATGAAAATACCATTTAAACACAGCAAAGTTGTCTTCATTGTTAAAATACTTCCTTTGCCCGGGATGCCTGTAAAAATTCTAAGGATTTGATAGACATTAACTATAAGAGTCCACTTCTCAGTTTTTCCTCTTGATGCCAGCATGATCTCAAAGCTCTCATGTTATCTCATTAATTTAAACTAATGCCTACTTTCAGCTTCTTGTTATCACCAAAGCTAATGCATCATGTTTGTTTGGATTTCAGCATGAAAACCTTGATACTTGATCAGCAAGGGGGAAGATGCAGCTAAATGCAGGCTGCTCTCATCTTGATAGTACACTTTATTCCTTTCATTTTACTATAATATATTTGCATTCCAATTGTTTAATTTTTTACACAATAAAATTGACTCATTAGCCCAGACCTTGATTTAATACAAATATTTTATACTTATATAGGTCAGCAGTCTATACGAAAAATGGAGCTAGTTCAAACAGTGTTAAGGTTGATAAGTCAATGACTAAAATACAAAATATATTCAAATGCAATAAAATTATGAGATTTCAGAGAGGAGAAAGCTGCTTGGTTCAGTTATTTTGGCTGCAACATTTTATTAGCAGACTAAAAGTTTAATGATAAAGGCTTATGTATTCTTGAAATCTGACGTAACAATGATGAAATTATTCACTGCTAGTAAATTTAGAGAATGGGCTTCACCTGAATTTTCAGAAGTCCAAGTAAGAGTAGGGATTATGAACTGATGCAATTTTGCATATTTCTACTTAATATATTTTTAAGTTTCTTATTACTGAAGCAAATTTTTTGAAGTAAAGTAACAGAGGTCCCTAATTGCCCTCCAAAATGACAGGTCTCACAAAAGAGAACAAAGGACTAAATGATGATAGACTAGCAGCTCAGTTTGAGAGTCCAATAAATTTAAGTTTCTCTTTTCTAATCTCATTAGTTTCCACCTTATCATTCTACATCTCTTGGGAAGAATCTTATGTTTTCATGAAGGTCAGTGATTTTATTTAATTTTTAAAAGGTTACTCTAATTTCGACTAATAACATTAAAAGAGAATAGGAAAAAGAAGCTTCACCGTACAACCTGAGGAATGATAGTGCCTTCAAAGCCATCAAAGCCACCAATTGTCAACTATTGCTCACTCAAGAATGAAAAATCCATAAATAAAACTAATAATACAATGAGTCTTCTTTACATATTGAAGTGGTATATTTTGGAATGAGATTTAGAGAAGCAGTCTGAGAAATAATATCTTCTATTTCTAGCCTATACTCTTTAGGAGGAATCAAACAATCAGAAAAAAATGAATAAATGGTTTGTCTCCTTAAGATTGCTGCTATCCTTCTAGCAATCCTAACCTTTGCAAAGGAAGGATAAAATGATAATTTTAGAAATGAGAATGAGTTCCTTGGATTTTATATCTAGACAACATTTAACAAAACTGGCAATAATTCCAAATTTTAAATGTCTAATAACAATAAATAAAGATGTAGATTTCTTTAAAAAGAAGTTTGAGATATTTACACTAAATCATCTAGACAAATTAATGGCATTTATAGAAGCACAAAATATTGATGTTAAGGGGAAGCTGCTGCATCCTGCTGGGAGAAACACTTAAATTCCAATTCCAACTCAAATCTCTACAGGAGGGAGAATGCATCAAAGAGAGAATTTTTATTATTGTGCAGTAGAAAAAGAGAAAGAAAAATCAAGAACAATTGGATCCTTGAAACAAGCAAGTCTTTTATAGATTATCCTTAATAGAATTAATAGATGCCCTTGGGATTCTAAAAGAGCCATTATTCTATCTAAAGACAACTTCTCCAATGTAATTCCACCTGATGGTATCTCCTGGTATCTCAATGGCTACCTCATGAAACAGGATTTACTGCCATTCAAACACTCCAGAATTCTTGATATGCTACTCAAAATGAAACCACTTGGATATATAGTTTTCCCAGATATCAAAATTATATTTCATAATTGCAAAATAGTCTCATTTTTTAACTTACTTCCTGAAGCTGAAACAGAAGGAATAAAATGTTAGACACAGATAACCTTGACAACATAGAGTCCGCATTGCCTTTAATAAAGGACAGTTTAAATAAACACACAGAGGTAACCACAGAGGAAAATACTACTCATGAAGCTTGGTAAGCAACACTGGTTGACTGTTTTGGAGTACTGCCAAAGTGTTCATAAGATGTACTATATAAAAAAAAAATGGAAAACTTAAACAGACATTGTTGGTGACACTTAGCTGAACTTCTAATTGACCTAGAGGTGACAACTTCAAAGGGAGACTACAACAGTCATAGCAAACTAAGTATGTAAAAATGACTTTGGAAGACAGGTCAAGAGATGCAGCCAAGGAAACAGTTAGGTAAAAAGCAGCTTATCCTGAAGCAGAAATGTGAATGGGGCAAGAATGTCAGAGGGGACACTCCCCTTCCCACATACATGCAATCTATGTTCACAGGCAGCATCTTTCATTGTGATAAATAGGCAGGAAGAATATGAGAATGTGAAGTGCTAGACTCTAGGCCCAAAAGGGACTGAATATTTCATCACTGTAAATGCTACCCAAAGTCAGAGAAGTCATAAGAGACAACAATAGATGTTCATCACTTTCATGACCAATACTCTGACAAGTTCTGTCCTGGTCCTTGAAGAAGTTTGGCACTGACCAAGAGGGACATTCTTCTGTGGCGGGGCTGTCAAACTCATGGCCTGTGGGCCGGGTGCTTCATGCACTGACCATGACCATGCCCAGTTTAGCGAAGGGAGAAAAAAGTCATGATATGTCATGTGATGCCACTGTGATAATGTGAGTTACACACTGCTGTTCTATGGGGTCAAGAGCACTTTGAGAATTTCAAGAGACCAAGTAGGGGGCAGGGAAAATTACACAGCCCCTTCATATCAGACATACAGGACATGGAGGAACAGGGGAATACTGTTATACGTATTTTTATATAACACATTTAAAATGAAAAGTAAAGGCTAAGATTAGACTTTGAAAAAGGATGTTATCAGGTATGCTCAAGAATAAAGTTATTACTATAGAAGGGTGTAGCAAATATTGAACAACTGAAAAATGAAGGATTATGTGCTGATATAAATATGTATAATAACATTGGAACCATATAAGTTTGATTAATGTAGTAATTTTTATTTGTATAAATATCATTTTTGTATTAATAGGAATGAAACTCAGATGCCACACTGTACAAGTAACAATATGCATGTATCTTTAAAAAAATTAAAAACTTGATCAAAAAAAAGAGAGTGTGAGTGACATCGAATTGGCCACGCCCACCCAGGTTTTGTAGCTCCCGGTGTTTTCTTTTCTGTGGGAAATGGGTCCAAATGGCTCTTTCAGTGTTTAAGGTTGCTGATCCCTGACCTAGAGTGTTTTGCAGTATAGATGATTAGATTCAGCAACTCCTTTTCCTGTTATTCTAGCTGTAGTCCTTACTCTGACCACTTTATGGAATAGCTTTTGTGAAGGTCAAAGGACTGTTGTGGGAAGCTCTGCTATAGTGATTCAAGTCAAGATTATTTAGCATGAGAAATTCAAACAATACCTTTGAGACATGGGCACATTTTTCTGATCAACCTATTCTTTAAAATGGTCCTTGCCATTACAGTTTGAATTATTTGACGAATTGGATATTTTATAATATTTTATAACTATCCTGTTCTTGTCTTAAGAAAAGGAGATTGTAGTGTTTGTGGCCTAAAACGTATTGTGTAGATTGGCATCAAATACAAAGTGTCTAAGGTAGTTCAATAGTACTTTTGTTCCTGCCTTCCCCCTACACAGTTACCCAACTCCCTCCTCACATCATTACATATAAGAAACTTCCTTTCTTCCTTGCTTCTAACTTTTGTGAAAACACATTACCTAATCAGACAATGTCTTTCACCTCTACCCCTTATTTCACTTCTCAGGAAAACTTTCTTTAAGGCTTATGAACAATGACAAGTAGACAAGCCAACAAATCTTAAAAGAAAATGACACAAGATTTCTAGACATTAATAAAAGTATAAATGCTCAAATAAGACATTATAATACTATATTCTATAAGTATTCTAACTTTGTAGGGCCACTTCTGTCTTTGTATGGCTACCTCTGCTCTTCTCTGTCAATGACTATTAAATTTTTTGCTGCCCATTTCACCAGGAAGCAACTCTGGGTTGGTGTCACATTTTTCTTTCTACTATGTTAGATAGAAAAAATATATAAAACAAGTATATAATAAAAATGTATAAATATACAAACTATCAACTATAACTAAAAGCAGGAGAGTGAATAGGATGAGCAGAGGTAGAAGTGGAATCTATTATCAACCACCTCAAGGGTGACACTCCTCCATTGGAGCCCCAGCCAACTGGCAGAGTCAGGACTTCAGGCTTTTGCAGAAGGTCAAGAGGGTGGAAGCTGACCTTCTGGGGGGCAAGATATTCCAAAGAGCAGTAGCAATGGCAGAGAAGGGTCTTCTGGATCTGTCAGGCAGAATTTCCTGGCTGACAGGCCTGCACCATGCATTCTCTGCTGGCGCAGGTGGGATGGGCCAATCCCATTGGGATGATTCTTCAAGTAACTTGAATCCATCCCATGAAGGACTTAAAAAGTGATATCCAACACCTTGATTTTCACCCAGAAGCAAATTGGCAGCCAGTAGCAAAATAGATGTGGCATGGGCCACTAGTGGCTCCAAAAGCTGCCCACACCACTGCACTTTTCAACAGCTATAGCTTCCAAATGCTCTTCAATGATATTCCCATGTAGAGATCATGCAATAGTCCAAATGCAAGATGACTAGTGCTTGAATGACTGAGCGCAGGGACTCCTGATCCAGGAAAAGCTGCAACCCACAGTTGGGCAAAGGCTCTCCTAGCTGCAACTGCTACCTTCTCTTAGAGCAGGAATTGCAAGTCCAGAAGAACCACCAACTTGCAGACCAGATCTGTCTGGCATAGTGCCAACCCATCCACAACTAACAATGTTAAAGTCTCGGTACTTGGAGCTCCATTCATCTAAAGCCATTCAGTCTTGCCAGGGTTCAGCCAAAGCCTATTATCCCCCATCCAGGCAGCAGCACCATCACTTGAGTCACCAGGGATGAAAATATAGAGTTGAGTATCATCAACATACTGATGATGCCATCACCCATGGTGATGGATAATCTCACCTAATGGCTTCATGTAGATGTTAAAAAAAGGAAGGTAGAGAGTAGGGAGCTTGGAGCATGCCCTTAAAGAAAAGCCCTGGGCTGAATCTATCACTCCCTAATAACACTAACTGTGACTGGCCTTCGAGAAAGGAGTCAAACTAGCACAAAACTGTGCCCCCAGCCTCATGTCCAACCAAAAGGATCCATGGTTGATGGTACCAAAGGCCTCTGAGAAATCAATGAAAGTGAGGATGATTGCACTAGCCCTATCCTGCCAGAGATCAACAACAAGTGTGATCAATTCAGTCTCTGCCATAAACAGATCTGAATCCTGACTGAAAGAAGCTCAGATAATCTGTTTCTTCAGGACCTTCTGAAGCTGCCAGGCAACTACCTAAAAAGGGAAAATGGAAAGCAGAACGAAAGTTGTGCAGGCAAGTGGGATCAAGTGATGGCTTTTTAAGGAAGGTGTGAACCAGAACATCTTTAACATCCTTAAAAGGCTTCAGAAGTGTCCCTTCCTGCAGTGATAAATTAATCACTCATGAATGAAGGCAAATGTGTGTCCCAGAATAATATTGCAAAATCCAATCTGGATCATCAACTAGAACCAGAGATTCAATCTTCCAACCTTTCAGACTAATACTAGAGATCAACCTCAGGGAACTTCTCTCTCACCAGAATATGAAACATTTGTTTTCCTTATCTTCTGTAACATGTGAGTAGCTGGTGATTGGTGATCACTATGAATTCCCAATCCCAGAAGTACACATGCAGGGCATTGATCACCCATTTCAATGTATACACCTCTTTCTCAGTGGTATTAAAGTCTGTTCTTGTTGAAGGAGCTTCTTTGATAAACAAATTGGGGGAGAGGTCCCATCCCTTTGTTATTTTGTGTCAATGCTGCATCTGAACCAATAAATGCATCTATTTGTACAACAAATGATTGCATAAAATCCAGTCATCTCAGTATCAGTTTTCCATACAGGGCATCTTTTAACCTTTCAATTGTCTCCTGGCATTGTGTCAACCTTATATTGGAAGTTTTCCTGGTTATCTCCATTAGGGGTTGAGCAATGATGGAGAAATGGGGGATAAACCTTTTGAAATATCCTGCCAAACCCAGGTAAAGCATATTACATTTTTGTTTGGGGAGTTTCTACTTGTCTCAGGGTTTTCATCTCCCCCAGTTCAGGTTTGATTTATCCCTTTTCTACCACAAACCTAAGATATTGAGTTTCTTGGAAGCCCAGGTAGCACTTTTCTGGTCCAGGGTAAGTCCAACTTTCTTTAGACATTCCAGTGGTTTCCTTATGATGCACATGATCCTCCTGCGATGGAGAGAAGCGGCTGGGGTCAACCCTGGCTTTGCTGTCCATTGCAGCTAGGAATCAGCTGTGCTGTGCCAGATTGGCAAGGATGCCTCTCTATTAAAGCAGGCCCAGCCAGTTGTCAGCCTCCCCCTTCCCACTGGGCATGTGAGTGCTTCTGGCAAGGAGGAAGAGAAGTGCAGTGGGAGAAGGCTTGGCAGGTGTCGGGGGCAGCAAGCACTTTGCAGATCCTGAGGTGGGTCGAGCCTCCCCGCTCGCAACATCTTTGCCTGAGGGCATCACTTCCTGTGGCTCAGGAGGTCCACACTCTTCCCGTTGCTGCTCAGCCTCCTCAATGTGTGGAGGCAGAAGGTAGCAGCCACAACATGGGTTTCATTTGCTGCTTGAGTGCTCCGGGTGGTGAGCCAGCAAGCCAGTAATCTGCTGGCTGCCTCTAATCTGCCTGCCCACACCCAGCTCCTCCCCCATCGACCATGCTGCCCCCCCATCTTTCTCCCTGCCTCTCCCGGCCAATGGTGCTCATGAGTAAACTGCAGCTAGGAATCTCAAATACGGCTAAGAATGAACGTTTGTGTTGTAGCCACCAGCTGGAACTACTAAACAGGCAACCAAACTAAGTGTTTGAAAGACTCCATCCCATCACTGGGAATCCAGGCAACTCAGCGATTGGCAACCAGCTGGGCTCTTCGAAAGACAAGGAGTTCGCAGGGGGCTAATCTACCCCCCAGACCAGTTACAACATAATGTTCATTCTCACCCGTATTGGAAATTCCTAGCTGCAATGGACAGTAAAGCTAAGGTTTCTCTCCACTGGAGTGCTTCCTGGACGCGGCTTATAGCTTTGAGACCAAAGCAGCAGGGGGCATGGGCTGCCTTGGCGCCACCAGCTTTGGGCTCTTAGTAGTCTGCAGAGGACGTGCTTGAATTGGCGCTGTGACCAGGGCCCCAGAAGGGCACAGGTGGAGACTTTTACAGCTTTCTTTCTGTCTTGCAGAAGCAGAGATGGGCAGGAGGCCCGAGAGCACACAGCAGCCCAATGCCATACTTTCCTGAGGGCTGCCTGCCTGCTCCCCCCTCACTAGTCTGGCTGGTGATCTCCTGCATACTCCCCCCACAGGCCAGGCAGTCTTTGGGAAACAGTCGAGAAGGACTCAGATGCCACGATCTCCCACATGCTACCCTTGCAGGCCAGGCCGGCTTCAGGAAACACCCAGGAAGGGCTCCGATGCTGCAGTCTCCCATGCACTACCCTCCCTCCCCATGCGTATCAGTCCATCTGCCGCCAGTATCACCCCTCCGCCAGCTTGCCCTCCTGCCAGCCCACTGGTCCGTGCCCTTCAGCCTTACCTTTGTGAGCAGCAGTGAGCAGAAGTACACAGAAGTGCGGCTAGATTCTGTAAGGAAGGCTAATGGCTGGAGGAGGGTTGATGTTCATTCTCACCCGTATTGTAAATTCCTAGCTGATGAGGTTGGCGGGAAAAGCCAGCCACACAAAGAGTGGCTGGGAGGCGAGGGCTTAATCCCACCACTGTGCAGGCCAGATACATTATGTTGGCAGGCTGTAACATCCCGCGTATTTTGAGATCGGAGAAGTAGTGGCAGGGTGTGGCCAGCCAGAATTTTTAATACTGGTTTTCCTGAACCAGCCCAAACCAGCTCGTCCATCCTGGGCACCAGGTAGCTAACAAATGTCATTACTCTACCAGAAGTCTACACAAAACCTTATGTCGCCATTTGGCTTTGGCACCAAGAGAAAGAGCCAACACTATTCGCGGACAGATGATTCTATTATGTTCATTATGTTCATTT
>JANHFL010003395.1:47222-60467 GCA_032468155.1 Oxyrhabdium leporinum | reverse complement strand
GGGCAAAGAAGTGACATTGACTTGACCACGCCCACCCAGTCACATGACCACCCAGCCACACCCACCCAGTCACATGACCACCCAGCCATGACCACCCAGTCTCATGACCACCAAGCCACTCCCACCAAGCCACACCCACAGAACCGGTAGTGAAAAATTTTAGATTTCACCACTGAACCAAGTACTTGGCAGCTCAAGGAAACCAATCGCCAGCCATCAACACAGCCAATCAACCAGTAGGAAGGCATCACATAAATATGACACACAGAATAGCCCAAAACGCACACACTGCTAGAGAAATGTTCCCTGAGGATGAGCTCCAGCCTGAGTACGAAAGGTCAGAAGACTAAATCTCTGGTCCCAATGACTGAACCAGATTGGATCTTGCAACTTTTATTGATGCTTGGGACTTTGTTTTGGGTTATTGTTTTTTATTCATGTTGTTTATCTTTTGTATGCATAAAGATTTTATTTGAAGCGTGTTTCTATAAAGAGCAAAGTATATTAGTTTAATATTTTGGCATAAATGTATATAAAATTTACATGTACTTCTTACAACTGTTTCTAAGAGGAAAGGAAAGGATGTAGTCATAATGCACTTTCTAAGAAGTTCTTACAATTTAAACTTTCAGCAATATTCACAAACTAATGAAGTCTTACAATAACTATCTGAGAATCTTAATTAAAAGCAATCCATACAATTCTAAAATCATCACTGTTATTGGGAAACATTTTTTATAGAGCCATACAATTAAACAGCATATTCAGGGTATTATCATAATTTTAAAAGGTGCTGAATAGCCACATTTCACCTACAGCCATCTTTTATTACATAAATGTTATTAAAAGTTTTTAAATTAAGATTAAAACTAACAAACACTAATACAGAATGAAGAAAACAGATAAAAGAAAGAGAAAAAGAAAATAGACAGAAGAAAGAGATAGCAAAAGTTAAAAAAAGGCTTCTGATGTCTTTTGCAGCAAATACAAATATAATTACAGTCACCTTACTCTATGACAATAAAAAAGCTTAATGTATAAATTCTCATCTATAAAATTCTTCTACTGAGTGCCACAAGGATGTTTTCATACACAACTTAGATTTGTATTTATTCCATACTTTCAAAATGGCCTACCTGACATATTTTTTAAATTTAAAAAATTTAATATGATTAACACTAGCTTTGTCATACCATTTGTAGTCATGCTATCCAAATCTCAGATTGTGTCTTTCACAGCCTAAAATCTTTCTATTTCTATTTCTTAGCAACTCCCAGGTTTCTCATCCAAACTAAGTAGCAAACAGCAAAGTATAATTTCAAATCTGATAAATCCATTCCTCTTCTTTTCTTTGCATATTAACTTGGGTAGATTTTCCTTGCCATACAAATATATGGATTGTAATATAGAAGGATAGATATTGTCATTGTTTAAATAGTATATCAGTTGTCAAAACAGGTATTGTCTGAAACAAAAATAACATTTTAAATAAACTTTAATCTTAACCACATTCTTCCAAAGAATGATAATTATACTTTATTCCATCTTAACATCTTTTAACTTAATTCTATGTTTTACAATAGTTATGTTGAAATAACATATAATTCATGTTTCACAAAATAATATTCAAGTATTTTAACTTCTTTTGAATCTTAAACCCATGTTATTAATCAATTGTGTTTGATCTTATATCCCCAGTATTTTTCTTAATATCTTTCTCTTTTGTTAATATTAAAGTCTACTGATATACCATTTCTTTAACTTAATCTCTTAATTTATATGTCTTTACATCCACAATTGTCTTATTTTTTATATGTCTATTTAATATTTCTAAATTTAAAATAAACAGAAAATGGGCAACCTTGTCTTTTTCCTTTTGGTTTCATTAAATCTCTATTTAACAATTGTTTGTGCCATCCATGAAGTATAAATTAATTTTACCCATTTTATAAAAATTATCTACAAATCATATCTTCCAAAACTTTAAATAAAAAAATAAAATCCAAATTAAACTATCAAAAGTTCTTATTGGTAATTATGAAAAGCTGCTACATAGAGTAACATGTATTGAGATAGTCTTAAATCTGACTTTATATTCAATAAATCACTCATGCCTTTCTTATGTGTGTTTGTGTGTGTATTGTAAAAAAAAAAAATTAAAATTAAAATATATCATGCTAACAAAAAGTGATAGCCATTCAACTGGTTTATGTTTACAAGGTTTTTCAGTCTTGCAGAGTTGCTATCGAACCAAAGATTGTGGTAAGTCAAAAATTCTAAGTGGTTTCAATATTTACAGTAGAGATGTTTTAGAATGATTTAAAAGCACAAAATTAAAATACATTTCATCAACTGGATTTGAAACAGAAATAGAAAAGTAATAAAGACAATGGTGTGAGTATATATATTTGAGGGCTTACTGTAGATGGGGCTATAATATATTTAAGTATCTGATCCATGATTTCTGTGCTTTCCTGGACTCATGGCTGTAGCCATGATGGAGTCTTTGTCCAGCTCTGCTGTTAGGCCAGTTATAAGCCATTCTGGACCATGAAAGTCTTATTGACTTTCTAAGACTGTCTCATGCCCAGATTGTCATACAATTACTTTACTGCAATGATTTTTATGAGGATATGACTTCATTTGTCCCAAATTATAAGTTTTTATTTGCTTGATGTATATTTTTTTTACCTTTCACTCAGATTCTCAAGATGGCATACGCAGTGCTTCCTTTACCTATTTTTCTACACAGCAACCCTGTGAAGTAGGTTGAGCTGAGAGAAAACAATTCATAGAAGAGAATATTTGTAACAGAGGGTTGAACTGTGAGGTCCTTGGTGGTGTCTGAGCTTGGTTGTTTTCTTGCAGACCATTTCATTACCAAACTAGGTAACATCATTAGTGCTAGTAGTAGTGGAGATTACTCTGATATTATATGCTAGTAGCTTGTCCTATCAGTGTTAGTGGGAATGGTCTTGATGATTCTTTGATTGGGTTGTTAGCTTGTTTGTCTGAGTTAATAGTTCCTTGATTAGGATATTGTTTGCTTCTTGATTGTTGGTGTAATGTTAATCTTGGTTAATCTTGGGTTAATCTCTGTTCATTTGGGTGTTGATTGAGAAGGTGTTTTGTTCTTTTTGTTTCATTTTTGGTTTTTGATTGCCTCTTTTGAATGGTATGTAGATGTTATTTATGTCTAAGTGCCTGTTGAAGCCAATTTGCCTTAGTACTTAGTAGTTCCAGGACTTCTCCAGCATTTTTGTACTTAGCCTAGGATCCTCACAGTTTCCCAGTTGACTCTACCCATTTGTTATGAAATCATCATGTCTTCTGACTGCTATTTTATTTTTTCTAGGGTATTGGTATTTTGTTTTACTTAGGATGTTTTAGCTTTGTCTGCTATAGTGACAGTAGTCTGCTTGTGGTTTCTGAGAAGGCTTTGATGCATGGAAGCATTATCTTTTTGACAGCTTGTGTTGGTTATGCTATATTAGTAGAGTGGTCAGGCACTTTTTGATAAAACTGCATGGATATCTATTTTATTGAAATATATTGTATAGATTATCTGTTTCCTTTTTTCTTTCTTTCTTTTTTTCTTTTCTTTTCTTTCTTTCTTTTTTTCTTTTTGCTGTTCAGGGTTGCTGCAGTATGTTTGTGCTTATCTATAAAACACTTCCACAACTTGACTTATGGGAGATTGGGTTATTATTTTCACTACTTCTGCAGATGAGGATAGTTAGGAAGTTTTGTTTTGTTTGTTGTTTTTTACCAGTGAAGTTTTTTTTTTCAGATGTTTTCTCTCTAATTGGTCCTATTTTTTTTTATTTTCCATTTTATTTTATTTTATTATTTTCCATTGTCCTTCTGTCCAGCTACAGAAGCTAGTGAGCTTCTACAGCTGATGATGGACACTAACATGGGTATCCCTGTACCTAATCCAACACCTTAATCACTGCACCACAGTAACTTTCACTGCAATGTCCCAGATGTTAATTGGATTCAGTAGATTTATCAGTATAGCACTTAGACACTGTATTCGTTAATGACAGAGTTTAAGGTTCAATTCAAGATGCATGTACTAAGCCCTACATGGCCTGGTTCCTGTGTATCTTTTTGTCTCATCCCAGGTTTCTCATTTCCTACCTTTTCTATTGTTCTGACACCAATTGCAGTAATTTCATCACTCTAAGCTCAAGCAAAAATTAAGAAAGTAATTTCCACTGATTGAAAGAAGTTATTTTGTCAAACACCAGAATGTTGTATTAATGAATTTGATTCAGAGATTTAAAAGAAAAGAAAGTTCTCAGGAAATACATTGTATCTATCAAAAATGACAATTACTTTAAATGGTCTTCTATCTCTCCTAAGACTTTTTTTTCCCTTCTGTCCAATCTGTCCAATCATGTTTGATTCTACCTAGATAGTCCTACAGTTTTCTTGACAATATTTTTCAGAAGTTTTGTGCCATTGTCCCCTTCCATGGGTTGAGAGAGAGTGACTGGCCCAAGCTCATCTAGCTGGACAAAGTCCTAAGGCAGAACTAAAACTCATGCTTTCCTAGTTTCTAGCCTGATGCCTTAAATATGCTATCAAACTGGCTCTTAACTAAGACTTGGTATATAAATAAGTTTAAATCCTAAAAAATGCTGACTTTTCTGGAATAATTGGTAAGAAAAGTATTGGTGAGTCAATATTCAAATAACTCTAGATAAAGACATGTACTTGCCACAAAAATTGTATTGGTGGTGGATGGCATATCAATCAACCAATAAATATTTAATAAAATAAATACCAAGGTACACTCTAATTTGTCCTTTGTATAGCAGCTGTTATAGTTACTTTGCATATTACTAAACAGCTTTTGATCTGACACTCATTCAGTAGCCCATCCCCTATAGACCGACAGGTTGCACCCCATGGAATAGCAGCATTTATTTGTTTGTTTGAGTGACTCTGCGAGGCTTGCAATAAAAAGAGATAAAACACATACATTGTCAAAAATAAAAACACACAGCAGCCTGAAGTAATAAAATAGCCATATCTGTTTGTTCCAAAATATCTCGTCAGCAGTAAAGAATTTTCAAAACACTGTTTGTGAAGTAATTGCAGGACTTGGTGGCATTCTAACTTCATTGATGACTGTAAAAAAAAGCAGAGGAATATGACAGTTACTTGGAGTTGTCCTTCAATTATTCAGAGAACACATCACATTGCCATATTGGCTTACATTGGAATTCGTCGGCTATACATTCTCCAAAGTTGAGATATTGGGGGATCTGACATTGAAGGAAGGTCACTGACACTCAGGAGCCTGCTATATATATCACACTTATAGTTTCTTACACCTTAAAAATTGTGATGGAAAATCTAGTTCTTCTTTTCTTTCCCTTACCCAACTCCTTCAGGAGATCACATGAATATACAGTGACTGAGAATGAGGGAGAGACACCAGGATGTTTTCATTGCATTTAAATGATCCCTGACTAGCAATTCTGTAATGGCTTATTTAGATCTCTGAAAGACAAGAAAAGTTCTTCCAGATGCTAATCCTGATGAATTGAGAACTTTTTTTATGAAGCTAGAACAGTTTATATATTTCTATTCTTCGAAATATTTAAATAAAGCCTTATATTCAAACGAACTCAGATAGAAGAAGAAGCTATCTCATTTTCAGTTTTATGGGTTACATTAGTCCTTGGCCACAAATATTTCGAGCACATATATTCAGTAATCTATTTTTTTCTGGCCAAGCCTCACAATAAGTGCTAGACACTGAAGCATATAGCCTCAGTGTTCTCTATTGATTGGGTAGTAGCAATCCCACTGCTATGTCCAAGGGTAATACTGTGACTCAGAATGTTCAAGTGGAAATAGCTATTAAATTTCTTATTTATTATATTGGTTTCAAAGATTTCTGCAGAATCAGAATTCTTCCAGAAAATCAAAAGTCTTGATTGCATTGGAAACAAATGAATAAATGAATAAGTAATTATTTAGGCATACAAGGATGGCCAATAGAACATCTTCATGCCTAGATATACATTTACTCCATAATTACACAATGCTATCCATTATTTTTCAAATGTACAATAGGAACTCACTACTACTTAAGAAACTCTGGTTCCCAGCATGAATCCACAAAATAAGATTCATAACATATCTGGTCATTTCTGTCAAGCTGCATTGCCTTAATTTTTGCTACATATCTTTGCTTTTGGTGTCTAGCAGCTATTTTCTACAATACTTTTGGACAGGTGAGAAGAGGGCAATATCTACCTGTGATATACTCTTATTTTCCAGTGGGTGGTGTTGCTATCATCTTTGCAAATGCTTAGGTTTAGAAAGATTTTTATCAGGTTATACCCTTTGAATTGTCAAGTCAGATAATGGTCTCCATTTCAGAGTTATCCGTTTTCTGAATTTGTCCAGTACCTGGGTTTAGACATTCCAAAGTGGTCTGTCAGTTCAGCAAAACTGAAGGTTGAAAGACTCTGAGATTCAGTACCCTATAGGAACTCTTTAAGTTTTTGAGCAACTACCTTATATATGTACCATGTTTCTTAGAAAATACAACCGGGTTTATTTTTTTTGACCCCCGAAAAAATGGCTAGGTCTTCTTTTCAGGGGTGTCTTAATTTTCCCCCCACGCACCTCGCCTAGCCACCGGGGTGCTTCTTTTGCGGCAGAAAAAAGCAATCAAAGGTGATCATCATAGCATAGTAAGACTCCTATCAAATAACTCCAAATTCCTTGCAGTTCCAGCCTTTCTATGAATCCTTTATCCAGAAGGTCACATCCACGTCTGCCAAGTGTTATTCAAGGAAACCTAGAGGCGATGTATGGAAACAATGAAAAATATGTCCCATGAGTATCCCAGAAGTCATGTCTTCTCAGGATCTGTGCTCACCGAATCTTCATTGTTGCATCCAAGGCCAAAGACTACCATGGCACATAGGACTAGGTAGTCTGCCTGCTACTGACATCAAAACTGAATTGTGGTAACTTTACCAACCTCCTACCTATTATTTCTAAAATGCTTGTTGATTTATTAACAATGATACTTAATATATTTATTTGGTGTAAATAAAAAGGAGATATATAATAAGATCAACTCACAGGATCCATTTTTTTCCTGATTCCAAAGCAGTTTTGTTTGGGGATTTGAGATATAGTACTTTGGGAGTGAGACTAAAACAGGATTTCAGCCAACCCTCAGGAAGATTTCTGTATAATTTAATAAATATAGTTCTGTGAAAGTGGAAACAAAGAGTACAGATTAATTCAACCTCCATTAGTATGGAACTCCTACTGTTTTAGCCTGGTCTTTCCCTGCCTCCCTCCTGCCTTCTCGTGACCCACACAAAGAAATCTGCAGTGTCTTACAAGAAGTCTGAAAAATGTTCTGACAGTTTCCATTATTATAAAGTGTCTACTTTTCTGAATTCCCAGTTTATTATTATTATTTTCTGCTACTTGTACACATGGGAATGCAGAAAGGAAAGGCTGTTTTAATTCCTCCATCTTATTTAACTTCCCTTGTTCATTTCTGATGCCAGGATGCTGGAGACAACGTCTAATTAAAAAAAAAAACTGACAATTTTTGGGAATTCTGATGCTACAGATGATAACCTATAAAGGAAAAAAAATCTTCACTGGATGCATGAGAATGAAGAGAAATTGCCACCCCCAGAGAAAAACGTCCTGCTACCAATCCATGATAGGTTTTGTTAGTAAACCATAGCAAATATGATTATAATTTAGTCAGCCTGTCCCAAATGACTATTGGGATCTTTGTCTTAGGGAGATGGAAATACCATATGCATTATTATTAACTAGACTACAAGTAGCAGTAGTGTAACAAATCACACATACTTGTGTAGCATTCTTGTATAAGAAAAGAATATTAAAAGAAAGCTCAGAGAGTAGATTAGACATTTAACAGTGATGCATAGCTCTTTTCCAAGGATCTCTGTTTAAAGGACATTTCTGCAACAGTCAAAGTACTATAGCACCACCTAGTGGTGAAGCAAACAAATCTCTGTTGTTTTTAGAATATGTACCTTCCGGTTCTCTATACAGCTGATACAGATTATATTTACATAGATCTATATATTTATAAGACCTTTCAACTTCCAAAATATATATTTGTTAGCACTATGTGACAACATAAATCATCAGAAAATGCTTTGAAAGAAAATGATACAAATATATAATTTGTAATATAGTTCAGGAATGCTGTTGATTTCATTGTTCAAAAACGCTTCATAGTATACCATAAAATTGCAGGACCATAAATCTGAGTATAGGGCTTATGGGATGTCACTTAAATTGTCATTAATGGCAATACTTCTGATTTTTTTCCTTGTAATGACAATGTATTGCATACAGATGCATTTTTTAAATTTCCTTGTTTGACATATTCTGTTGTTTTTCCAGAAGGGCTAAATGCATCTTACAATTTTTCCATATAAATTAGATGGAGCCAATATATATAAGTTATATATATTTATAAATAAGTATATAATATATAAGTATATAAGTTATTCGCTTAAGGACAAATAATAATCTTCCTCAGCTGAAAGCAGGGGTGGACTTCAACTAATATAGCAACCGGTTCTCTTCCCGGTTGCTGGGTGGGCATGGCCATGGTGGGCATGGCCTAGTCATCCTCCTGCATCACCCTGGGAGCGAAAACAGGCTGTGGGGGCACCATTTTCACCCTGCCAAGGCTCTGGAGGCTCCTTGGAGGCTGGAACTTCCAGGAGGCCCATTTTTTCCCTCCCCGGGCTCCAAAGGCTTTCCTTGAGCCTCCAGGAGGGTGAAAACTACCTCCCCGGATTCCAGAGGCTCCCTGGAAGCCAAAACAGGCCTGTTTCTGGCCTTCTGGAACTTCCGGGACACCCGTTTTTTACCCTCCCCGAGTCTCCATATGGGCCCTGCACTTATTTGTGATCCAAAATGGGCCACATGGGGGCTCCCAGGAGGGGTGGGGTGGGGTGGGTGGGGTCAGCCAGCGGTGGGAACTATAGGTTCACCGAACTGGCCATAAAATTGAAAACCGGTTTGCCCGAACAGGTGCAAACCGTATCAGCCCACCCCTGGCTGAAAGTGAAATTGAATGTGTCCTTCTTAGTTCCCTATCTCTCTAATATTATCACAAAGATTTTAATGATGATATATAACAAGTTTTCCAATATACAAATTGGAAATTGTTGATTTCCAAGCACAAAAATCATTGCATATGTATATATGCTTACACAATACCATAATTAGATTCAGATGTCTAATATTGGATCTCAGCTCCATACAACTTTATAATCATGCCATCCAAATTCCAAAGGAAAACAGATATAGCTTGCAGATTGCAAAGATGTAGGAATCACAAGGGAATCCATTATCTAGTCTTACTTGGAATACAGTGATTATCTTTGGGAACTGACTATGTCTGAACTTACAAGAATTAATCGCTACTATTAAAAAGACTTTAATTTGAGTGGTGCAGCGGCCTAGAGATGAAGATGCTCACCTCACACTTAGGAGGCTAAGATTTCAATCCTAGGCAGTGGCAGATGTTTCTCTATCTGGGTGCAAAGATAAAATATCTGTTGTAAATTCCACTTAGGCATCAGGAAGGACATCCAGCCAGCAAATGTTCAGCTCCATTTAGCCACCATGACTCCACCCCAATAAAAGGGATTACAGATTCCTTTAAAAAAAAAAAAGACTTTAATTGGGATACAGCAGGATTATATCAAGCGATGAATTCTGGTCAAACAACTGGGACACACAAGCTGCAATGTATCCTCTATCAACTAAATTTCACATAAAAAAATAATCTATTACAATTAGACACAATAGACACAATTCATTTGTGACTGAAAACTATAGAAATGTTCTACAAATGAGCAAGGAATGATTTACCATATTTTCATTTTTCCCCAAAATGCTATCATCACTGCTTTACCCCGTAAGAGTATAATGTCAGTGGGGGATATAGTTTTCTATTTGAGGAACATCTGTATAATTAATGAAAGAGTAATTCCAATCACAACTTATCTTGAATTCCTGGAAGATTTTGCTTAGAGTTGAATATAGCTACTTATTAGAGATTGACCACACTAAACCTTTGTCTTTAAAGACATAAGACATATTGATGGACTCAGAAATTTAGATGGATGGCACTTTGAAGATGCAGTGGCAGCAGACAAAAAATGTTTCTCTACTACCATGTCACTGTTTTTGTAAAAAGAGACAGAGAATGATATATGTTGAGAATCAAACATGTACCATTTTCTATCTTCCCCTTGTTTGCAACAGACATTCTTGATAAATAAATAACCAATACAGAAGTCTGTTAATTTTGCTTTTGTTCTCTATTCAATACCAACTATAATTTCATTTTGCAACTTTTCATATTAACTTTACAATTCGATATGCGGTTATTTCAATATAAT
Source organism: Oxyrhabdium leporinum (assembly GCA_032468155.1). Lineage (NCBI taxonomy): Eukaryota > Metazoa > Chordata > Lepidosauria > Squamata > Cyclocoridae > Oxyrhabdium > Oxyrhabdium leporinum. The sequence goes on along the minus strand of JANHFL010003395.1, from coordinate 50,013 downwards.
TGTATCTGTATCCTTACAAGTGCATATTTTGATTTATTACTAATTCAGTAAGTTTTATCTACATATTTTGTAATAGGTCCATTTTTATGCCTACTTGAGCTTAATATAAGTAGAATTCGATTGACAAAATACAAAAAAAAATAGTTTAAACACGATTCATTGAATAAACCACAGTTTGCTAGATTTGCCTATGTTAAATTAGAAACCTTTTTTTAATTGCTGCAATGGTTAGATTACCATTTGGTAATCATCAGAAATCAGAATCATCAGAAAACCCCAAACAGATAAATTTGTGAACTTCAATCTTCTTAGAATGAGTATTTAATCCAAACTTTATTTTGGATTGTATATAGATTTTGGTGTTACAGTAAAGATTGAGTATATTTGTATAAAAAACATTCTCCATTCCCAGTTTAAGAACAGTGTGTATCTGCAGACATTTTGATCATTATAGGACTTTGTATTTTCTTTGAGTAATTGTAAAATTATGGCTCAAAATATTCTTATTAAATGTGGAGGATGATATTAATCAAGGAAAACAATTCAAGAGTAAAACATATGTGTATTACATTCAGCTCAGCCCTTGGTAGTTCCAGATAAAACAATGGTTATGTCATAACTTTCCTATAGTATCATAAAAGATAATGTCAATTTAAGTTAACAATACATGTCACATGGACGAACTGAATGACTCATTATAAGATAGTCTAATATACCTTCTACCTCTCTAGTAGTCTCTCTAAGTAATAAAGGAAATCAAGCTGCCCTGGAAGTTTTAACATCTATTAAATCTTAAAATAGGGAAGTAATATATTTTATTTCTCTCCAAGTTTTTTTTAAAAAGAGCAGCAAACAGTACAGAATGCCACAACATAAGGCAAAAGGCATTGTCCTATATCATTGAACAGTATGTGGAGTATGCTTCAGATCATATCTTACACCTGACAACATTATCTTTAGGAAGAGCTTCATCCACACAAATTAGCAAACCAGAGTTTAGGATCTGTTTAAAAAAACCTACACAATACAACAGGGATGTCAAACTCATGGCCCAAAGGCCAGATGCATCATGTGCTGGGCCCGCTCACCCCTGGTTTAGTGAAGGGGGGAAAATCATAATACTTCACATGATGACAACAGAACACTGTGAGTTCGACACCCCTGCAATACAAGATTTGGCAGGATTGCATCATGCAATATACTGGTCAAGTTTCTTGTTCTTTCATTATTCACCAGGCATTTACAGCATCTCAACTCGCATCATGCAAGCCATCTTTTAACTATTTCTTTTTCAATACATGCTGAAACCATTTATCAGTATGCAATGCAAGATTCAAAGAGGCATCTTTCTCATTTGAAATTTAGTTGCCATGAAACGAATAGTGCCACAATAACTCAGACCAAATCTCTGCTTAAACCCCAGTGGGTTTTAAGCAGCAGGAGTTTCATATCATCCCTAAGTATTTTCAATGATGGTCTTTAATGTGATTCAGTGCAAATCTAATTCTGAAATATGTGAACTCAGTGCAAATCATATTTTTGATGCAAGACAATGAATAGTTTTAATTAAGCTGGCAACAAACCCCTAAATATTTCAGCTCACAACATGCTCACACTAACATCAGGAGAATTAAAATGTACATTCCTAATCTTTCATAATGATGAAATTCAAAATGTTATTGTGTTTTTAAAGGATTCCCATTGTTAGGCAGCATATTCATTATGCTACAGTGGCTGCACATCTAATTCCACAGCAGGGAATGTGTTCAAAATACAATATTGCAAGCAGCAATAATAATAGATTAAAATACACAGAAATTCAATAAGATGAAATACCGTGCCAAATTCTAAAATCCTACACAGAAAAAAGAAATCACCCCATAATGACATTTGTAATTATGATTTTTTTTTCATTTCAATTTGCAGTGTATGCTAATTGTTCTGATAATTACAGCACTTTTTGCATGTTAATTCACATGTTGCCAGCAATATGAAAGAATAACTTCTGAAAAACTTGGTTTGCACCTAAACCTCTGACCAAGGGTATTGGAAAGAAAAGAGCCATTGTTCTTATCTAAAAGCCTTTCTTCTTTCACTAAAGCCAAAATACAAGGCACTCACATTCTTATATTATAAAAAACAATGAAGAGTGACAAGTGACAGGAGCTACAAAATGACTTAGTATGGCATAAGAGCAGAATACTGATTTATGATCTGGGCATCAAACTTCACAGAAAATTTACTTTCTCTTTCTATGCATTTTTCTCTTATACATACCCACTTGCAACATAGGAAATAAGTCTTCACTTCAAAGAAATATTAGATATCAATTTTTTTATAAAACTTGGAAAACAGTCTCAGATTCAAATTGCTAGTTGCCCTGTACTCTGTAATTATATGTATTGAAATCATTTTACTATAATTGTAACAATATACATATGGTTGACAGTGATGCTATGATGAGATTGCTAGATTCATCCTTGGTTTTAGAAGATTCCAAATGTTTAACAAACCATGGAGTCCTTGGTATTCTCTGACCTTGGTTGTTTGCTAGCAGATGTTTCTTTATCTGATTCAGTAACATAATCAGTGCTAATGAGTGTGTCAACATTCCAACCAAACTCCCTCACCTCTATTCAATAGTCAGAAACAAAGTCCATCCAAATAAGAAACTTTATTGAAGAAATCATATTGGCACATCTGGGAACACCTGAATCTGAGAGTTCCAGGTTTTCCCATCCCAAAAGAGAATTCAAAGACCATCCCCTGCACCCCATCAGTCCATCACATT
>JANHFL010003395.1:33492-47122 GCA_032468155.1 Oxyrhabdium leporinum | reverse complement strand
CTTACAAGCTGTAAACCGCCCCGAGTCTTCGGAATGGGGCGGTATATAAATGTAAAAATAAATAAAAATAAAATAAAAAAAAAAGGGAAAAAAGAGATGTAAATTAACAATTATCATGCTTGAAGGTATTAAAAGTAGCTCCAGGCCAAGGCAGGCCAGACTGAAGAGGTTTCGAATAACCAGCTTCACCAACTTGAAGGAAGACCTTCGGCTACCTGATGCTTTCGTAGCTCAGAGCTTGTTGACGGACTGCACCTTCCTGAGGAGGCGCCAGGCCCCCTTCGGTCCGCCTGCCTTCATTTCTCCCCCAGCACAACGTAGGCTCAGGCTGACCCAGGCTCAACCGAAGAGGATGAGCTGAACCTGGGACTCCTTAGCACTGATGACGTGACCTTGTTCAGGTAATGAAATGTCTGCAAGAAGACCACCAAGCTTAGAGAGAACCAAGGAGCTCTCATTTCAACCCTGAGCTACAAATGTTAACCAAACCATACAAATTCAATTCCGAAGGGGGCTTCCAGGTGGACAGAGCGTGGCCTAATATGCCTTCATTTGCAGGGATGGGTGGTGAGCCAAAGAAAAAGCAGGGAGATGGCCCACCTGAGTTTCCATTTGAGGGAGAAAGATGAAGCCAGAGCCTCAAGCAGAGCCTCCTTAAAGGCACCACAGAGTTTGCCCACTGCACTTTCCAGAGCACATTGGAGTGGGGAATTTTTTAAAGTTATTGAGCAGAACACCTAAACTTCTGACCCAAGGATTAAAACATGAGTAAAGAAATAATTATATGGATTTAAAGAATTACATCTGTATAATCCCTAGTGCTTTACAGCAGGGCTCCCCAACCCCCGGGCCGGGTCCCATTACCAGGTTGTGGCCGGTTCAGAAGTGGGCTGGATGAGTGGCTTGCACGGCCAGGTTCCCTCTCCCCCCTGCCAGGTCGCCAAGCCATAAAGGTTGGGGATGCTGCTTTACAGCACTCTCTGAGCGGTTACAAATGTCAGCCTCTTGCCCCCAACAATCTGGGTCCTCATTTTACCGACCTCAAAAGGATGGAAGGCTGAGTCAACTTTGGGCCCCGTTAGGATCGAACTCCAGGCTGTGGGCAGAGTTTACCTGCAACGCTGCATTCTAACCACAGGGCCAGCAGGATCATCCCAGGCTTTCAAAAGGCCCCAAAGGTGGCCCGTCTGCCTCTCCTCGAGGGGGAGGGGAGGGAACTGCTCTGCCGGTCCAAGGCCATGACAGATTCCCTGCTGGAGACGGACAGGAGCCCAGGGAAATGCGCTCCCCCAAGCATGCTGGCTCCGGGCCACGTAGGTGTCCACCAGGCCCAGAATGAGCTGCAACCGTGAGCCTGCTGTCAGACAGGTCTGCTCATGGAGCAGGGATACACAGGTAATACAAAAACTAGTAGAGGTTAGCTAGCAAATTTTGGGAACTGAAGTCCACAAATCTTAAAGTTGCCAAGGTTGGAGACGCCTGCTACATGAAGTCAGATTACAATATAATTTCATCACAAACACTACTGCATTATTAGATTAAATCCCTGGCAAAGCCACTTCTTAGAACAACTCCAAAGTGGCCCTCCTTGTGAGAATTCCAGAAAACGGGAGCCCTCACTAGAAAGCTCCAGCAAATCCCTAGATCTTAAAGTGGTAAATGCACCCTGGGTTTTCCTCTGGCCTATGGAAGTTGGCACAGGAGGAGGCATGTTTGTCTGGGTGATTTCTGGCAAATATCGGCCCCAATGGCTCCACCCAGGATAGAATTTGCCCCCTTCCTCAGATTGAGACAAGGGGGCTGAACAGAAGCACCTGGGAGACAGGCCAAGCAGGACCTGGGGGGGGGGTGTCTGGGGGCCTCTTTCTTTTCTATTCTCTCATGGTATGTCTACCTGAGTTCTGCAAACAGATTGGGTGGGGGAGATGTTTGACATTGATGCCATTGCGCTGAGCATTCAAAAGGAAAGGTGAGCTCTACAGCCAATAACAAATAACATTAAAAACACATGAGCCCATTAGGATTTTCCACAAATTGTAGGAGGGCATGTTGTTTCTGGGCAACGGCTGAATTTAACCCTGTCAGCCAACAGGTCCCATGTCCCCCAAAGCAGTTCGCACAACAAGCTCTTTTTCAGCCAACTCCCCACCAGGATACAGAGCACCGCAAGAAAATCCTGAGCCTCTTTTGGCAGGCAAGGGCTGGAAACGAGCCATTTCTCTGCAATTAAATGCAGTGAGAAAATATTCTTTCTTCTTTATGGTCAAGTGTGATTCGACACACAAGGAATTTGTCTCCGGTGCATAAGCTCTCATTGTACATACAAACAACTGTATATAAATGTAAAAATAAATAAAATAAAAATAAATTGTAAGATACAAACAACAGATAACAGAGGACACCAATAGGAGAAGGTAATAGGAAAGATGAGAAGGATAATCTTTGGAAATCTTTGGAAAGCTGAGCTCCAAACCATCAGGCCCTCCACTCATCCAAGCACAGAGAGCACCTCAGCCGCTGCCCACCAGTTCAAAATGCCTCCACCCTCAGATTCTCCTCCCCAGGGCAGCCACCTAAGCAGAACAGACCGGAAAATCAACTCAACAAGCTGTTTTTATTTTGATGGCATAGAAGAACAGAATCCTGCAAACAAGACTGTGGTTCACTGAATGAGGGTGGGGCTTCCGAATATTATTGTGTGGACTTCTGGATTTTAAAAATGCTTCAGCCCTTTTGCCTGGCAAGAGATCTCCATCAAGCTTGCCCTCTGTGCTCTCTACACCTGCTCTGTGTCCTCTCCACCACCGCCCAGAACAAGACACATCAGAGGGGGCCCTTTGTTGCATATCTTGGTGGCCCTGTCCCTGCAGAGTAACAACAGACACCACTTCAATGTCTCCTCTTTTACCTTTCCTTCTGATAAGACACCACCACCACCACAATCCACCCAGGAGCCAACTTTTTCTGCGTCTCTTTGGGTAGATGGTCACTTTCCATGTTCTCATTCTCTCATTTCAAGGAGGCCAACCATTGGCACTGCCCATCTCTTATGTGGTCCAGCTTCTTTTCTGTGACTGGCATTTCAGTAGCAAGTATGTCCCACACATTCCTATTCTTTTTCCCTGCCTCTTTCCATCCAGTGCTTTATGTTCTCCATTTGATTTTTCCAGCATTATTGCAACCTTCCCTCCCTTATCCCTTGAGCTACCTCTGAGCTAAGGACCCTCACTCTGAGCAGTGCAATTTCATAGCCTCAACATGGCAACCCATCCACACAACAGCAGTCACCCAACACTTCCTTAAAGTGACCCACATACTCCAGGGTAATGGATCAGCAAAACAACTTAACAGATGGAGGGGCAGAAAAGGCATTCCCCTCAACTATTGGAATCACAAAGCAATTGGGCCACCATGTTTGTCCTACAATTATAAGACGACAGACCCGGGTTTGGACTTTGGAGGTCTTCTAGTCCAACCTCCTGCCCAGGCCAGGAATCCTCATAGTATCCCAGACAGACAGGGGTCCAGTCTTGGCTTGAAAACCCCCAGCAATGGAGCACCCACAACTAAGGAGGCAGCTGTTCCACTGCTTCATAATTGCCACTGTCAGGAAATCCCTCCTTCTGTCAGCGTTCCAATGAAACTCCCTCATCTCCATTCAATAGACAGAAACAAAGTCCATCCAAATGAGAAACTTTATTGAAGAAGTCACATTGGCACATCTGGGAAAATCCGAATCTGAGAGTTCCGGGTTTTCCCATCCCAAAAGAGAATTCAAAGACCATCCCTTGCACCCCATCTGTCCATCACATGGTCCAATCAATTTGTCTCCCCATTTAGAGACATCCCCATCCAGGTGCAGTGTAACATGTCCTTGACTCGGTAAGAAAGAATGTTGTTATGTCTACTAATCTACTCCACTATAAAATCCTTCCTCCCAATTTCCCAAGCACTAAAATGTGGCAGTTTGGAAACTTCCTGGCAAATATGGCTTCTCAATCTGACAGAGTGTAAGGTTCTTCCTGTTTTTATATAGAAGCTTGCCCTGACAGTATTGATGGAGGTATAGTTTTCTCCATTGTAGCTCCTTTATTAGAATATTGTTCTCTGCATGATTGTTGACCTGATATAAATCCCTGTTGGTTGGTTGGTTGGTTGTTGATTGCTGGATGTGTTCTAGTCTTTTTGCTTCCTTCATAGCTTTATTATTGTATCTTTGGATGGTGTGTAAATATGGCTTATTGAAGGCTAATTTTCTGATTGCCAAGCTTCCAGAAATTCTCTAGCATTTTTGTACGTGGTTGTATAAGCAGAGGCATAGAATCAAAATCACTGAAGTAAAACTTTAATAAGATCACACCTGGAATACTGCATCTAGTTTTGGTCATCACATTCCAAATATATGTTGAGACTTTGGAAAAAGTGAAATAAGGAGCAAGTAGGATAATTGAAGATCTGGAGACTCAAACATATGAAGAATAGTTGCAGGAACTGGATATGGCTAGTCCAGCAAAACGAAAGACTAGGAGTGATATGATAGCATTATATAAGTATTATATAAGTATAAGCTGCCACAAAGAAGAAGAAGTCAACAGTAAGAATCAGTGGAACAGCTTGTCTTCAGAAGTTGTGGGTGCTTCATCACTGGAGGTTTTAAAAAAGAGACTGGACAGCCACTTGTCTCAAATTGTATAGGGTCTCCTGCTTGAGCAGGGGGATGGACAAGAATACCTCCAAGGTCCCTTTCAGCTCTATTCTGATTGATTAATTGATTGATTGATTGCTCTAGGATTCTGATAATAATCTAGAGGAAACTATGGTTGAATCTACCCATATCTTTTATTGCATCCTTAGAGTATTTTGTGTCTTCTGATTGTTATTTGATGTTCAGGAATCTGTCTGCTAATCTTCTGTCTCTCTGTCTTACATTGTGGCTGTTGTAATCCTTACACTGTATTTTGTAGATGAGTCTCATTTTTTTCTTCTTGAGTTGCGGGGTTTTTTGGCTTACTTAAGATGTTTTGGAAGGCTTTAGTTGGATTGTGAACTAGGATAATGTTGTATGGTTGTAATAGTCTGTTGATTGTTTTTGAGATGTTTTTAATGAATGTTATTCTTCTCCTAGATTCTGTGGACTATGTCTTGATGGGTTAAATGATCAGGCACATTTTGGTAAAATTGCATGAGTATCCATTTTGTTGGAAGATATTGTATCAGTGGTCTGCTTGTGGTATTGTGAGTTTCTGTAATGTACTATAAAAATCACAAATTGTGTAATTTGTCTATCAAAAAAACCTACACTAATGAAGTACAGTATTTGAATTTTCAAAATTGTTTTGTTTGACATACTTTATTTTTTGGAACTCTTCCATCAATTGTTACTTGATTTTATTTGGCTCTTTTAATGCTTCTTATCTTGAGTTGGTTTTGTGAATCTATTCTAGTTCCTTTATTATGGACACTTTTTAACATGTTTTTATATGTTTGTACATTGGTTTGTAACTTGTTTTTATGCATGTTTATTTTCTGTTTTAACTTCTGCCTCCAGATACCACTATGGGATATTGCATGCAAAAACAACCAGACACAAAGGCAGTTTTTCCCTCATGCTATCACTCTGCTAAACACCTAATTCCAACAGCACTTTTTTTTAAAAGTGTATGGCACATATTAGCCAGCGATCACTGAAATGGCTGGCTGCCTCTGTAAAAGGAATTTTGGATGGGGTTATCTTTACCCGCAGGATGCCTGACTGCCAGAAGGCAATTGGGGGAGGCTCCTTTCTTGTCCCTACATGGTTTATTCACTCACGGGAATTGAGCCACCGACCTCAGCAGTCTTACCAAGTGAGCCACTGAGGCCCCCCTCCAACAGCACTGTCTTATACCGAAGGATATCTAACGAGGTAATAGAGCTATATTGTTATTATTCTTCTATTGTAAAGTCTTCTACCCACTAAGAAAAAGCATTATTCTATTTCCTGAACTGTCATGTTCTGGCTGCCCAATTCTAGAAGAGAGCATTCTCTATCATTCTTGTATCAGAAATCCCCAATCCTTGTGGATGACTGTTAACGGTAATTGATTTTAATATTGTAGCATTCTTTATCTTATGAGTTTTGGGAATAAGGGACAGCATTTTTATGGAAAACTGAGATACAATGTGTGGATATATGCAACACAGCAGAATTTATTCATCCACACTGCTGCTTGCCTAGTGGTTCAAAAGATTGACAGTTGTTGCCTGAACGCTGAGACTTCTATCATCTAAGTCTACCAATATAATTATAGCTTTCTACTTTCCATGTGTACAATCTTATGTATGTGTTCAAGTAACAAAGTATTATTTTACTGATCTCAGTATGCTCTGATTAACACCATTATCTTTATGCAACACATAGTCACTGAACTTTTGTTTAGCTGAGTTCTAATTATTGGCTTTTTTCTTCCATATAATGATGATAATTTTTGCTACTACTGTCTGTTGTTTGTTTTGCATATTAGGGAAGAAGTCTGGAATAAGGATGATTGTTTCTCTAATCCAAACACATTTAAAGAACTCCAACAAAATATAAATGAATGTAACAGCTAAGCACAGCAAGAAACAAATTCAAGCTGGGTAACCTGTATTGTTAATAAGGCAAGAAAAGCACACAGAGGATGGGCTCCTGGAACACTTTCTCATACGTACTTTCTTTCCAGATACTAATCAGAAAGTTTACTGTATGCATGTAACCTATTGTCATGGCCCCATTGGAACCTGGTTTGGAGGAAGTAGAAGAGGTGGAACCGAGACCATCTGACAGGGATGGCATGTGTCCCTTGGCATATTTGGAGAGGCCAAGGGCTGAGAACAATGCTGTCCAGGTTGCTCAGACATTGGGGTTGGTGGTCAGCCAGACAGAGAGCTGATGGCCTTCACAGACACAGGGGAGGATCAGCTGCTGTCAGGCAGTGGTGCTGATAGGCAGCAGATCTCCTTTGATGAGGAACAGCTGCCTCCTTTACTTGATCCAAGGGCACAAAGAAGGGAGCGTAGGCAAGCTCAGAGAAGAGCAGCACAGCTACTTGTGAGAAAATCACCCCACCCATTTTCACACGAATATCTGGACTGGAGTGACTTTAGGACAAGTTGTGGGGAGTTAGTTTTTGCCAGGATCAATTATTTGTTTTGAATTACACTCCCCAGCTTTGACTCATACATTTTTGCCTTGCTTTGAGGGCTGCTTTTCACCTTTGTTTTGAGGATTGCCATTGTCTTACCCTATCCTTTGGATTTTTTTTGCCCTTTGCTTTGTTTCACCCTTTTTGTCTTTTGCTTTGTTTCACCTTCAGACACTTTGCCTTGTACCCTATCTTTGCTTTGAGGATTGCCATTTGTCTTATGTCTGGACTTTGCCTTGTGGACTTTCCTGGTAATATATGGGACTGAGAATGGCAGTGTTCAGGATAGTGTGGGGCTGAATCTTACTGGTGATTGGAGGACCATTTGTCAAACACTTCTTGAGAATAATAAAGGACTTTTGTAAAGGCCTGCCTTTCCTTGACCACCTGGGTCATAACATCTATTTGTATATGTACATGTGTGACCATAATTATCTATTCAGAGTGATTATATATGTATTGCTTTTATTGTTGTTTTGTGAATGTCTAATCCGGAAGGATGCTATATATGCATATTTGTGTTTCATCACTCCCCTTATTTGCATCTATGTATTTTCATGTCTACAGGTTATGTGAACCATAGTTTGAGCTGAGTCCCTAGTCTGGGCCATTGGAGACTTATTAGAGCAGCCAGAAGCATTCTAAGGGATGACCATAGTGATGGGCTCCGTCCCTCCCCTCCCGCTCTCTCAATATTCCCTCTCTGGCTCTGGCTCATTTTTTGACTCAGTGTGTTATTTGCCAGCTTCTTCTTCCAGATGACATTCTATCTTGCTTTGATCTGTTCTTATACAGAATATTAACAATGACCTATGACCTAAGGGTCACCATCTCTACATTAAACAGATAGTGAAAGAAGATACTTTTAAAAACTGTTGTCTCATATTGAATGCTGCTCAGAGGTTCATCTAATGCAAGCACTAAATTTATCAAGCTAATACTGGTAATCTGTCTAAACTTTAAGGGTTCAAGGATATATTTTTGTATATTTTGTTGCTTTCTAATATGAATATTTTGTAATGTTACTTATTGATATTTTTTTCTTATTCAGTACTGATTCACCATATCTAATCTCTAATCTGAATCTTTTAGATTTGCTGAATTTTTACTGGCTAAATTTTATCCTTCTCTCTATTGAGAAAAAGTGAATCAGAATAAAAATGGAATAAATATATGGTATTTATATGAAGTTCAACAACTTCTGTATTTCTATGTGATCATTAGGAGTGGAAAATTACTTGATAGTACATAAACAACTGTTAAGATGCAATGAGGAAAAATGCATCTGGCTTTTTCCAAGTTAAACTTCAAAATGCGGTTAATTCTTTTTTGTAGGGTTCTTGGTGTTCTCTGAAAATGATAGTTTTCTTGAGGACATTTCATTACCAAGCTAGGTAACATCATCATAATGTTACCAGATGATGCTACCTAATATGATAATGAAATGTCTGCAAGAAAATTACCAAGCTCATCAAGCTAAGAGAGCACAGTTCAACTATGAGCTACAAATATTCTCTTCTATTTTTTTTAATTGAAGTATCATATCCTCCAAAAATTCCCAAATGGGGATGTGGTTAGAAATGTGTGGAGAAGTGCTTCCAACCTGAATAAATATTTAACCAAATTTTAGAAAATTAGACCACAATGTTAGATTATATATGAAATTATTACTATAATTTCTATATAATTTGAAAAATTATATTCATTAACATCTGGTTCTTATCCCATTTCTAAACTTGTTATTAGTTTTAATTTCATCTATTTTATCTTGCTTAAAAAAGGCTGCCACCACATATAACAATATCCCCAGCAATTGAAATTCACCTCACAGGAAGGAATTAGTTTGTTGTGATTGCATAATTATATCCAAATCTATTTAATGTGATTTTAGTAAAACTAAATGCAAAGTTTGGCAAAGTCTGCATACCTCAACTAATGTGATAATGAAATGTCTGCAGGAAAATTACCATTTTATAAATATTCCAGGTCACAGAGCAGAATCTAAGTGAAGTATACTCACAGAAGAATAAACCATTTCTGCTATTTCCTAATATAAATCACATCTTGCATTTTCACATATGAATTTGTGACATTCCAAACTAAATATCTTAACAGAACAGTCTTGCTAATTTGCATTATTTAAATATATAGTTATATATTATTTAAATGGAAGGAAAATATACTATATTGGAGACCAGAATATATATATTTCCTACCCCTTGAGTTGAAAACATATCTCAAAAGTTGAGGGTGAGTCAAACTAATCCCTTGGTCCTGGAGAGACATCCTTTACGAGGCATAGAATTATAGTCTGAACAAGCGATCTCTGCAATTTCACTTAAATGTTGCTGCATGGTCTTGATTTTTAACCACAGCTAACTTAGCTTGTGCCTGATATGTATTGTATTTGAAAAGGAAAATGAACTCACTAAATGTCTTTTCTTAATTATTCAGCCTTTCATTATGTGTAACTGATATTTAACGAATATGATATAGTGTTATAATTTATGTACAGGTAATCCTCAACTTACAACCATTCATTCAAAATTGCAAAAGCACAGAAAAAAAGTGACTTACAACTGGTCCTCACACTTACAACCATCACAGCTTCCCGAAGTCATTATCAGAATCCAAGTATTGACATGTACTTATAATAGTTGCAGCAGTCCAGGATAATATGGTCACCATTTACAATCGTCCCAGCTGGTATCCAACAAGCAAAGTCAATCTGAAAAGCTGGATTCACTTAACGACTGCATGATTCACTTAACAACTGCAATGATTCATTCTACAACCATAGCAAAAAGATAATAGAACTGAGCATAATTCATTTAACAACCACCTTTCTCCCAATTGTGGTCATAAGTCAAGAACTACCTGCATTAATTATGTTACAGATCAGTAATAGCTACTGTTTAAAGTTCTGATACCAACTTAGGATAACTTTGAAGTGTGAAGTTTAGAAAAGGGTTAGTTTTATTCCAATCACAGAATAAGGACACATGAAAAAAAGTGTTTCTTAAAATAATAATAAGTAGTAATAATAATAATAATAATAATCTCAAGACAGAAAAGATGCAAAAGCAGCAGCTGTAGCAATTGGAGTTTAGCCAAGAAGATACACAATTTCAACCCTGTTAAAGCCTATATACAAGATGCAGAATTAAACCTTTAGTTAGCAGGAGATGTATCTTAATTGAACATTGGCCCTCTGCCATCATAATTATGTCAAAACCTAAATTAGACACTAGAGTTATGAGGAATAATGATAAAGCAAATGAGGAGTTGTACCACAAGAGCAGTAATTAATTCAGGGAGCAGGGAGCACAAGATAATGCATTTTTCAACTTGGTAGCAATATGCAAGTATTTAGAAACCTATGTCAGGTCCTATATCTTGTTTTGTACAAAAGCTGTTTTTTAAGGCAAATTGTGCATATCATTTAGCCACCTTAGCCTTTGGCTCAGTTCAGAATGATTGGCAGATGCTACTCACTGTAGATCCAGGATTGAAATAACAGGGGTGTTTGGGGTTAAGGCTGAAATTATTTGGAAGAGTTTTTGGAACCTATCCTTAATTTCATATTTAAATGATCTCTGCTTCACTCTTTTAAATCAAGTATAGATATATTCAACTAGCTTGTTTAGGAAAAATCCATGTCTTAGACTCAACCAAAGTAAAACATATGCATAACACTTGATGGCTAAAAACTAAAAGAGAGGAAAATAAGTTATTTGAATAAGACTACACTATTAAAATAATCACTATCCCTTTTTCTCTCTTTCTGAAGAATGCACTTCTTGATTCTAATTTCTCCATTAATAGTAATATCTTTATTTCTCACAGACAAAAGAGTTTCAAATCTCTTCAAAATATGAGCTGCTTCTCATATGACAATAAATTAAAGACATAATTTGAATAATGTTATGTCACGACAGGACATAGGCTTAGGCCCAACAAACGTCCTCTTTTCTGTTATTCATTTGTGGGACATTAGTTGTTTTTTTCCGATAAGGTGGTGGAGGATCAAATGTAATGACACTGACTCTCCAGCATTCCATGTCCTACTGACTATAAGGGAACACTAAGGTATTGACTGAGAATTAAATATTTTTCTATGTAACTGTCTACCTAGCCATGAATGTTCTTATCTAAAAGATTGCTATTTTGAAATCATTTTCGTTTGCCTTTCTTCTCAATGGACAAGCTTCTGAACTCTTCTACAATGTTATTAACTAGGCATAGCTTTGGTTATACTTACAACATATTTCTTATAAATAGAATTCCTTTCTATTATAGCTATAAAATCTGCTTTCCTAATCTTCGCTGAGGTCAGATTCTGGTCATGCTATGTGCACAAATAGAATGCTTCCACCTCCTGCATACGATTGTCAGAACTTAATGTAAATAAATAAATAAATAAATGTTTGTAATGAAGGACCACTTCCATGGTCTAAGAATTTCCAGATGACCACTGAATTACTCAAACTCTAAAGACATGACTATCTTTAGACTGAACTAGGGGATGATACTTTATTTCAGTGTAGAGTTTCATTAAAATAAACATAATCTGTTGGTCACCAACATTCTTTATCTCTTTTGCACTAGAAATAGTATTTTGGGGTAGGAATGCAAAAGTATAAGAATATACCTGCATAAGAAGGGTCCATACATACAATGTCAGACTTTAAGCCCGTGTTTTTACATGACATTTTCTGACAATAGGCAACCAAATGCTTATAATAATTCCAGATATGGATCTTCAGTATATAATTCATATACCCTTTCAGGTAATATAAAACTATAATAGCCACTGAAAACCTTTCCCCACAAATGTGTCTAACCTCTTTAAAATTGGCAATGATTTATCTATATGTGTCATAGGAATGACTTTCCTAGTTTCTGTGTGAAGAAGTATTTTATTGTCTTTCAGTCACTTATATTAGATCACACCATGTTCTGGTGTGAAAATAGAAAATATATATATATTTCTCAACCTATTACTATGGCTATAAATTACTTTGGACCTGAGTCATACCTTTCTCTGTGTGTGTATTGTTCAGAAATGAACCCCAATACTACAATGTAACCTCATAAACATATTGATAAATAATTTGGTTCATTTTTTTTTCTAGCTCTATAATCATTTACCAAAATAGACAGTCTAAAATAAATGCAAGATTATTCCAATTTTTCTTCTTCACTGTCCGACCACTGTCCGACCACTGTCACTGACCCAACTTATGAGCATTAAAGCAATTAGATTTGTCCATGTAAGCATATATTATATGTTCATATCTCAACAGGCATACCTCATCTCAACAGTAAAGTTTGGGTCATATAAATGGCTTAATTATAATCCTAGGTTTTCTGCAAATTACTGTATGAAGAGCTCATTAAAAGACTACTATTCCAATGCCATCTTGCCCCTTCTCCCCAACATGTAGATTACAGTTTTTAAGAGTCGTATCAACCCACAATGAGGCTTATTTCAAATATGTTTTCAATTAACCTCATTTTGATGTTGATAAATCATGAAAGAAATATATACTGGATTAGCTAGTATACTATCCTGAATTTTACACTTCATTTGCCAGAAGAAGTCCAAGATTCTTCCAATTGGTTCAGCTATAATGAGCTCCCATCTATTCTATTTAACTCTCTCTCTCTTTAATGTATACATCCATTATAATTTGTAGTTGAGGGCTCCATCTACTGATTTCAAATAAAAATCAAATACAGGATAAATATGTAACTATGTTTAGTTTAATCATTATTATGTAATTTCCATGTAATGAATTACAGGATATGTAATAATATACTGGAATGTTCATTAAATACCAGCAATCTATATTTTAGTTGTTATAGATTTGTTTTTTCTAAGAATCTATTTGGTAAAATAATGTTTCAATATTACCTACTCAAGTGGGATCATTTGTTTCATGCCAGATGAAAACTCCAAAGTCATTCACCTAATATGCCCATCTGAAAGACTATCATATGCCATATTAGACAGCGAGTATTCTCAATCATAAACTACTCAATTGTATGCCAGGAGAAAGTTCCCCCGTCTCAAGAAATAGCATTTCTTTTCCAAAACTTTCTCAAACTACAGTGAGCTTTGCATTTCTGTTTTTTTTTGTTGCTGGTTTCGAACGTATGGTTCAAAAAACACAAAAGTTGGGAAAATGAATTCACTTAATAACTATAACATTTGGTTAATGTGTTTGGTTAGCAATTATGAGGTTTGCTTAACTTCCATTGCAAAAAAAAAAGTCAAATAATCAGATCCAGGCACATGTTGCCTCAGCTTATAACCATAACCACTTACAATCATAATTCTGGGCTCAGTGATAGTCATAAGTCAGGGTCCACCTGTAGAGTTGCCAATGTCAGCCTTGGGAGCCATATTTGTAGAAGGCCTCTGCGGCTGCCACATTTTAGTACCTGGGAAATTGGGAGGGGGG
>JANHFL010003395.1:12915-27839 GCA_032468155.1 Oxyrhabdium leporinum | reverse complement strand
CGATGCGGTCCTGCAGGTATCCTGGTCCAATGCCATGGGTCGCTTTAAAGGTCATTACCAGAATCTTAAAGCGAACCTGAATGGCCTGAGATGAATAAATGCATCCAACATCATGCTGCAATTTTGTTTTTAATGGAAAACCAAGGTTTCTCCCATTAAAGACCAACATAAGGAGCCTTGTTCAAGCACATAATAGTCAAATGCGTGCAGATATTTATATATTCAGATACTTATACTTACACATACAACAAAAAGCACTCCAACACATAAAGCATTCAGTTGTATTCCCCACTGTGCTCTTCCTGATGTTTGTTTGTTTGTTTTAAATCCCATTTTTATTATTTATGCAAATAAGGCAGCAAAAATATCAAGCACATTTTCTTCCTCCTATTTTGTACAAAGATTATGTACTTTGTGATATAGATTTTGTTTTAAATGAAACATGTTGAGGGTTTCAGCTTCTTCGTGAAGATAATTGTGATATATATTTAGACAGTTTTAGCTGTCAAACACAACCATGTTTACAAATGAAGAATCAAAATTACTGACTTATTGTTCAAGCCTATGCACAGTAATCTCCTCAGATCGGTAACAGATTAAAACTATATAAGGGTTGATGGCATTCAAGGGCCAGGTAGAGATTCTACACCAATGCTCTACTTGATCCCTTCCCCTGGCTCTGCCAGTCTCTCTCCTTTATAACTGATGATAACCCAGCAAAAGCCACGGTTTCTTTTTCACTGTCACTTTCATCCTCCTACTCAAGTTAGTAGGAGAAACAACAACAATATATATATATATATATATTCAGAGGAAAATTGCCTAGTTTCTTGAAATTTGATTGGTCAGTTCAGTGTACAGCACAGAATATACCATTTTGAGGGATATCCAAATATAAATTATAATAGAATTATGTTACAATGTAATTGAGTGGCTACCTTAGACAAATTGATAACAGAATTAAAAGTTTTGCACCGCGCATCAAAATATATTCCTTACAGAACAAACACTTACAATTTTTGGTTACATAGAAACACAGCTAGTGTAAAAGAAAACTGAAATTACTTGTTTAAAAGATTTGTCTGTTTGCCATTAAAATCAATGTTATGCTTTCTTGTTCTGCTTGCTCTAACAGTTTTATGACTAGTTAATATGACATGAAGGATTATATTTGATTAAAGAAAACCCTTGTCAATGAAGCTCATCTTAAAAAGAAAAGAAAAGCAGCCTTAGTTGTAATCCAGGTATTATTACAGCAAGAATCACTAAGCAATCTCACCCTTAAATTTTAATCCTGGATCAAGAAATGACTGTAAATGTATCAAGATGTATACATGTAGCAAAAATAATCTTATTTGGGATTAACTATAGAGATTATAAAGTATTTATAGAAGCACTAGGATTATTTATTAGTGAAATGTGCTTCAAAATGTGCTTCAAAAAAGCTGCATACTCTGAAGTTATTCTCACAAGCTAAGCCATAACAGTTTTGAAGAGGCGATACTATAGAATACTCCTGAGTGCCAGAACTTGGATTACAATCAGGTAGGTTTTGTTGGAAGTTAACCAAGCTTTAATTTCACATCCCTGCAGTAAGTTGTTAAACTATTTGGCAATAACAATAGCATTTAGACTTATATACCACTTCATGGTGTTTTACAGCCCTCTCTAAGCAGTTTACAGAGTCAGCATATTGCCCCCAACAATCTGTGTCTCATTTTACCAACCTCAGAAGGATGGAAGGCTAAGTCAACCTTGAGCCTGGTGAGATTCGAACTGCCAAATTGCATGCAACTGGCAGTCAGAGAAGCAACCTGCAGTATTGCATTCTAACCACTATGCCATCTCAGCTCAATAGTTGAGTACAGAGCAATCAGATCTTTCAGCCAAAAACCATGCAATTCATCCATGCTGTGTTGACCAATTCTTGATCTTCCTTGTCCTTTTTTCCAAATTTTTTGCTGTATTAAAAGTTCTTTCATGAAAAATTTGGCAACTTTAAAAGTAATAT
Organism: Oxyrhabdium leporinum; assembly: GCA_032468155.1. Lineage (NCBI taxonomy): Eukaryota > Metazoa > Chordata > Lepidosauria > Squamata > Cyclocoridae > Oxyrhabdium > Oxyrhabdium leporinum. Next base: position 25,828 of record JANHFL010003395.1, on the reverse strand, counting down.
TGTTAGAATCTGTGAGAAGAAATGAAGTGTGAAATCTTTCAAATTTAGAGTTATATGAAGGAAATGGATATCATTATAAAGTTGATAAAACAGCAGCATAAGCCTAATAGTTTCAACTGGTCTTTCATGACAGATCAATCTTTAATACATTTATTTCAGTAAAGCTAAGGGAAGAGCATTAAAACAAGCTAAATTAAAAAGCCTACTTTGTTTTGTAATATCAACGTTATAAAGATATTTAGCCAGGGTAACGGTTTCCCTTCTCAAAGCAAAGGATATCTTAGCTTATTTTAAGTTGATTTCCATTATTTACCGTCTTCCAACATCTTTACATTTGAGGAAAAACAAATATCACCAAGCTAGTTTTACTTACAACATTTTGTCTCGACTTTAAAGTTCTTTAGTAAAACAGGAAGCTAAGTCCTGAGAGCAGAATATCAGTTTGAGTCAGTAAGTTGACTTTACTTACCCAGATTTCTACTCCCTACTGAAATTGGGATAATTTGTCTCTATTTCTAAGTCAAGGATAGCTTTGAAAACAAAACAAAACTTTCTAAAGAGAGCCTTCAAAATGTAGATTAAACTGACACCAAAAGATTATGTTTCCACTGTTTAAATCCAAGAACTTACAACATGGCCTTGCAAAAAATATGCTGATTATATTCATTACTGATTGATGGAAAATTTGACATATCTATCAGGGCTTCTTTCATATTTAGGGGAAAAAAATATTTGGCACTGATCAATGGAAGTAAGAGTGCTATCAAAATTTGTGGCAAGGGGCAACGGTACTGATATTTTTTATTTCCTGTGTCTTTTTTCCTATATCTGCACGTACATATTTTCCTGGAGACTAAGTAAGTTGTGCAAGGCACACAGAAGAATTAAGAAATAGTAAACATTTTTAAGTATAATATAAAAGAGCATATAACTATATCTGGTTTACCCATATTCTTCTATCACTTGATGCTATTCTTGCTTCTATTACATCTTTATTGTATTATATTGTATTGTATCTTCATTGTATTATGTATTGTCTTCTGTTCTTTCAACTTCTGAGGAGTTTTTTTCTTTTTTTTTTCCTTTTCTTTTTTGTAGATCTCGTTTAGTCCATATAAATATAATTTTTGTGTCTTTTATCTCAGTCATATTCTGGTGTCACATATTTCTGCAATTTGATTCTTATTTCATACTGGTCACTTCTATTTTTATACAGTACAAAATGATTACAAGATGTGTTTTTGTTGTTCGTTTTTTCATATAGTGTGTGTGTGTGTGTGCCTGTCTTTCTGATCTAGCCTTTATAGCTAGTATTTCCTAGAAGCTTTCTATCCAAATTACCAGGCTCAAGTCTGCTTAGATTTGGCACTCAGACAAGTTCTTTAATACAGATCTGCCATTAATACTAAGACAGAGGAAAATATTTTTACCTAAGGTGCAGCTTGCAAACGTTATTAAAGAAAATACAGCCAGAACTGTCGGAAGATTTCTTGAAGAAGACATTGGAATTCTAAACATAATAGAAAAGGAATTTATCCAAGTTGGAAAACATATTAAATTTGGAGTGAAATATATCACAGCAACTTGCAAGTTGAAGGAAATACCTATATGCTCTCTGATGATATTTAATTTTAACAAGCAAAGCCATATATATATACATACAAATGGAAAAAAAACATAATTTTCAGTAAGCATTGTTTTTCACTTAAGATTTGCCTACAAAATGAACGTATTCTTTGAGCAATTACATTTACACCTTTGATTTTACTATCTGGAGCTCTGTTATCGGCTACAGAGGCCTTTCCTCAAGGCCTTAATGGCTTCAGAAGAAATGGGCCGAGGTGTACGAGGCCTAGCTGCAACTGTCCGAAGTCAAAGAAGTTCTTGAAGGCCTAAAACAGTGAAAAGGAAACCAGGGTGATGCGTGCAAGTGAGGTGAGACAATGGATGACATTCCCCCCCCCCAAAAAAAAAATAAGACCTGGTGCCTTTTTTTGGTGGCAAAAAAACTAGGCAGAATATGCTGCCAAATCCCTGATCTGCTGCCAAACCATATGACAAACCAAGCCATACATATGCTGTATATAAAGAAACAGCTTTTTATGAGCCAAAGTGGACAGAAATCTTTTATAACAGAATTAGGTCAAGCATATTCTGACAACAGTCTGAAATACATGGGGAAAAAACAAACCAAGGGTCAACAAAGTTTTGACATGAATGAGAAGTGGAACTGCAGGGCTTAGCATTAACTATAGTGAAATATTTTATATAGCATTAACTATAGGAAATATTTTAGTTATTTAGTCATGAAATCAAATCATTTGACTAAATCAAATGATTAACCTGAATATTTCTCTGTTCCATTGCAGATTCACTTCTCCTAGGAATCTCACAGATAGAACAATATTTGCATTACAAAAGTTTAGTGGAGAATTTTGTTCAGTTCATCGCTACTACCGTCTGTAGGATGTGAATAATATTTAGTTTGGCCATAGTTGCCACACTGAGGATTTGATTATTATTAATTTGCAGGTTTTCCACTGAACTCTGCTCCTGTGTTGTTTTAAGATTTATTCAAAACATTTGGAGCCTTAAATCAGAGTTGTGAGAGACTTCTGGTATAGTTGCACAGTTTCACTTATGTAAGATCTTTAGATATCAGGAGTTGTGTTTGCCCATCCCAGACATTTTATAAAAGAGGAATTTATGGGTGAGCTGAAGTGCATTCAGTTGCTGCATTCGGACCCTTCTCTTAAACTTCAGCTCTTCACATGCCTCTTGCTTTTTCTAGTTAAGGAAAGTGTAAAGTAGGCTACCTGCTAAGCCTGGGTCACTTGAAAATACTGTATTTTTCGGACTATAAGATGCTCCTGAGTATAAGATGCACCTAGCTTTTGTGGAGGAAAACAAGAAAAAAATATCTGCCTCTGCCTCCCAGCATCCATCTGGTATTCATCTGACCTGTTCACCGCAGCCCATTTGCCGTGGCTCGTTCTCTGCTGCCCATTTGCCACCACAGCCCGTTGGCTGCTGCCACCCATTCACCATGGCCCATTCACCGTCTCCATCTCAGCCCATTCACTGCTGCCACAGTGGCCCTTCCACTGCTTCCCGTTCACTGCGGCCCATTATAGGACAGCTGATTGGCGCCGCACAGCCCCCCTCCCCCTGCCGCAATATTCACGATATAAGACACACAGACATTTCCATCCATTTTTGGGGAGGAGGAAAGTGTGTCTTATACTCCGAAAAATATGGTAATCCTTCCTAGGAAATCTTTAGATGCTAAATCTTAGATAGCTAGTGGATTCTTCAATAGCTGGCAGGGCAGTGGAAACCTTGGTACGAAGTGTTGTCTGTGAAAAAGAAAAAAAGGCTATAGATTAAGTCTGGAACCCACACTGAGTTTCTATCTGTTGGCTACTGCCAGTCTAAAGTAACAAGCCTCTATTTATCAGTTACCCTATTTTAAACCTCCATTTTTCCTATAAACCTGGTTTAGGCAATTCCTTATATCTCTTTCTTGTCAAGGAACAAATCAGCGTTAAAACTATTTTCTGTGTCTAGGGTCTTTTTTCAGACTTTATTCATTCTTACAGTCAAGACACAATTTTTCCTAACTCAGCAGAAGTGAGAGAAACATAATTTGTTGCTAAGCTATTGTCAGGCATTTTTTCCCCTTGGGAGCCGTTTTGCATATAAAGCTCTGGGAATCAGTATTATAATTAATAATACTAGCTGCACAGCCAGTATTGCTGGCCAGGCACCCTGATCAAATATTTCTTAATTGTAACAAGAGTATTAATGAACAAGAACTTAGAATGAGGAGCAGAACATAACTGCCAAACATGTCAAAAAATAACTAAGAATTATTACACAAACAATTTAGAAATGTACCAGAATCCAAAGCTGAGGAGATGCCAGCAGTCTTTGGACAACCAGTCTCATTTCTCAACCTTTATTATTTTTATACGTTGCAGCATGATAAATAATATAAAGCTGTCCTTTTCCGTTTTGACTTGAAAGTGGGATATCTTCAGGCATTAAAAAATAAACTAATTCCTGAGTTACAGCTTTTGTAAGTCCCATAGGGAACATGCCATCTCTTCACAAACAAACATGCATGAAGACTTCAGAGATCACTTTGTAAAATTTGACAAAATGTCAAATGTTCAAAAGCTGGGGAAAAAAGACTTAATTAAAAAAAAAAGAAGCTTCACAAATGTGATTGACACACTGGAGACTTTAGCTACAAAGCCTTCACAATACAATCAGTATCATTTTGAGACTCCTGACATTTTCATATGCTTCAGCTTTACCTTAGAGAGATCACAGTCAGAGACAGGAAGATAATTCACTCTCTGTTCACATTTGATAAATGATGTTGATCTCTAGAATACAAATGGTGTTGCTAATTTGTGTCAAACCTGACTGGAGTTTTTGCAGTGATATCTTGAGGCAATTGTATGCAGCAATAAAGCTACCAATCTCTTTCTCAAATGATTATTGTAACTCATCAGCAATAGTTTAGTATGGAGCACTCCCTCCAATTTTAAGTATCCTTCTCACATCTTTTAAAAGATAAAAAAAGAAACCGAAAAAACATAGAAGCATCATAAGAATAAATGATTCAGGTATCTGAAAAGTATTTTTTTGTCTATGCTAGTTATCGGCTGGGATAACTGTTAGGTCAAAAACTGAAGTTTTTCCTTTCTTTGACAAATGCAAAACTTTATTGATTTAAAGTCTTCTTTGAAATAAATTTTTCCTGGCTATCTCTTTGGTAAATGTCTATTTTGTGACTCCATATGTTCTTCAAGACAACAGTATAAGATAATGCCAGTGTATTTCTCCAAACCCCAGATATCCAAAATATTGGGTATCCGGGACACAAATCCCTTAAATAATAAACCTGAGATTTAATTTTTGTAGTAAAATTTTCTACTGAGAGAAACAAAAACCTTTTGATTAAATTCTTATCATCTTGAAATATTATAACCAGAATATGACATTTCCTCCTTTTCTATCATCCCTGTTAACCCATCCTATACTACCCTATAGGATAGGATATAGTGTACTATACTAGACTATACCTGCAACTCTTTAAATTGTTTCTAATGAGAATGCTATTGCTGCTTTGAAAATATTATGTAATAAATTGCAGTGACACCTTTAAGGACCTGTAGAGTATATAGTGTACAATTTAGCAGAAACTCTGGCAAAGGCTGTTTGATCAATAATAGCATTTGTCACAGCAAATGCTAAAACTTTTAAGGTTCAAATGGCAACCAGTGGTACCTCATTTAATGACAATAGTGTTGGTAAAAGGAAGGTATACAGCAATAAAGAATGACAGAAAAAATTGCGGGAACAATTGTTGGGTTGCAATAGAGGTCCTTGCAATAAAGTCTGAAGACTTTATTAGCAATACCAGTTCGTAATCTAATATTTTTTATGTAAACATCTTTATTAATTCACTGACAAATACCTTATCTTATATGTGGCAGGGACATTTCTAAATAAAAAAATTACTCATAATTATGACAAATAAAGACTTCTTATAAATAAATGCTAGGTAGATCCAGGTTTTCGAAATGGATTAAATACACAGCAAGACTTATCTGATGAAGGCTGGCAAATCAAGACAAATGGCAACATTTGAAATACATATACAAAATCAAGAATGCCTATAAGCACATATTTAACTGCTATTAAAATATGACATGGAGACAGAACAAATTTAAAAATTGGATGATAAAGGAGATATAAAATTTTAAAGAAATATTTGCAACATAGCAACGGGAGGAAATATGGAAAAAATCAATAACATTTACTGCAGGTGCAATTTAAGAGAAAATTGGTAGAAAAATATTTTAGAAATGGCATAAAACTCTATTAATAAGTACAAAATTACAAAAATAATATGCTGTAAATGTTTCAACATATTTAGAAGGAATACTTCAACATATTTAGATGCCATGTAAAATATCCTCAAAAGTAATAGAAAATAATACACAGTACTATTAAAAAAATTAACAAAACAATGTTGGAATTAAAATCTCAGGCCTTTTTATTAGGAAGTGTTCCAGAACATATACTTAAAATATTGCATCTGGAAAGACAAATCTGGATGAACATTGGAAGAGCCAACATCAGACTGAGAAAATAAGTTTGGGCAATATTGTATGCAGCAATGGTAGTAGCATTCGGAATAAAACAGATCTCACCAAATTTAAGCAGAAACTCCGAATATGGTTTTTTAAGAGTAAACAATTAACATAAGGATTGTAATCAGAAATAATTTATATGCTTATTAAGATGTCAGTTATAATTGTCAGTCAAAATGCAACCAGAGAATATCTGAAATCAAATAATTGTGCACTAATATTTTAATTGATTTTTCTTCCATTTCTTATTTTCCTATTTTTCCAAAACTACTGTATACAGCATATTATTGCATAAATTTAGTCTTAGACAATAATAATAGTTGTGGTAGAATCTTATTTTATAAATATTTCTTTAAATTATTTACAATTTACCTAATCAATTAATGGAATATTAAATTTCAAATTTCAATTGTAAACTCCCCTTATTTATTGATATTTTACTCTTTTATGCAATATTTATTTTGTAGCCATGTATTTTTAAAGGAAAAATATTTTAAAAATACTATGATGGTTATTTTACATATCAAATATATTATTGTAGCTGATAATCTTTGTCAAATATTAAAAAAATCTGATTTCTTTTATATAACAATATAACAAATTGTTGTGCGATATTCTGTTGCTATTTAGCTTGTATTCTCTTATAGAAAATATGATTATACTTTAAATGTTCAGTAGAACTCATGCTTAATAGATAAGCAATGTTCATTTTTTCCCTAGCCTATTAAACTACAAATTCCAAATTCCTCTAATATTGAAATTATCTAAATTGTAAATTCAACCTAAGCTTGTTTATCATACACTCAAAATAAACATGTGTATCAATTATTGGTCTCATTATGACTGGTTTAATTTCCAGTTTCAGAGAAATGAACTAATTCCACACATTTAATAAATAACTGAGAAATTACATAAGCCTGTTAGCATCTGAAGGCAGGACAAGAAGCAATGAATGGAAACTAATCAAGGAGACAACCAACCTAGAACTAAGGAGAAATTTTCTGGCAGAACAATTAATCAGTGGAACGACTTGCCTACAGAAGTTGTGGGTGCTCCAGCATTGTAGGTTTTTAAGAAGAGATTAGACATCTGTCTGAACTGTTATAGGATTTCTTGCTTGCCTGGGGTTGGAGTACAAGAAATCCAAGATGCCTACCAATTCTGTTATTCTGTTATTTATAGCAGAGAGCTTTAAGAATCAATATGAGGAGACAATTACACAAACCAATTTTTATGGATGTAAAATGAATCATCAGAAGCTAATACTGATCATGAAAAGATGCTTTTGAGGTTCTCCTTTCTGCCCTATATATAACATGATCTTATAAGAAAATGAACTGCTATTTTTATGTGACATAATAGCCATAAAATGCACAAAAGTATTTCAAGGATATTAGAAGGCTGCAAATGCTGGGTTTTATAAAGAATATTCCATTAACTGTAAAGATCAAATACTTTCTGTGGAGGGAAATGATAGGATTTAATATTGAAGATGTCAGTTATGAAGACCACATGGTTACTGTGAGGAATAACATTTAACCTTTCTCTTGAGGCTGATGGAGGCCAATGCCGTATTTTATTATCAACATTGGCCAGTGATTTATTACCACTGTTTCTACTCCAGTAAAACCACATTAGGCTGCTCTTGATGTATCATTTGTTATCTTCAGACTCTCAACACACATTCTGCATACATAATGTCCCTTCTTTACACCATTTTTACAAACAACAGCAAATATTTAAATAATGATTTTAGATTTATCAAAAAGTTGGAGAATATAAAATACAGTTGGCCAATAGATTATGTGAGACAATTCCTGACGCTAGCATAAAGTTTGGGGCTTGCACACAGTGATGTAATGTATCAAAAAAACATCAGCTAAATGCATAACAGTGCATTTAACATAGATTCAGAACTGAAGAGGAATAAATCACTAACCAGCTTCAGAGGAAAGAGAGCCTTAAAGAATAAATCAGCTATTGGTTATCTATCTATACAGTACTCCAATATTAATACCTAATGATTTTAAGATAAGACAAATGACAAGAAGTAGCATTTCAGATAACACCAATAAAGTCAAAATATTAGAAAATATAAAATGGAATTGTTTTTATTTTGCAGTAATTGCTTTCACAAACAGCTTTCCTTAATTTAGAATTAGATTAACAATCCCATTATTTATGATTCTTATTTCAAAATATTATTTACTTCCCCAGATTGTGTCAGTAATGAGATTTTCAAATGCTTTGTGCAATGACAGGATATTTCAGAATGATGAGAACATAGATAGATCAACAATGGCATTTCTAAAAGAAGGGGAAAGCATGCTTAATATTCATAGAATGGCTACCACAGATGTATGGGCCAAGTTGAAACCATCCTAATTGGTTTCTTCAGCTAACTTTGTTTCTTTCTTTTGTGTGTCTTATAATGTTGCTTGTTTTTAATTGTTTTTAATAATGTGTAAACATTCCAGAGTCAGTAGGAGTTAGGCAAATACATTTAATAAATTATTATCATTCGTTGTACAAATAGCCAGATGTTTAGACCAAATTTGCCTTTTTTTTGTCTTTTGACTCCTTCTCATGGACTAGGAATAGCCAGATGTTATTGTTTAATAAAATGTATCATTGTAGGATGTAAGCTTTTACAAGTAAAGTTGCTATTTGCAATTGACTAATGATTTTATCCATTGTTATCTACACAATATGAATTCACAGCTGCCAGTTCTTTAACTGGGTTTCACCTTCATACGCATCAAGTTATTTCTAAGAACCTAGGATTGTCTGTCAATTCATTATTTGTCAAAAGTGCAATGTTCCAGTTGTCCTTTTGTAGGTTTTTAATCAGAATTTGCTTAAATTGCTCTTAGATTATTTTTGGATGGTTGAGAATACAACCATTTTAACCTTCTTAAATGTCCTCTTTCTCCTTTATCTTCTGAAAGAATCTGCACTATGACTGCTGTTAATCATTAGTGTTAGTCAATTTTTAATCATTAATGTCAGTCAGACAAAAATGGAATATAAGACCCTACAATCAGTGTCAGGATGTGGCAAGACTGGATAACTACTGTGTACCAAAAACTAATAAAGGCCCATCTATTTCAATCTTATCAACACTCTGATATACAGGACAATAAAATGGTGGAAAGACATTTTATTTTTAAAAAATTGTACTACTGTACTTGAATACACTTCGTATTGGACAATTACTATTATCCCTCATATGTAATGAATGTAGTTTCTGATCTGATACAGAATGAATTGTTGTTTAGAGTTCAAGAAAACCATGTTGTTATCCTTTAGAATGATAGAATTGGCTAACTATGAGCCTCTTAAGTATAATAAGTAAGCTCTATGTTAGACATTTAGACATTTTTTGGAAAGGACCTTGGAGGTCTTCTAGTCCAACCCACTGCTTAGGCAGGAGACCCTACACCACTTCAGACAAACAGTTATCCAATCTCTTCTTAAAACTTCCAATGTTGGAATATTTACAACTTTTGGGGACAAGTTGTTCTAGTGATTTATTGTTTTATCAGGAAATTTCTCCTTAGTTCTAAGTTGCTTCTATCCTTGATTAGTTTCCACCCATTGCTTCTTGCCCTACCCTCAGGTGCTTTGGAGAATAGCTTGATTCCCTCTTCTTTGTCGCAGCCACTCAGATATTGGAACATTACTATCATGTCACCACTAGTCCTTCTTTTCATAAAACTAGACATACCCAATTCCAGCAACCATTCTTTATATGTTTTAGCCTCCAATCCCCTAATCATCTTTGTTGCTCTTCTCTGCACTCTTTCTATAGTCTCAACATCTTTTTTGCATCATGGTGACCAAAACTGGATGCAGTATTCCAAGTGTGATCTTATTAAGGCATTATAAAGTAGTATTAACACTTCACGTGATCTTGATTCTGTTTATGCAACCTAGAACTGTGATGGCTTTTTTGGCAGCTGCAGCACACTGTTGGCTCATATTTAAGTGATTGTCCACTAGGACTCCAAGATCTCTCTCACAGTTACTACCATTGAGCAAGGTACAACATATACTGTACCTGTGCATTTTGTTTTCCTTGCATAAATGTAGATTTAAATTAGTCTATTGAATTAATCTAGAGTATGTACTAGCAGATGAGCAAGTGGGCTTCAGTCTGGACATTCTATTCCTGACATGCCCTTATTCTTCAAAACGTGGCCAAGAAACACATACAAACCAGATTCTTCATTATATACTGCATTTATTGATTTCAGGTTCACATTCAGGGATGGGATTCAGCCGGTTCAGACTGGTTCAGGCGAACCGGTATCTCCAACAATCAGCTGGGCCGCCCATCTGCCCCTGCTCTTTTCTGTCCTTTATCTCCTGCTTGCTAACTAATCTAAATTACAGCTGATTCCCCCCCCCTCACTGTTCTACTTACCATTGCTGACTGAGAAGTTAAGCAGCTGTGCTTCTAAATGCTTCATTTTCAGCGCTGCGCTCGATCGACTCAAGTGCATGCTCATCGAACCGGTTGTTCAATCAGCAGTATTCCACCACTGTCCGCATTTGATCTAGTTCCCAGACAAAAGCTCTTGTCTTAGCTTCTGCATACAACCATTGACAAACATATATTATTACTTATGCACAATCTTTATAAGAATCAAAGTTCAATGCAGCATGTAAGGCCACTGCACTAATCTATAGAAAAATAAGGTAAGGATGCATTCTAGTCCCCCTGGTGTTTATTCTCTATATAAATCAACTTGTGACCCAGTTAAACCATTTGATTTATATAGAGAATAAACACCAGAACATCGAGCAAGTCAAATCCTTTAAATACCTGGGCATGGTTTCCCATAGTTCTACTAAATGCAGTGCACATCAAATCCATATTATCTAAAATGCCCCCAGAACAGTGGTAACACTTCAATCTTTTTATTTTTCAAGAGAAGCACAGAATATTACAGCAGCACTGAAGTTATATTCGGCTAAGGCTCATGTACAACTACTTTTTGGTGTTCACCTGGGATTTATTTTTCTTTTACTTCTCTGGAAAGGGTACAATCTAAATTCCTAACAGCTATATTTCAGACACAACTTTTCCCAAATGTAAAATCAAGGTATTCAGGTATAGCTGCTTCCCAAATGTAGTATTAAGGAGTGAGGCAAGATTAGGCAAAATTGAAAAAGGTGTATGGATTTACATTTTTGTACATTAGTTAACATTACTCTTTTTTTCTACACGTTTGACTTTTTTCGTTATTGAAGACAATTTTGAATTGGTATGCTTCAGGCCCATCTAACAAAAAATCCAATATCGTGGTTTCTCCAGGGAAGTGTTTTTAATTATGGGGTATGATGCACTTAATGAACTTAAACAATGTACTAAAGATCTGGAAATCCAGATCAGGCTGCTCTTCCCAAGAATGGTTTTGTTTTTTTGTTTTTTGAGCAGTCAAACTCCCCCTTTTAAAGAAGCAAGATATTTATAGTGAATAATCATCCCCCAAATACAAAGGGCATTAACTTTGGTGAGTTACAATACACTTCCCACAGCAGTTTTAGAGGACCGATACAAACAAATATCATATGAACTGAGACTGTGTCCCTATGAACCCCTCCTTCTCTTCCTGCCCCTAAACTACAGTTTACATCCTACTATACTGCATCTTCTATTAGGACTCAGGAACTCAATTTATAACACCTTACCTAATAAAATACCTGGGAAACACTGATCTCTTTTAAATGCAACTACTGTTATCAGATCAGATATAACTATGCAAAGTAGTATCTCTGAATGTGGCCAAATTTTGTTATGCTGCATGCAAAATTAGACAGACTCTACCACTGATAATCCCCACCAATCGTAATATATTAATTGGGCTATTTTTTATTTTTATTTTTTACTATTGTTATCATTTTAATGTTTTTATTTGTAATGCTAGTCTGTAACTATAATAAAAAATGATAGATTGTTGAATGATTGATTGATTGATTAGAATGAGTCTCGCATCAGGTCTCCATAATATTCCACAAAAAATAGAATCATACAGCCATCTAGGAAAATGCAATCAACTTAAACTTACTTAATTGATAATAGTTATATAGAAGAAGAAATCAAATTCTTGGTACAAGGAGGGATATTTTTTATAGGCAATAATACTTCAGAATAGTCATCTGACTCAAGATTTTATTGACAATATAATATCAAAGGCTAGCTGAAATAACATTCCCAACATACCTTATAGCAGGACATTCTATAAGGAAAGCATGAGAACTCATTTCTTTCCTGAAAATATCTAGCATCTTTTCCCTAAACAGACACTGGTGCAGGCTGCCCTACCTTTATAAAAGAGACAAGCTTAATTTACATTGAAGAAGAAGAGAACTGCAGCTTTAATTACATATGAAAATAGTACTTGTACAAGTACTTGAGTACTTGTTAAAATTCTTGCATTATCATTTCAAGCATAATTATTATTTATTCTAACCAGAACTGTAGAGATTTGTTTCTGGAAATTAACCATTTTAATCTCAGTTAAACTGATTTAATCAGTGGGGAACTCAGTTTTCCTTAGATTATCTAGGAGAGGACAGAATTTCTATATTTCATATGTAGTTTAACTTGTAAGCTGATTTATGTTTCTGGGATATTATATCTTATACATGCCTTTTTAAAGGATAGCTCTTTCTTTCTTTCTTTCTTTCTTTCTTTCTTTCTTTCTTTCTTTCTTTCTTTCTTTCTTTCTTTCTTTCTT